>KE504786.1:1030014-1054292 GCA_000441515.1 Elaeis oleifera | reverse complement strand
AGATATGCAAATCAAGCTTTTCATATGTTTCTTGTAGGCTCCTGACACATCAGGCACCCGTCGAGACGGCGACATGTCACGTGGAGACAGGGACGACCATCCGCCTGCAGATTGACATCATTTTATTTTATTGTAGTCTTATATTTTTTGTATGCTTTTAGTTAGGTTGAACTCTTGATTGTAATGGACGATTAGTACTTTATTTTATTTATATAAAACAATGTCTTTGGTTGGTTAAATTTGCTATTGAAGTTTGCTTTTGGTGTGAATGATGGTGATTGTATAGATTTATGTTTGAATAATTGATATAATTTTATACAGAAATGTATGTATTCTTTTTTTTGTATATAAAATCTGTATATTTTTTCTGTTAAAAAAATAGCGACGCTTATAAGCGTCATTAATAGATGTTTAACGACGCTTATAAGCATTGCTAGTGACTTAACTGCCGATGCTTCGAAAAGTGTCTTCGAAAAGGGTGGAGGATGCGTTGTCATTAACGACGCTAAAAAGCGTAGCTAAATTTAATTTACAACGTTTTAAAGCGTCGTTAAAAAATATTGCGACGTTTTTAAAAAGCATTGGCGCTTTTCATCTCCACTCTTACATAGGCGACACTTTCGCGATGCTTTTTGAAGCGTCGTAAAACTTATTTCCGACGCTTATTAGCATCGTAAAATGACTTTTATAGCGTCGTCTTTTACCATTTTCACTGTAGTACATAAAGTTTCTCATAATAACTTTAGGATATATCTTTTCCAATCAATAAATATTATCCAAATGCCTGAAAAATATTATGAAAGATGACAATGGAATTCTGAAGTTACTTCCTGTATCATACCCAGTAAGGCACATTGTTTTGGCCATCCAATTGAAAAAAGCCTTTTGCTTATTAATTATCTTATTCGCAAGTAGATCAACTTGTATAAATTCACAGCTGAGATATATAATGCTTGAGCTGCTAATGCAGAACAATAATAAGCTTGTTATGACTAGCTTAAAGCCATCTCCTTGGTTGGAATTCTGAGGAAAGCTAAAACCATCTCCTCACGAAATGGGAGGCTTATGGTCTTGCTCATACTCCTCATGCTCCTTCCATTTCTCCTTTCGCTTGGCTTTTATCTAGCCATCGATGCTATTTGAATAGATTTGTCAACCAAGATTTCCCTCCGACATAAAGATCTCAATACCCCCAAAAGCCTGCAAAATCATGAAAAAAATTTGAAGATATGCAAAAGCTCCTAAGAGCGAAACTGATATTTGCACTTGCATTCAGCTTAATCTTATCGTTTTCACTCACTATTACAGTCTCCTCATCAGCAATGCTGTATGTGTGGAAGTATTTCTATAAGGACTCATGTAGATATGTATTTAGTCCTACATAGTTTATTCGTTGAAAAGATCTTGGGTACTTATACAAAGTCAAGGAATCTAAACAATACCTTCTGACTGATCTTTCTGGAAGAGATCCTAGATTGTTACAAATGGTATCAAAATTGATCTAACTTATAGCTCATGTGAACTAGATGATACTATAGGACAGGTTAGGGTTGATCACGGACCAATCGTGGTATTTGAGAATAAATACATAGATTTGGATCCTTAGTCTGGCGAAGATGCCAGAGCTTAAACGAAGGGACTATGTAAGGATCCATATGGGTATGTCTTTAGTCTCACATAGTTATTCATTAGGAAGATTTGGATACTTATATAGAATCGAGGAATTTAAATAATACCTTCTGACTAAACTTTTTAGGTGAGGTCCTTGGTTGTTACAATCTCACTCTCAAAGATTTATTTTAGAGAGTCAAGTTAACATGGATGGGGCCATTGATCACCAGGTTCTTTATCACCATCATCTCCATTGCTTACTTCCTTATCGCCCTTCTTTTGATTGGTGTGGTGGCAATACTTGCTCAACATATGGATGCCAGGCCTAATGATATCGATAATAGAAGCCCGAAGGTTTATCAAGCGTAGAAAGCTTCAAGGGGTTCTTCTCATAATGTTGATATCGCTTGTTGGAGTCATTGGTGCAGCAGTATTACACTTCATAGGGCGTGCCATGAAGCAGAGGGATGTAGTTTGGTCCTAAACTCAATATTATTTGTATTCAAAAATACTCTTCATTCCTTCGTGCTGTTTCTATTCAAATGTATGAAATACATTGCATATATAAAGTAGTCACAAATTTCATGTGATTCAGTAAACGGAGTATATATTCCAACGTTTCTAAATCGATCTATGTGAATAGTAAGTTTACTTGAAGTTCAATGTCCTGTGATTTATTAGAGGCATCTCTTGATTTACAATACCTACTTTGGTCTTAGCAAATAGGTTTATTATGTTTCGCACTTTGATTAAATACTTTCCAGCCCCACTACCAAGCCCTCATTAATCATTATGTTCTTTTTTTTTTTCTTTTCTTTTCTTTTTTGGTAAAAGAGTCCTTGTCGTTTTTTCTGTTTAGAGAAAGCAGCAAGCCTCCTCAGAGAGACAATATGGATAAGGTATGGTAGATACAGAAACAAGGGGGAAACTAGAAGTTGTGAAAGATTTCTTCTTTTAATAAAAACCAATGCATTGTCGTTGGCAGTTAAGTGAACACCCAATGACAAAGAGGTTAGGAGATGACGATGGCTTCCTCATCGTCATTCTGGGCGTCTGCTGGTCCACCGGTCTCCTCTACCGCCTCCGCCTCCTCCTCCGTCCTCCCCATTAAACCCCTCTCATCTTCTTCCCGAACAATCCTCAGGTACCAACGGACCAACCAACCTCTCCCCATATGTTTCCTTTTCTTCTAATTTTTTCTAAAGTTTTGATCAGACCTAACAACATATGATTGCCGAGATGAGATTTTTTGTTGGGGCAGACTTTCTTGGACGGCTCCGTTAGCCGAAGTACGTTCTTGGAAGAATTCCATGTCGATGACCCCTAATTCTAGGGTTGTTGATCATGTAACTATGATTGAATAGCAATATGCTGGCCAAGATGAGATCTTTCGTTTCTTTTCGTTTTTTTAATTTTTCTGTAAATTAAGTAGATGAGATCTTTCTCTGGTCGCACTTATCTGGCAGCTTCGTGAGCCCTAATATTGCTTTCGGAGGTAGAAATCTTGGGTATGGATGGAAACTTTGACATCTTTTTTAGTTTTACATGCTGCAATGTGTCCGTTTTTATTCCTTCGCAAAAGGATTCTTGGATGTACATGGAATCTTTTTTCCGAATCTTTGGTGATGAGATTGTACATTATTTTGTGTGTCCATTAAATGTTTGTTTCAAGGAGCCCTAGCTGTTTGATTTTGTGCCATGCTCTATGCCAAGTTTCATTGCTACCGTCATACTTTGCACATGTTTGATTTCTTTCATTCGAGGATTCTCCCTACTTGAAAACTCTTTATCTCTGCCAAGTCCTACTGCTTCATTTCATGATATACGGACCTGCATCACCTCGATATGGTTTCTATCACTCAACAATTCTCCTCTTCGTCTACCTTCTGATTTAGTTGTTTCCTAGATTCAGCTTGTCAGATGTGGTTTTACACCAATGATTAGTGGCAGTCATGCTGGCATTCTGGAACTCTTCTATTGATTTCTTGGATCTGAAAGACCCATAAACGATCCTAAAGTTTAAAAAACGCCTTCTCTAGTTCTTTTGCTGCATGAAGTCTGCCAGACCAATTAATCATTTGGATCTATACTTTGATGGTTCAATGTCCACTTACAGCATGTTCTATTTGTAGGTTATCTGCATCTGTTTGGACTTAATTATTTGTCGAGGCTTCATAAGTTACATGCCTCTTGATTCTTGGCTTGCATTGTTAGAGTATTTGTAAGAAATGTATCAACCCATATGAAATTCAGAAGGCACTCAATAAGATGTGTTTAAGTGCCTTCCTGCATATAAAAATTATATGTAGCAGTATTCTCAAATCCTACACCTTAGCACTTGAGACTGGTGTTATTGACAGTATCCAAGCAAGATAGGTTATTCCTTTGCATAGGGAACCATAATGATACAGTTAGCTGAATTTAAGAATATTGAATTTCTACATTTTCAATATAAGGAAGCAAGAAGGAGTGGCAATTTTTATCTTTCTCACCAACTTTGTTCCACTTGACAAATAGCAGAGATCAGTTTTATGAATTTGGGCTGCTGTTAGAGATGATATTGGATAATGATGTAGCTGGGTGCCCTGTGAGAACTAATGGAACACAAATAGCCTCTAATTACTAATTAGCTGGCTGGAAAACTTGGACATGACTATTAACAAAATTAACCCTCAATTTCACTTTTATTATCCAAGTTCTATTGGCAAAGAACATGGGATTTTGTGAAACCTTGACTAACCTCCTTGTGGCCATCTGCCACCTGGTAACTACTTGTTCATTCATGATTCTTCACTCTTAATTTGTATTATTTTAGACAAGTTAATCATGGCTGCTCTGTCATAGAAACTTTGATCAACAATTGTTCAAGTTCTCATTATTTGTTGTCAAGTATTTCATAATTTTGTAAGGATACTTATCCAGCTTCCATTGAAGAATAATTTTGAAGACAGAAGTAGATTAATTCTGATGAACTTTTGACCATCATGAACAAATGCTGCTAACTCTCTTCCATTTATATTTAGACAACACATCTGCCTTCTGCACCTACCACCTTTGCACGAGACACAAAAATTTGCCTTTCCTGTTCATGTTCATTGCACTCTACTTCTGTCTGCATTATGAATTTTTATCTGCTTCAGAGATTTTGATGAATTGTTCTATCATGAAAAAATGGATATGTGAAATATTACTCTCTTTTCTCTGCTAGTTGGAGCTTGCAAAACAGATATCTGGCTAATACTATTATTCAGAGAAGTGATAGGCAGGCGGTCCTGGCTTTTGCAAATGCAAACGTATGCTTCCAGTTTACATGTAATCCTGATATTTTTGGTTTCAATATACTCAAGATTGAATAGGTATGTGCTGAAGAAATCACGAAGTAAACAGATTGCTTCTTTGCGAGAGTGCATATTACCTGAGCTATTATTAGTCCAAGTGCAAATAAGTTTTATTTCAAGGATATAAGTTGTGAAGCTTGTTTAAAATGGTGTTTCCTTAACTCTATGAAATCCTAAAAACCTTTCAGTAGGAAAATTTACATAATTTAATATTCTGTATATGTTTCAGTAGCTTTTCATACGTATGGGTTAAATTTGATGCACTTTTGTTTTCAGTCATTTGTTTATTTCAAACCATATTTGTTTTTGATCAGTTTGAATAATGCTTCATACTTCTTTCTCATATTTTATACAACTTTTCAACCATTAATCTAAGATTGATCTTATGCTTGGCATTTCAATGTGTAATATGTGTATTTCAGAATGACAAGCAGGACGAGAGTTCTACTACACTTCCGCATGTGCATAATGATTGAAGGTCAAGGTGGAGTTGGTTTAGGAGAAATTGGTAGGATGTTTCTTGATTACCAGATAATGAGGCCCAGAAAATTGATAAAATTCATTTTTAATTGGTTCCATGTGAGGCATATCCTGATATTTGTGGAGCCTCTGTCGCACCATCCTTGTTTTTAGCATCCCTTTTGTTGTAAGATATCTAAGATGGAAATCTTGAGCAAGTAATGATGTTGAAGTAGAAGAGATATACGAGGGAGTGGAGCCACTATGGATGTTAGTGATGTTGAGCATATAATGGGCATGTAGCTATTGCATTGCCGGGCATGACAAGCAAAATAGTGAGTGGGGATCATATTGATGTTTTCAACTTGCATATATGTTTAATCAAGTGCATGATCAAGGCCTAGATCCCAGAAATTTTGGAATGATACAATTTTACCACTGCAAGCTTTCCACTTTCTGATTTTTTTCTTGGCTCCTAATTTGTATTGGGACTATAGAAACAGCTTCTTCTTTTTTTTAATTATATATATATATAGTGCTGGGATCCATTCATGGAATTATGTCCTTATACACATCCTCCATCAATCTCTTTGCTAGGAGTATTGAACTCCTTCATTCTCAATTTCACAATCTCTTATCACTGCCACTCCCGCTCCCGATATTTGATTCTTGTCTCAGAGTTTAGCATTGAAGCAAGTATCAAATCCTCAATAAAATAAATTCTTATATTTTCTATTAGCATGAATTTTCATGTATTCCAGGTATGCTGCAGCTGTACTGTATATTAACTTAAAATTGGTTTGTTGAGACCATAATTATGAAAATGAGTCAAAATTTGATGTTATGATGGCATCCATAAGCTCAATTCAACATCTGTTAATGAGTGAGAACTAAAGTTGGCGCACCTAGTTTGGAGTCCAGGTGCAGTGGAAGCTTACAAGCTGAACTCAACGTATCCAGAAAGTTGTGTGTGCTCTGAACTGCTACTTGGTTAAAAGCTTCAAGTGGTGATGTACAATATCCCAACATATTTTAATGTGTAGTTCCAGAATAAAGTTTCTATTCCTTTATGTTGGGTTTAGCTACGATCTGTCATGTTTACAGATTGGATGTAGGTGTAGATCCTACACTCAATGCTATTTTATGTTTGCTTACATAATCAAGCTGGATGAGACTGTCAACTGGTTGAGTTGGTATAGTTTGCTGGGTGCTGGATACCAGTGACCCAGGTACAATCCTGCCCTCTCTGCAAGTTTAGCCTGGTTCCTTCCTGTCCTATTTCTCAAAAGACAAAATTTAAAAATTAGAAAACCAAGCTGGATGTATGTTTTGGCCCAAGCAATATGGATGACTAGTATACAAAGGTATATTTCCTTTTGACATTGTCATACTGTATGATATGCTTTTCTTATCACAAAAATGACTCTCAGTATTCTTATTAATTTCTCCTAAATTTCATAATAAAGGTAAAACATTTTCATGTGTAAGGACATCAAGCAAGTTCTCCTTTCTATATGAGACACTGGCTGTTTTCTCATAGAAGTTATATACTCATATTTAATGTAGATCAAATGGGCCTAGGCAGTCCATGGTGCATCTCATGCACTCCGAAGCAATCTTTTGGGACTTAGGCTGGGAATGACAGGCAGTCCATTGTGTATCTCATGCACTACCAACCCAGCTTTTGGGACTGAGATTGGGAATGACCACTCGATAGCCTGTACATTCCACCATGAGCCATTCTTGTTACTAATTCATATTGAAATGACTTGAATATTGGTCTAGTTTCCTAAAATAAATAAGAAATCAACATAATTTGGGATGGTCCAAGTTCACCTGCACCTGTGGTGATGTACAGTCGTAATGAGCTATATAGAGGTACAATTTCAAGCTGTGTAAATTTGGACTTAGTTACTTCTTATTTGTTTATTAATTTATTTTTGAATGGCTGTCACTTTGCAATTAATTTTCAGATATGCAATGATGCTTGTTTAATTCAGTCATACTTCCTTGAACTTATCGCCAAAATCATAAGAAATAATAGTGGATCTTAATTTAGTAATAACAAAATTCTTCTGCCTGTTTGGAGAGGATGTATGACTATGACTAATTGACTATAATGTGTTTTCATATAGTTCTGCTGTCTTATTGATGTGGAAAATGCAATCTTTATCTAAATTTTTGCTTGCCTAAAGGCACCATGTTATCCTTGAATAACACAGGCACGTCAAAGAAAGGGAAGCTCAAGTAATGAGGTTATGATGGTGGATCCTTTAGAGGCCAAGCGTTTAGCTGCCAAACAGATGCAACAGATTCGGGCTAAAGAAAACTTAAAGTGAGTAAAAGTTTGCTGTTTATAATGTTGTCTTTGAAGATTAGAGATAGTTTTTGCTCATTTTGGTACTCCTCCAGTGATTGAACTTGGTTTAGACCATTTGGAGGAATGCAGGTTCTTTTCATGTCTCAAGTAAGAGGACTTAATATTGTTCAGTGATTAATATAAAGGGCATAAAAGAGAGGAATATAAGAGAATGAACTAATGGATTTGATTGTTATAATTGTGATTCAACATATATGTAGGCCAGCAGAAGAATGATATAGGGATAAATAACTCGACTCCCCTGCTCCAATCATGACCAGCTTTGTTACTTGAATCCCACATTGGAGCAACTCAATTCCTATCCTTGTAGGGGAACTTAAACTGCTTCCTTGATGATGAGTGACATTGGCCACCCTCAAGGAAGTCTTTGAACCCTCAGGCATACTTTGCACTCTATAAGGTATAGGATTACGATAGAGCGATGCTTGGCACTGATAAAATGACTCTTGTAGTGTTGAAGTTATGAGAGAGATCTCAAATGAAGTCCCTTTCCATTATGATGCAGAATGGTAGTTATTTTCATAATATCCATCCGGTGATCTAATATTGTGTTACCTAGATTCAGAATACTGGACAAGATAACCACTCACGATATGCATCACAAGCTGATAAATCAAGTAACAGTCGATTAATGAATATCAATATTATGTTACATGAATTAACAGAATTCCACACTCCCCAGTCTGATGTTCTTTCTGATTAACAGTACCTTCCTTGTTTCACCCCTCTTAGTCTTTGTAATGACATAGTTTCAATTCAGAGACGACGTCAAGCTGAAGCCATTAATGGAGCATGGGCAATGATTGGTCTGACAGCTGGCTTGGTTGTTGAGGGTCAGACTGGAAAAGGAATTCTTGGTCAGGTGAGTTGATCATGAAATAATATTGTTGCTGCTCTGCCAACTCTCAAGGTCACAGTAAAGATAATATCCATTTCTTCTTTTCAGCTAGCTGGATATTTCTCTGCCATAATAAGTTCTTCACCCAATAGCATCCTTCTGCCGAGGTGCCCAATTCAAATATATATTTGTCAGCAAAGCAACATTGTCATTTTTTTATTGTTCTTTTGGAGAGGGGTTAAGGAACTCTGTATTGTGATGGAATGGCTCAATTGGAGCGGGCAGTACTATCTTGGCAGTACCAAATTTGCAGTTTTCCCTGTATTTGTCTCTTGGCCCTGCTGAATGTATAGGTTTGAATTGTATACAAATTGAAGGGCAGCAGATGGTAGAAAGTTGTCTTATGAACTTGGAATCATAAACATCTTTTTAAGTTTTTGATCTCCTAAATTGCTTCTGTGAACTGTCACAAAAGTCTTCACTTGTATATGGTGCTTCCATATGTCCGAAGGCTTTGGTGGTCCTTTGACTTATGTCCTCTTTTTTTACCAGACCATTTACTATAAATTTAACAAGCCTTTGTACCTAGTGAAAGTTACCACATATCGTTGTTGGATATATCTTTAGTTGAACTCTATTAATTAACCATCTTTCGAAAGTCGCTTTCTTAACACTTTCTAGTATTCTTCCAAGCGAACCGACCCGAGTTTAAATAGTTGTTGCCAAGCTAGGCTAAGCTCCGTTCTTGCTCAGATACCCTCTTTTTATGAGAGCAAAGCCAAAGCAACAGCGCAGTCCAACTCCTCTGCACTCGTTGGCATGGAGAAATGTGTTACAAAGTGGAGAAACACAGTACGAAAGTTTTTAATATTATGAGCTTGAAATAACTGGCAGGGTCCCATGCAAACAATGAGCCAGATCAGCTCAAGTATGTAATGTAGCCTGACTTCCTATTGGGCCAGTGTGGTGCTATGATAACATCCAATTCAGAGAGTTCAATCTTACCTCCTTTCTTCTCTCTCCTTGATGGCGGTAGCTTTGAAGTTGCTTCCCTCACCGACCCAACCGCCCTCAATCTTCTGGAGCGGCAAGTCCTGCACGGGGAGTCATGCTCGGGATCCTCCTCAGGCCTCCGTATTGCATGCACCAGGTGCAATGCGCAAATCCCACAGCGGATAACACGCCACGCTTCCCTTTGTATTTCACCAAATTCGCGGTTGCGCGCTCTCCACCATGCATATGCTCCGGGATTTGCCCTGGTTCACTTGCATCTGGTGCATGCAATAATTTCTCCCTCCTCAGCCTCCAAAGCCGTCACCTTGCGCGGACTAGTCCTTACCATCTGGAGAAATTATTGTCTGGACCACGCCCAGATAGACCAGCACAAATCTCGGAGCACGTGCATGGTGGATAACATGCAATCGGGAACTCGTGAAAGACAAGGGTTAATGTGGCGTGTCATCCACCGTGGGATATGGCTGGTCTACCTGGACCACGCCCAGGCAATAATTTCTCACCCGGCTCCTCTTGCATCACAGCTGGAACGAACAAATACGGGTCCTCATCCAACGTGGCGTTCAAGTACGCTTCAACACCAGCTTTGTTCTCCAAGTTAGCCAGATCCCCGCAATCGGTTCCTCGCCAGCTCCAGCTAGATCGAAACAATCACTTGAGAACCAGTCACACCAACGACGTCTCTAGGCAAATGGTCGGTCTAACTAGGAATGGGGCCCTTGGTCAGCTCAACAGCATCACCCCAGACCAATGGATCCGTCCGACGCAACTTGAAACAATTTTTATGTTGCCATCTGTTGCCCCGATACCGAGCGGCTGTCAGAGGTGCGGTCGCACTGGTGTGAGTCTAGTATCGGAAGCTTGTGTACTGGGAAACGAATGTTTCGAATACACTTGAATGTCTAGAAGAAGGTAGATATTGGTTCAAAATCATGTAAAGATCCCAAAACCGATATGCCATGTAGGTTGAAGATTTCAACAATTACAGATCAGATAATTAGGAAAAAAAAAAATCTGCACCGTTGAAAGGCATCGGATCTAAAATATAGCTCCATCTCCACTGATACAAGGATCATGGCTGCCCACACAACCTAAAGCCTTCCCCTGGAAATAGTAAATGGCCTTCACACTCGGCCGGCTTCGAGGCGGTAATCTCAACTATGAAGAATTTGCTCGCCAATTGTGCTACTACCCAATTGTCTTAGCCCAATTAAAGCACCAATCTCAACTATGAAGAATTTGCTCGCCAATAAGCGGCCACCAAGTTCCATCCCTGGCCTCGTCCCACAGGGTCGCTCCATCTCTCTGGCAATGACCTCTCAACTTCCATCAACATCACTCCTAGATTTCCTCCGCCTCCCTACCACATGATCCCACCTCTAAAGGGAAATGGTAACCCAATAAATTTACACTTCAAACCCATCCGTGGAAATGAAATCTTGAAGTAAATATAACATATTTCACTTACTCAACACAACCCTATTAAAGTAATACCTGTTGTACCTGTTACAACAATCATTATATTATTTTACCTTTTCAGCAACATCCGACCTGGAGGCCAAGAGAGAGTGTCAACAGACAATGATAACAATTGTTGCTACAATCATTAGTTATCACCTCATAACAACCCCCCTCCTCCTCCCCCCCCAAAAAAAAAAGGAATAAGGGTATATTTTTTGATTCTTTTGATAAAGCCACAGCTTATATAATAAAATAATTTTTTTAAACTCAGCCTATGACTTTATGTGCTGAATTGTTAAATATTGCTCTCATTAGATAAATAGCCAAAATGTCAATTTACACACCAAGACTACCGTCATACAGCAACCCGGTTATGTGCTGAATTGTTAAATATTGCTCTCATTAGATAAATAGCCAAAATGTCAATTTACACACCAAGACTACTGTCATACAGCAACCCGGTAATAACATAACAGCTAATTTATTTTAGTTAGGTACCAATCATGTATAACTCCAATGAAGCTTACAAATGATATCTAAAGGTTGCAATCTAGTCATACAAGAAGGTTACAAATGATATCTAAAGGTTGATCTAGTCATACAAAGAAGCTTACAAATGATATCTAAAGGTTGCAATCTAGTGATACAAACTAAGTTGCAAAATTTATCAAAATAAATTCAGATGCAAGATCATTCGCATATCTCGAGACAGATGGTAATCACTATTGAACTCCAGAATGCAGTGTCACTATACTGATTGACCTTAGCATAATCAGCAGGCTTGTCAAACCACTCAACCACTAGCCACTAGCTGTATAATCTTTCACCATCAATATCTCACCACAGAATTTTTGAGGCACTTGCTCCAGGTCTTTCCCTTCTTGCCATGCTTGACCTACCAACACCCCGGTCCAGCATGACGTACATAAACAACCAAATGATCATTGAATGGCCAAGGGTGTTTTGCTGAAATGTGAAAGGGAAAAAAGAAAAGAAAAAGAAAAATAATGAACAACAGGATGCACAGTTAGTAATGGAAAATATAAACTATCTTCATTGTAAGTCATCAAAACGATAAGAGCAAAATGGTAAATATATGACACTTTAGAATAGCATGTTCAAACGAAGAAATTGCATTAATTCACGTTAGGAATATATGCATAATGTATAAAGTGACCAAAATATAGAATTTTATGGGAATACCAAGCATTGCTCGTTATATGAAATTTGAAGAAGATAACATTGTTCATTAAGTTCACCAACCGAACACATCTGTGTAAATGAAAATAGGAAACTGGTCTACTCCTTGAAACAATCATCTTAG
The DNA here is from genome assembly GCA_000441515.1 of Elaeis oleifera. Lineage (NCBI taxonomy): Eukaryota > Viridiplantae > Streptophyta > Magnoliopsida > Arecales > Arecaceae > Elaeis > Elaeis oleifera. The sequence continues at coordinate 1,041,867 of KE504786.1, read as the reverse complement.
GAACGAAGCAACCAACCACTATAGATGGAGACAGGCTAAAGACCATGGAAAAAAGTGTAGAAAATAATAAATAAATATTAAAGATAAAATTTGAAATCTTCTGTACCACTTATATTACGATCAGTTTAAACAATATATTCCCGAGGGCTGTACCGACATAGGCCCCATTTGGCAAAGCCTTTGGGGAGCCAGAAAGCACTTCCTGACCCTCCAAAAGCACTTTTGGATGGTATAGGAATCAATTCTGCAGCCATATCTATATGAGATTTGTTCCAGTTGGAGTTTACTGAACAGCAAGGGTGGACAAAGAAGCTGTAATGTTCAACTTGATTAACTTAATTGTGACACCAGATTATGAGGCGAGCATCTAAAAGTGATCCTCAAGAAGTACAGGCAACTCAGAACCAAAAATATCAAATTCTGATAGATTAACAGGAAACTAATTAAAGATAAGATAATGCAATAGCACAATTGTGTCAACTATTTCCTTATTCAACAGCGGTGGGCAATGATCCAAGTGAAAAGAGAACATATGTATTTGGATTAGGTTTAGTACTCAATCAACACACAGGTTCAGGCACAAACGAGCTGAGCTGAGTATCAGGCTGCTCGGGCTTAGCTTCATGCATAAAATGGTTGTTCTAATGCAGCTCAAGCTTGAACCATGCTTATGGCATTCAAGCTCCGTACATACAAGCTGTGATCTGAGCTTTTATGAAGCCAAGCTGACCAGAGCTTCCCTTTATTTTTTGCCAGCAGCTCATGGTTAGGATCAGCTTGTTTATGAGCCAAGCTCTAAAATCTATATAAGCTTGGGTCATATTTTTAACTGAACCAAGCCCAAGTGATGGTCTAAGTGATCCTGAGCTACTCTAAATGAGCCAAGCTCTTAAATCTGTTTGGGCTTGGCTCATTTTTCTAACTGAGACAAAAGCCCAAATGAGCCATTTCCAATCCCAAGCAACTCATGAGCAGCTCAGAGTGTTTACAGTCCCACCAATAGTTCGTATGTCTTGACTTTGGATATGAGTTGAGCTTCATTCCAGCCTAATACAGGGAATATCCTTGTCAACCCAATTTAACTGGAACCTGAAGTTTACACATGAGGCCAACGATTCAGTAGAAGAGAGAAACTTCCCCCAAATTTATTAGAGGCCAACCATTCAGTAGTTATTATACTCAAGAATTTGATCCAAGATCGACAGACCGGAAGTTGGATTATCGAAATTATGACAGTGATAATATTTTAAATTCTATAAACTTCAGTTATTTGTGTTCCTACTTATTTGAAAGGTAGGCCAACTTGGATAAGCTTAACATACAAACTTAATACAACATAGCGAATGAAACCATAAAGAATGAAAAACCAATAAATAAATTAGTGATTTAATGAAATATATAAACAGAATTTAAGTAATGTTTTGTTTCTAAAGCAAAAGAAAGAATGGCAAAGCTGCATAAAGTTGCCACTGGTTCACTCTTTCAGTTTTTATATTGGTGTAGGAACAGGGAATATTTTGATATTAAAAATAAATAAGTAAATATTTGACATTGCAGGCGATTTTCATGAAAAAAAAGGGACAATGAATTTAGATCAAACACTTGTTAGAGGATTGAGACGTTTAATATATGCACTTTTAATAATTAATAGAGATTAGTATTTACTTATAAGTGGGTCAGATTTACGTAATGAATCCCAATGGGATCAATCTATAATTTGAACTCCTGATTAATGCTAAAAAGACATTTCTTTCTTCAACTGATAGGTTAGTGTACCTGGTTTTGGGAAGCCTTTGGGAAAGTTCTGGGGATCAAAAAGCCCATCACCAAACTCATATGCCACATCACATGGCTGTTCTGTCGACATAACTTCTGTCACCTGTCTCACTCTGAAGTAGAGTGGATTATAAAGATTTGGTAAACCGAACGGAATTGATCCACCTGGGGAAAAGGGAAGCGAATTATAGATATTGTTATGAGGGTCCAGATGATCAAACTTTGAGCAGAAACAAACAACAAGATGACACTATGGATTTAGCAAAAGCATTAGCAAATGAAAATGAAGCATCAAGAACACAGCAAATTGATTGTTTTCAACATTCAACTCAAGATTCTTCCAAGTCCTTTACACTATATGGGCACACTCACGTGCGCGCACGATAGGAAGATACTGAGTTTAGTACATTAACAAACTCCTAGAGATACTTTTGCATAATTATCTAACTTTTCCAAGTTTTCCTTATAGTTTAAGGATTATAGTTCCAGTAATTTTTAAGATTGATATTATTATGAAAATACCAGCAATGCATTTTGTTATCAAGAAATTATTAGTGTAATTATTTCAGATCCATTGAACTAATTCTTAACTTTTCACATGAGACTTGAATGCCAAAGAAATATACAAATGTCTTAAGAAATATAACAAATGCCTGCCTTCACCACATTTGATTTGGATTGTTCAAGAAACTGATCTAAGGCAATGGGATACTTTTACATAATTGTCCAACTTTTTCCCAAGTTCTTCTTATAGCTTAAGGATTATATTTCCAGTAATTTTTAAGATTGATATCACTATGAAAATACCAATGATGCATTCTGTTATCAAGAAATTATTAGTATAATTCTGTCAGATCCATCGAAATAATTCTTAACTTTTCACGAGACTTGAATGCCAAAGAAATATATGAATGTCTTTAAGAAATATAACAAATGCGGGTCTTAACTACATTTAATCTGGATTGTTCAAGAAATTGATCTGAGGCAATGGATTATTTGAGCAATAATGCAGACCAGAAATGAAGACATTTGTGTGATGCTGCCGGAGCAATTGCTCTTTAATATGGGAAAAAAAAAGAACCCAAAAACAAACAGAACTGCTCTTGAAATGTAGGATAGGATGATGAATAGCATATATAATATCATTATTAAAGAAGTTACCGAGGATTACACGTCCATAAGTGCCCCCATCCTTAGCCCGAAAATAACCTGAGTGATTTAAAATTGGATAACACTCAAGATTTTTCCAAAACAATTGATAAGATATACATCAGGACATAAATATAGGGATCTAGTAAGTTTTGCAGGGAAGTTTACCTTATTGAAGTCATTAAGCCAAGCAATTGGCAAAGGTCCTGTTTCATTGTCGAACAAGATGTCATCAAATAAGCAAAATATTTAAAACACAAGGAATATGCTTAACAGGATGCAACAACATATAATTAACATGCTTTATTTTAAAAGAAAAGAAACAAAAATTAGAAAAACGTTGGTCTAACCAAGAAGTTTGGTTGCTGGATACGCAAATGCACCCATGATAATACAAAATGTTTGAGTAATTTAACAACCCAACAGCCAAACACAATCATTCATTGCACAAATACAATCAAGAGGATGTAAAGAAATAAGAAAAGAAATATATATGGCAGATGCAGATTCACAATAAAGTTGGGACCAAAAGTACAAAAGTAATGAAGGCGAGCTAGGTAAGAAAAATGTTAGAACAAGTATGATCCTTGTTAAAACTAAAATTTGAACCTCTTCCAACAGGACTGAACCATAAAGATGTAAACCATATTAAACTATATTGAAGTACATCCATATTACATGTATGATACAACACAACAGAAAGGAAAGACCTGACATGAACCAGACAAGTACCTTTCAATCTATACACTGACTATAACAGTACATGATTTGCATGATAAGTGCTCAAACCACTATTCTTGACCATTTTGATGCAACTACAGTGATTCCAGAATGATGTTTGATGTTGAATTTCAGAATGGTTGAATAACAGTTAACTACGTAGACAAAAGATTCAACAAAATAAACCTACAATTATGAAGCAGAAGTACCTTTGCTTGTTCGTCCACTCCAAACTTCGATCGTTATTGAATCTGCTTCCAGAGATAGCAATGTAGATGCTGTTTGCTTGGCCAGCTTAGCGTCGTGATAGCGTTGCCCAGATAGTTCCCAAATCCTAGAGATAAGCCTGCATCAGTACAAACAGTTTGTATCAAAATCACAAGTTATCTACATGCAAAAGACTTTGCAGACTGTGTCTATTATCCATGATCTACAAATTTATGATTGAAGAATTGAAGTACTAGTAATGTTGCATGAATTGGAAAACAAATGATTGAAGTAACCAGTAAACTCACTCCAGAGATATTACAATCACCTAGCTTTCAGCATATAAAGCAACCGATGCCTCCTTTCTTCTGGAATATCTCCAATTTTCTTCCTATAAAACGGCAAGCATCATTTCTTGAGATCAAACCATAATATGCATGAATGAAAATTATATTTGAAGAATGACTGAATGTAAGCAAATTAAACAGAAGATATCACAAACACATGAAAAAGCAAACCAAAGAGAAAACATCCCATATGTTTACCATATATGATGAAAAACAGCCCAGCATGGCTTGATGTTAATGCTTGAGGTTGTAATAGACTCACTTCTTTCAATAAATTCCCTCTCTAAGGAAGTCACTCCTGCTGATGCTCTTTCATACATAAGGATAGAAAGAGAAAAATGAATGCAAATTAACCAAATGTTGGAGTGTCTCTATCAACTTGTAGATACATTTTATAAAAAAAGGTGTCTCATGTAAACAAATATTTATGGAATCACAACCATCCATCACATCTCTAGCTTCTTGAATCTGTCATATGCATCAGATGTGCCTAGTAATGTTTACTGGTAAAATGAATGGGTCAAGTACAAGAGACAATGCACCATTTGATGATGGACCATGGTTGTTGCTTTTCAGAGTCCTTGGCACTCAGTAATGACAAAAGAATGGAATTTAGAGGAATTGCTAAGACATATAGTCGCATAGAAAGTAGTAAGGTGCATGGTGAAGACTGAAGCATACTAACAGGTACTTTAATGGTAATGTGCATAGGAAATTTTCACTAGGACTTTTGGTCATGATCTTTGTATAGTGAAAGCGAACAGTTAATTGCTTGGACTGCAATTAGTGGTTTGGCATATTGTAGTGGGTTCCTTTGTTAAGGGGCCTTTCATAGATGCAAAGTTTTGAGAAGTTACAATCTTTTCATGCTGTTGTATGAGACAGATTTCTTGCTCATATCTTGCAGAGAAACTGATAGGATACTTCAGACATCGAGTCTCTAGCAAGACATGTTTGCTAAGTTCTGTCTCTCTATGCAAGTAAAATTTTCATGCAGCTCAATTTCTAATCTGAATCCTGCTGGATTAAAGGGATATTAGTGATGAAATTACATCCCAGGTTTGATGGATATGACTTCTGGATTAGGGTTCAAGAAATGGTGCATGCCAAATAAGTTGATCCTACCTATGCTTACCTGAAGTGTGAGTTAATTAAAAACCTATTCTCCTTCAATACATAATGAAAGAGTAGGATACCAGCAACTTACAGCTGTTGTTGTGGAATTTTAAGAGAATTGCAGAGAAGACTGAAGAATCTCAAACTTCCTGTTCAATTCACATTACATTGGAGAAACTCCGCACCATCAATGGCAGTGAAAAAGCAATTCTAAATGGAGGAGAATGGCTGAACTAAGATTTACTTGAAACGGTGTGGATAGAGATAAGTCATTCATGACCAACGTAGCTTGGTTTAATTGTTTGCTATATCGTTTACTTGATTTTTGGCAGCCACATTGTTGGGCCTGTCGCTTGTATGCCATTTTAATTAAATCGTATCTGCTTCTGGGTGGTCGAAGACACATATATCATTTGATTTTTATCTAAAAGTTCCAGGATTCTGATCATTGGGCGGTTAGGAAAGAAAAGAAAGGCACCATTGGTCAAAATCAAAAAGAATGAACGATGGTCATGCCTTTAATTCCATCCAACACCTAGAGGATAGTGTAATCGCCGCCAAAGGTCAGCGATTACCAATTAATCAATCCACTGGCAATCAGTAGAATAATCAAATACCAATTGCGACTCCAATTCCAAATTGGAAAAGTAACAGCATGAGAACTGTTGTCGAAAACCAAATCGAACAAGCAAGATCGTGCCTCTACTTCAAACCAACACCTCAAGAGCCGTGGAATTGTCCAAAAAGTTCGATCTTTTTCCAGTTAATCAATCGATTGGCAGTTAATATAAGAATAGAAGGTCAATAACTCCAACTCGAATCACAATTGAAAAAGAACAGTATGTACGAAGGCGAACTATAGATCCCAGGCTCACCAAAGATAGGCAGCAGGGTTGTAGGAGGCTGGGTCGATGGGGATGAGCTCCTTAGGAGGATCGAGGAAGCTCACCACGTCCTGCTCATCGAGATAAGCTCTCCGTCCAGTGGGAAGCAGCTCGTAGGGCTTATCATCCCACGGCGACAGGCTCTCCCCTCCACTTGCCCTCGGCGACGCCATGACCGCTCGACGAGGCTTCCCTCGGATCTCGAGAGAACCCCCCCGAAGCTTCCAACCGAGAGAAAACCTCGAACGAAAGGCGAGAAGGCGAGGGGAAGGAGACCGCGTCGTGAAATCTTGAAACCATAACCCTAATTTGTAGGGTTTCAGGTGGAATTGGGAGGAGGAGGATACGACACCGGCATCCATTTGGGGCCGTGGCCCAAAGGGAAAAGGGGATAAGAAGGGTTTATGAGCCTGGAGGAGATGGAGAAAATTGCGTGCAGGCCTCTTAAGTGAATCTCACAACTTCCATCCATGATAAGAACCATTAGAAGGTCCCTAGGTTAATAACCAACTTCTTGATGGTCCTTTGTTAAAATTTTGATCTACATGAAAATATTAGGGGGTCTGAGTTAATAATCAACTTTTTAATGATTGCTAAGTCGCAAGTTCCACTTATAGACTATAAATAGTCTACAGTTTCCATGTGGAAGTAAGTTAGAGAAATATTACTGCAGGGTCCCATCAAGAAAACCCAGATCACAAGATTTTGGTTTCCCTTTGATTATATAAAGCCATACATGTATTTAAGAAAAACTTCTACAAAATCCGGAGCATATCTTAACTGTTCTCGAGTCTTTTATTCTATTGACATCTTTATTTGGGATGTTTGCTATTTTGTCTATGGACTAGTTAGGTTTAACTTATTTTCTTCGCTTACATATATTTGATGGACTGCTTTATTACTTTCAAGTAGTGAACCATTTATGATTATCTCAGTACATTACATGCTATGTTATTTTGATTAAGTATATATTTTATGCCCACTAGCAATAATGTACATGAATTTTTACCTCAATATTTAGTCATGCTGTATATCAATGGTTGTTATCTCAACTAATTGATACCTTTTTCTCTAAGTGAGAGAAACCCCATTTTCAAGCCTAAGAGATTGTGAATACCAATGCATTCTCAAAGATATAAGGCCGGGTTGCACCTGACTCTTGTTGCACCAAATCTCTAGTAGTGAAGATGACTATGCATTTTACAAGGTGAAAATAGTGCCGTTTGTCACCATGGTTGAGCATAACCGCTGTAGTATTAAGTGAAGCAAAGTATCATCATGATTGTATTCAAGGCATGAATGACATAGGAGGAGAAAGGAAGGAGATCTTTATCACACCTTTATAAAATTGAAATGATTTGCTTATAATTATTTTCCAGGTAATTATGATACACGCCATGTAGATCATGCAGTGCAGTCCAATAATCATTATTTTTTTTCTTTTAGATAGGAAGAAGTGGCAAAGCTCCATAATAGCTCTATATTAACACAATTGGCAGCACTAGCGGTAGTAAGATAAGAAACATCTAAGAGAAAATTAGAAAACCAAGCAACAAGATAAATGAGATAGCATGCCATGTCCGCCAATTGATTGGTGGCTTGGTTGCTATTTTTTTTGCAATCACTAGCATATCATCGAGAACTTCAAATAATTTCATGTATGTTGTAGCTACTTTCTTGATGCCACATGTCGGCCATAAATTTATCAAGCATGCATAAATAGTAATAGATTTTGACATTTTAAGTGATAAATGAGAAGGACCTCTAAGTTAGTACGTGAAGAATAAGTTCATGGTTAATACTAATTCACATGAAAATTTCTTAAGTTTTGTACATTCAATCGACATAATTAGATAAAGCAAAAACTATTCATTATGATTGCTTGCAAAACTAATTTCATATGAAACATGTAAAGAATGTCGCACATCTGAGATATGCATGCAGAAAATCAAAATATATAGATTTTAACTTTTAAAAATCATAAATGCAGCAGAAAAAAATTCTAATCTAGATTAAACGATTTAACCTATCTAACATGCATGATATAAATCTAATCTACATGCAATAAGATCGATCACATGCTTTTAAGATGCTGAAAAATCATATTTAAATAAAATAAAAATCAAAGATCCGATCTCCATACCTTCGCATGGGTCGATGATCTCCGCAGCTGATGATCGTGATAATCTGATGAGGTTCTCGATGAGCAACACACGTGTCCGGTCTCTATGGATATCCACATGAAGTTTTCGATCCGATCAGAGGTCTGTTGCTTCACTGAGGTGCTAGTGTTCTTGCAAAAGCCACCTCCTGATGGTTGATGATGCTGATCTCCATTATGTTTTTCACAGACTCTCTTAAAGAAAATAGAGTAGAGGAGGAAGAGGAAGAAAAAAGAAACTCCTTTCTTTATTTTTCTCTCTTCCTAAAACCCATGGTTGGAATGCAGCCCCATCCCATGGAACCCACGCCATAACGTGACAAACCCTAAAGATATATCCCCTAGAGGAGACGCCTCTCCTCTATCTCATGCCACAAAAGACCCAACACCCCATATAATTTTTCCATCAGATTTCATGATGAAATCTGATTTCTTATCTCTTATCACATGCACAAAACCCTCCTTAAGATGGCATTTAAATAGGGCTAGGGATAAGAGCTTGGACGGCGCTGAAAGTTTCTTTTAGATAGAGTCTTGGGGGCGTCCAACTCTTGAATGCCTCCCTCCCCTTTTTGTGCGTGTAATAGAGATGGGGTGGCCTATTTTGCGTGAACTCCTTCATGCAAATAAGAGGAGCACACGTGAGAAGGGTTGGCATGCATATGGATGGCGGTTAGGGAGAAAAGAGGTTGTTAATAGAATCTTAACTAATTCTTGATCCCAATCCTAACTAACTTAAAAATTGATTATAACTAATTAACTAATTAGGTCTAAATTTAATTAGGCCCTAATCCAATTAAAAATTAATTGAATCAAATTCTCATCAAACTAGAGATTGATTTCTTGAATATAAGGTTATCTCATAATCAATAGGGCTTGATTCAATCAAACCCAAATTAAATCAAATTGAATCCAATTTAATTAGATTTAATTCTAATCCCATTTCTCAATTAAATTGAGCCAAATTACAATCCTATTACAAATTAATCTTCCTATTAATTAGGTTATCTCATAATCCAATTTGGATTTGATCAAATCGAACCAAATCAGTCCTAATTGAATTTAATTCAACTAGACTTAATCCTAGCCTCAATGCTCGATCAATTAAAAAATTAGCAATCTAATTGCTAATTAATCATCCTACAACTTATTAACTCTTAGCGAATTGCTTTATTGCAACTCTTACACTGAATTAATCATCAATCACATTGACGATTAGATCCAATAGCGATTCATAATCACTAATCAACCATCTGATCGGATAAAGATCTCTTTTATGTGTGATCCCATAGATTTTATTCTATCTGATAGTAAATATACTGTGATCTTGTTGTCCAAATATGGAGCCCAAGAGGAGAGGGTGAATTGGGTCTTTTTGAAATTTTAAAGATTATACTACTTAACTAATGTGCCAAGGTGAAGAGTGAAGTGTATCGATTTTCAATAGAAACAAATTCAAACTCAAACAAGATGTAAAAAAGTAATGAGCATAATAAACAAATAAAAAGAGGCAAGTACAGCAAACATAAAGTATTTATAGTGGTTCGGTGCCAACCTTCCACCTACATCGACTCCCCAAGACCCTTCTTGGAAATTCAATCCACTAAATGGATAACAATGGATTACACTACGTCGGATACTTTCGACCATTACCTTCCAAGCAAGAATACTTATTTTTCAGGTACAAGCCAACCCTCAACACTCTGATTCAAGATTCGGATCAACCCAAATGAGTTTTGAAACCTCCCAAAACTCAAACACCCAAAAACTATTTGAAAAAAATAGAGTACATAAATTTCAGCACACAAATTTCTTAAATACACACAATAAAAGTAATAGAAATACAATACTTAAGAGGTGGAAGCCTTTGCTATTCACTCTTAATGAATTCCACACTTGATTGCTGCTGGAGAGTGGTTGGTGAAGTACTTAAATGCTTCAAACTCTTTCTTAGGGCTGAAAATAGCTTTTTTCAGATTTAATCTTTTAGCTTGCAAAAAACCTTATGATTTTCCATTTGAATAGAGCATTTATAATTATCATTCACCCTTGAGAATATCTTAGAGTTGGTTTAGAGCTGTTGAAGAGTGTTTAATGAGCATTAAATGCATCAAAAACGGGCTGAAAATTAGCCATTACACGTGCTCGCAGAAATGGGACGTCCCACTGGCATTGGGGCATCCTAATTGGCCAGACAGAAAGTCTGGCTTTCTGTTTTGGTCTCAGGATCTCAGGGGGACGTCCCATGGGGCATCCTAATTATATGAGATATCCCAGGTAGGTCGTCTCACAGCGTGTCATGACCCAAAATGCTGTGTGCCGGCTGCCAACACTAGGAAATAACCCAGGTGGGTCGTCCCATCATGTTCTAATCAAATTTTCATACATTTAAGGTTCGAAAGTTACCAGAACTCATCTAAACACTCTCAAATGAATTTAAATCAGTTTGGACACTCTCAAAAGCCTTGAAAACTTTACCAACTTGCTGAAACTTCAATTTTTGGCATATTTGATGATGCTTTTCAAATCCAATCTCTTGGACTACCTGATACATCATAAAAGTACTCTCCAAATATAGAAAACTCATTAGTAGTCTCCTCAAATGGTTTGTGATCATCAAAATCAATTCTTGGAGCAACAATCTTTCTTTTTTGATGATGACAAAATATTTGAGTATTCATAAAAAATATTTTAAAGCTCAAGTAATTTAGATTTTGAAGCACAAGAAGAACTATGCTAAAAGTTCAATCATAAAGGATCATGATATACAAACTTTAATGAATTAACTCATTTAGCTCAAATAATTTATGAATGAATTAGAGAATTTCTAAAGATTGTCCTTATTCAATCAAAATCCTCTTTTTCTTGTATGGATTAGATTATTTTGACTATTTGAAAATAAATCTCCCATTTTCTTATATAAAGAGTGTAAAAAAAATTCTTTGATTATAGTATCAGAGAAATAGATATGAGAAGGTATATCTCTTTTTTTTCTTATCTTGATGTTAAAGTAAGAGTGAGATAATTAGAGCAAGAATCAAAACGAATATATCGAGTCAATTTGATATCCGTGCAAGAGTAAGATTAGTATAGCATTTAAGATAAATAGGTTGATCAGAGTAATTTTTCAAATAGTATCAAAATAAATATAAAATAGATATATCAGTGTTTTAAAAAATTGTGAATCAGTATCAGAGCTGTTAAAAAAAATGGATGTAACAGTATCAGAGCTTTTACAATTTAGTATAAAATACTGTATCAAAGCAAAAATTATTAAAAAGCTTAAAAAGAGCAAAGAATTTTCAAAAGTTTTTATATCATTATTTCTCCATTTACTTTTATTTCTCCTTCTTTATCATTATTTTTATTTCTCCATTATTTCTCTCCCTTTTTGACATCATCAAAAGAATAAACTAGAAGAGTAGGATGTTCATGGTGTTAAGTCAAGTATCAAGAAATAGAGCATGATACCACATTCATCCATCCAACAAGA
>KE504786.1:989098-999600 GCA_000441515.1 Elaeis oleifera | reverse complement strand
TATATATATATATATATATATATATATATATATATATATATATATATATATATATATATATATATTAGATTACATATCTATTTCCACTTCCCACTTGATGGATATTTCATTTAGTTATTCGTTCTTACTCTCACTAGAGGTGACCACAAGCCGTCCGAAACCTTCAGAGGCCTGGACAGGTATCCTCCTAACTACCCTCATAAAAATATTATATAAATTTCTATTTTTCATGATATTTGCCCATCAGACGCATCCCGACTGTTCCTACCACAAAAAAAAAAAACCCACATCCTTGTCGCTTCTAAATGATGTCATATATAGGCTCGAACAGGCTGGGTGGGGCTCGAGTAGGCTTTCCCAAAATGTCAATTCAATTTTTTTAGGTCCGGCCCATCATGATCTTCAAGTTTGCCTTTTAGACTCAAGTCTAAACCTTACTTGAGGGCTTCACGATCATTCGGTCTATTTACAAAAAATACTAAATATAAATAATTTAAATATTATCAACAATCTATAATATGTCAATTACTCTATTAAATTCATATATCAACAATAACTATTGGTTAAATCTACATATACATTAAATATAAATAAATAATATAAAAAAATAAACAATCAGTTCAGACGAGATTTTATGTCTAAGTTCAAGTCTAGGCCGATTATTGAATGAGCTTATTTAGCAGACTAGGCCGATGAGTCTAAGATATTTGGCCAAGTTCCGTTCACTTGACTTCGGGCCCGAGTCCATCCATGAACTCGTGTCCATCCATGAACGAGAATTTTTTGATAGACTTTGTCTATCGTGTCTGTGTGTGTAAAGTTAATAAAAAAATATCATATTAATAATTTGAGTTTAAAAATTTTAGTCTTTACACATGACTGTTTAATCTTGTAACTATCTCAATGTAGCATTGTTTAACCATCCAATAGATCGTATATTGTTGTGGCATCCTCTCATTGATTTTGTCCGTATCCGAGAATTTTCTCCCGCGAACAGGTATAGCATCCTTGGAGAATGATTCAAACCTGGAGCCCCGCTTAATTTGCCATACGCGCGCTATTATCCGGCAGTCTCAAAAAGATATGCCGGCGCCGGATCCAAGCGGACCGGCGCTGTCCGGGAACCGACTTTCCACCCTCGAACCCCACTTGCCTACTCACTACTATTCGATTCTCCGCGGCTTCAAATTTCAAATCGCCCTTCGTTCCATCCTCTCTCTCTTCGTTCCGCCATGGGCGGTGCTCACAGCCGCGAGGGTTTGGAGCTCTCTGACTCCGAGACCGAGGCTGAGGAGGAGGAAGCAGAAGAAGAAGAGGACGAGCAAGAAGAACAACACCCACCTTCATCGGTGGAGCGGAGCCGCGGCAAAACCCTAACACCGACCTCTCTCGACAAGGTTGACAAGAAGCTCAAATTCCTCGAGCTCAAGTACTCCCAGACCTCTCCCGCTTCTGCCCGGAACCCTGTCTCCGAGCAAGCTGTCAAGCTCTAGCTCCACATCGGCGGCAACTCCCCAACGACCGGTGGATCACCTCCGAGAAGCTCGCCTCCTTCTCCTTCTTCAAACCCTACGGCCCCGACGCCGCGGACGACGATATCACGTCGTGCCCCTGGTTCTTGCAGATTGGATCCAAGGTCCGAGCCAAGGTGGGTCCGGAGCTACAGCTCAAGTCGTTCCCGAACAACGGCGCGTCGATTTCGTCGCCGATGGTGTCTGGGCTCTCAAGTTCTCCACGCCGGAGGGCTACCTGGAATTCCAGAACGAGTACTAGAATTGCCTCTTTGAGAACGCCTATGGCTTTGAGGCGACCGATGAAACAAGATTAGGTTTCGGAGCGACTTCATGGCGTGGGCGCGGCCGGAAGCGGCCGATGACACCATCTGGGAGAATGCAGGGGAGAGCCTCGAGAAGAGCCCGGGCCTGGGCATGCTGGCCCAGGCGAGGCAGAACCTGTTGGAAGAGTTTGAGGAGGAGGCCGGTGATGGTGGGATACAGAGCCTTGCGCTCGGGGCTCTCGACAACAGCTTCCTGGTCAGCAACTCCGAGATTCAGGTTGTTAGGAATTTTAGCCATGGAGTTCATGGGAAGGGGTCTCGGTGAAGCTTTTCAATGAGGGGAGCAGGGATGGTGGATATTCTACTCCCAAGAAGGGAGTTTTAATGAGGGCGGAGACCAGTATGCTGTTGATGAGCCCGGGACAGCAAGGGAAGCCCCAAGCTACTGGCGTTCATCAGCTAGATATTGAAACCGGGAAGGTGGTGACAGAGTGGAGATTTGAGAAGGATGGGACTGACATTACCATGAGAGACACTACAAATGATAGCAAGGGATCACAGCTGGACCCTTCAGAGTCGACATTCTTGGGGTTGGATGATAACGGGCTTTGCAGGTGGGATATGAGGGATCAAAGAGGGATGGTCCAGAATATAGCCAATTTGATGGAGTCGCCGGTGCTGCAGTGTACACAGGGGCACCAGTTCTCTAGGGGTACGAATTTCCGGTGTTTTGCGACGACTGGAGATGGGTCTATTGTGGTGGGGTCTCTTGATGGGAAGATAAGATTGTACGCAAAGAGGTCAATGAGGATGGCAAAGACTGCATTCCCAGGGCTTGGGTCACCGATCACTCATGTGCATGTTACTTGTGATGGGAAGTGGATGCTGGGCACAACTGACACGTATTTGATCCTCATATGCACTCTTTTCAAGGACAAAGATGGAAGGAGAAGACTGGTTCTAGCGGAAGAATGGGGAACAGGATTGCAGCTCCAAGGTTGTTGAAGCTCACTCCATTGGATTTGCATTTGGCTGGCAAGAACAATAAGTTCCATGGGGGACAGATCTCCTGGGTAAGTTTGGACTTCCTTTTCTTCACAAACATAAGGCATATCTAGAAAGCCATTTTTAGTTTTGCTGCTAATTAGCTCTAGTTTTGTTATCTTTCTTTCTAAATTAGTACTTCTGTTAGTCAGAATCCCATGCTACTAAAGTACCACATCAGGATGGCTTTCTGCAGGTTGTAGTTTACTTCATTTACTGTTACATTATGGTCATTTGCTGCATGCCGTTACCACATGGTGCAACAGTTTACATTTCAATCTTGACTCTAAAATCATAAATATTGTTGCAGACTCTCAATAGGGAAACTGAATCTGTGTTCGCATGATTATTTAACGAGAGAGAGAGATGCATATGTGACTTGACAAAAGTGGATCCAGCTTGGCATGCTCTGAAATTTACTTCAATAGACAAATAAAACATTTTGACATTTTGCAGTGATGCCTTGAGGATCTACAAATATAGTTTGACAGAGATCTATAATTTAATATTCTATCTCATAATTATGACATCTACTTTTAAGCCATTTATTACTCATGGTGTGAATGACACATTTGGAAACTACAAAAAAGCTACATTTTCTTTTCATTATGGAGTTTGTTCAATTGTGGAACCAAAGATCTATTTTTGGTCTAGTGTAGTTCAAATTAATACAAGGAGCAGAGTTTTTCCCTGTTCATGGCAATACTTTTCTTCTTTCTTTTCCTTTTTTTTTTTTTTTTGTTCCTTTTCTTTCTTTTTTGTTGACTTCCTAGCTTTTAAGACATTATCTTGCTTAAGAGATTGAAGTTTGTATAGTTTTTGCTGCATCTTATTTAGGAAATATAATTAAATCTAGGTCGCTCCAACTTTTGTATTTGTTGACATAGTCTTTCCAGGAGATAAATATGGTGCTGTAGTACATGCTTGGTGATTCTGTCTGCATCTTCATCTGCATATGTAATTCTGTTTAGAAGTTCTTTTGGTTACTTGTAATATTTGTTTTAATATATTTTGGTGACACAGCAAGCATCTCTAGTAAAAATAGTTATTGTTTCGAGCCTATACCAATGCTTGGAACCTGTTAACCAATTTCAAGCCAGTACAGAACAATGCATATTGTCATTATTTCAACCCCATATCCATGTATTGAATGCATCTTTAAACTGCTATTACATATTTTTAAACACATTGTTTGTAATAATCTGCTTGAAATAGTTATTTTGAACTGTGCGATTGTCATTGAATGATTTAACTAGAAAGTTTCTCCTTCATTTTACTCATACACTGTAAAAGCAACAATCTTCGCTGCATCTGTGCCTACTATTTTTTGTCATCTTCTTCAAGTTGTGTCTTTGTGTATTTGTGCCCAATTAAACAAGTCCTGGGGAAAATTGGAGGGAGAAATCCTTGAGAATCTGAATATGCTGGACAGAAGGAAAACTGTGTTTTTCAAATTTTCAGATTGGATTTCTCCTAAATGAACTTTATATGAACAAGATCATGGAATAGCTTTTCCCTTTTTTATCATTACTTGAAGGGAAGATGAATATGTGATAAGCATCAAAGGTCATATTAGAAGCAATGCTGGGAAAAAGCAACCGATGACCTAATTTCAATTTATTTTTCTTGTTTTACATCAGTATACATAATGAACTTTATATGAACAAGATCATGGAATAGCTTTTCCCTTTTTTATCATTACTTGAAGGGGAAGATGAATATGTGATAAGCATCAAAAGTCATGTTAGAAGTGATGCTGGGGAAAAGCAACTGATGACCTAATTTCAATTTATTTTTCTTGTTTTACATCATTATACATATACATCTGTCTATATGTTGATCTATCATCATTTTGATTTCACCAATGTTGTTGTAGGCAATCATTTTTCTGAAATTTATTATTGTTATTATTGTTGTTGTTGTTGTTGTTATTGTTTGCAAAGAAATGAAGTTTGGCTAAGGAAAGAAAAAACAACTCACTAGCAATTAAGGTAGTTGTGATAAATGACCCTGGCTGTTTTAACAGGAAGGTGCTCTTGTACAACATAGCAGACTAGTTGGTTTTCTAGTAGCTTCTCAAACTAAAAAGTTAGTATCTGAGTGATTGCTATTCATATCAAGGCATGAAGCCAAGTAAATACATTTGGAAAGGATCTTTATCCTACAAGCAGGTAGTTTAGTTAATGGTTGCGTATATAGAAGTTCCATGAAGAAGGTTACAGACAGAAACCAATGCAGCATACTTAACATATTTGTACAATAAAAGGTATATAACAGTATAAGTTTCTGCATCACCATTTATCACCTCCACCTTTTCCAATTTCATGTGGATCATAAACCAGGACTTTCCATGTAGATGATTGGATTAAAAAGCAAAAGAGATTCTAAAGTGATGAGCTGATATGATGTTTAAGGACATGTTTCATGAATGAGAGGTCATAAAAGCTAAGAAGCATAAAAAAAAGGTTGATGAGTAAATATTCTCAAGGTGCAAACTTGATAAAATTATTTGGAACAGCTGCATGAAGTATGATTGGTTACCTTGTAGGTGACACAGGGCTTCAAAGTCACGTTACTCTAGGTTTGAAGGCAACTGAGATTATCATGAATGACTAAGTGAAGGTATGTAATGGTGGTTTGGATATTATTAATATTAGGATGCAAATTAATATTATGCAATGGTGGTTTTGATATTGCAAGTTGATGAGGTTGATGAAGTAGGTTGGCTACAAATTGAACTGTATTGAATAAGAGGTGATTTTGCAATAAAAATGGAGCAACAATGCAAAGACATGGACCAAAGGTACAAACTCTCCATAAAGACACAACAAAGATAAGATATGAACACTGAAAGAGGCTAAACATGGTGAAATGAGTACCTTAGTTAAGGATCTCGAAACAATGTTGGAAGAAGTAATATGTCTGAAAGTTGATGCAAAACTGCCAGCCAAGGTTTCCCATATAGTACTGAACCAAGTGGTATGGAATGTACTGTACCATACTATTCGGTACCGGAATGTGACACGGGGGCGTACTGACACTCAACACACAGAATTGGCACTGTACCAACACAATAATAGGTTGGGCCTGGTACCAAGATGGCGAATCTTGTAGCCAGCAAATTATGTGTGGTAGTCTTGAAGTTGCATGGAGCAGAAAATTTAATCTAGAGATTGATGGGTTTATCTAACACCCACAGCAAGTACATTGTGAATGATAAGTACTTCTGGCTACTGAATTTATCAGCCAAACCTAGGTTTGTGAGGATAGCCTGACTGAAGTAGGTTCAGTTGGTATGAAGACCACAAGACCGTCATGCAACTAAATGGAAAATGACCGATGTATCAAGCAATGAAGAATGGCCTTGATTATTGAACTAGTCAATTGATGAGTGAATTTGACATCTCAAAGACTGCAAATTAGCTAAAAAATTATATCTTCAAGTTTAATATGGCCTAGGATTGTATTCAGCCCAAAAATGTTCTAAAAGTTTTCTTTGGCCTATCCTGCATGTGTTTGCTTTACTTTCTTGAGTTATCATATGAAATTCTAAGTTTGTTGGTATCATTGGTCTTTCTTAATATTTAATAATTCATTGACACTGTGCTTAGGGTGAGAGAGTTTGATGATTTAAATTGTATTTATGATAATATAAATGTGCATGCAGAATTTTTTGGCTTTTCAGTAGCAAAAGGCAAAAAGCTGGAGCACTCCTTGTATTATGTTATGGACATAAAATGCTCTATGATATTCAGGTATGACCTGTAATTTGGCACTTTGTAGCTGCACTAAGAATGGTAGTGCACAGTCAGATGTCACAGAGTTAGGATTTGGTGTTTTTTTTCTCTCTTAGTGTACTAATATAAGGAACAAAAGTTGACAGTCTAGATGTCTTTCACATTGCCATTGTTTCTAGGGAGCTAGACACTGAAGATATAGATAATTTGAAAGGCAGTATTCATGATCATGTCGAATCTAGACTTTAGAAATGTGTATCTTGAAGCTGTTAAATCATAATAATGGTTCGATATTAAGAAGATGCTAAAGATATTCCAAGGAATTCTATGATGAAGAGGTTATACGTGACTATGATCAAGAAATTTTGTAGTTTTCAGTCCCTACTAAAGCGACATGAGAAACAATTAGTACTATCACTGCTATAAATGACTTTGACTTGAGTTATGGTCTGTAGCAGTTTTAGAAGAATGCTTTACATGTGTCATGTGTTTGAGAGACTTGACTTTTATATTCTCCAGATTTTATCACATTATTGTTGAATAGTGGAAAATAGCAGTTTCCAGAATGATAATTTATATTTGTTGGTGGTAGGTCATGATTGAGAAACCTGGACGAGCTTAGAATTATTTGCAGAACTTAGAACTATTTGGTAGTTTGTTTCCTTTCTTGTTGATGTTCTTTGCATTATTGGAATTAAGAAGGGGTAGTAGATGTAGTAATTAACTTTAGAGGGCTCAGAAAGACTGGAAGAAGTATGTGCCATTCACTTTTCTGTTTGTTGTAATTTACATTGAATTTAATGGATACAATTGTTAAAAGAATTTTTCTTGTGAAAAAAAAGAGGGATTTCCATGAGATGAATATTGTTGTTTGGTTGGTTCTTCAGATTTTGAGTTGTTAAGCACTTTTTTGCATGGTGGTGTGATGCATCTTTGTTATTTTTAACTACTTGATGCATGGAAGTTAACATTAACTTTTATAGTGAGTGTAACCAATTTGTTGGATTTGTTGATTATAATACTTGGAAGGTAGATGAACTGATTCTAGTAGAGCTACAAACCAGTGTGTGCAGCTGGGATGTGCTTTGAACTTACATGTGATTGTTACATTTCTTTATTTATTTGTGCAGATAGGAAATCTAAAAGGACTACAGGGAGTACTTATAGAGCCCTTACTCCCACATTCTGCAACCACTTAGCAGTGGTCCTCAAGACAAGCAACCTTTAATGGCAAAATTATCTAGTTTTACACTCCATTTGGGACATCTGGCCAACTACACCATTTAGTTCCCCAGGAGCATAATGAAGCAGAAGCTTGGTTGTTGGCTGTGACATGTCGCATCCAATTTATGGGAGGATGCTTGTATGAAAGACTCAAATCAGGTTGCATCCATTAAAACTTAGAGCACATAAGTGAACGTACTGCATTCTGAATTAGTTGGCTATTAGAATAGCTCAGTGGAGATTGTTGGCCTCCAGAGCCACCACTATGTAGGACTACTCCTGTATTCAAAATGATCAAAAATTACATTGCTTCTTCTAGCTAGTGCTGCTATCTAGCTATGAAACACTATTTGGGAAGAAATATAACCCAGTAGAGTAGGTGTTCACAGATGCTAGAATCTTGTTTTCTGGTTCCCTTATTATCAAGTCATTAATTCTGTTCTTAAAAACAAAGTAGTTACAGCTATCGTAGGTGCTGGTTTTAAGCATTCCAATTGTCCTTTTAAAGCCCAATAATTTAGGTGGGCGCTTTATGTGGGCCAACTGCCTAGCAGCTATACTGTACGAGCCCACAGAGGCCAGTGGCCCAGGACTGTGTGGTTGGACTATATGTAGGTCAGTGTGCTAGGCATGTTAGGGGTTTGATTTATGATCACTCCCCCTCTTGGTGCCCAAAAACCTTATACAGAACTTTTAAGTTCCCTAAGTCTTGATTAGTTATTTATTTTAACTTTGTGTTATTAAATGCTCTATTAAATTATCAATTAATAATATTTCATAACTTTAAAATGTTTTTTATATTTTCTAGTTGACATGTCATGCTACAATGAAGATTGTTCCTAAAATAAATGTGAAATTGTTTCATTAATTTAGATTTTTCGTCTGTAATTTCTTCTCACTTGTTCTTTAGTTTCGAGTTAAGTATATATATTTATGGTTTATTATTTTTTATGTTACAACCTGCATAGACAGACGCTCATCTTCCTTGTGAGTTTTGTCTGGTCCTCTGGTTGGTCATATGTCATACAAACCTACTGAGAATATTAAAATACTTGCACATTTCCTAATGATTGGGTGTTGTTCCTTTTCTGAAACATTTCATATGCTTTGCAGTCCATCATATTTTCTAGATTATTTGTTACTCCATGCTCTGATCCCAAATTCAGCCAGCACTTGTTTGGTGAATAGATAGTGGAGAAGGATGCATTCATCTTCAGATGACTTCACGTGATTGTAGAGAACAACTCTATGTTAGGCAATCTGCCCAATGTGTCTTTTAAAGGTGACAGTTTTCTACCAATATGACATTGCAATTTGCGATTATGATCCAGTTTCATTGGCTTACAATATTATACCAACAGGCTTGAAAAGTTTATAGGCTGCTTTGACAGTGAGTTGACAACCTATTATATTCATCCAGCAGCAAAGAGGATATGTACATTCTGAAATGACAACAACGTTGAATCAGTTGTTGTTTGGATTGGAGTTTTGAGCAATAAAGAGGGTGAGACCATGTAAAGTGAGTGTAGTTAAAATGACAATATTAAGATAGATATATGGTAAATTTAGTAGAGGTAGCTCATTACATGTATATATCTTAGGAAGCTCAAGTAGTTGAGTTGAAAGAGGACAAAGCAGTGGAAAACTGTATTAGATCATATTTTGTTACCAGATTAGATTCCAAAGTGAGGGACTTCTATATGCTTGGAAGGTTTAAGCACTTCCGACCTTACTCCCTAGGAACCCTGAATGTCAGTTTTGATGAGGTACAATATAAGAGGCTTTGGAGAGAGGGGGCCTGCATTTGAAGGGAAGTCATGAAAGAGCAACTGAATCCTGAATGGAAAGTTTTCATTAACGATTTGATCTAAGTTAATCATGATTTAGCATGTGATATATGTCAATGGAAATAAAGATTTCTAAAGCTGTGCCAAATAGATGGTATATGCTTTGTTGGTTATGATATGAATGTGACTTGTAGAGATTCATAAGCCAATTGTTAGAAATTTTTCAACCAGTTGCTGTAATCGTGATTAATGCCTTGATTGAATATGTAATATCCCGATCATTTTAGCAGCGGGCCTGGTCCATTTGATCGGCCCAACAACTTGGATGAAGCCCCAAAGGGAACAGCATGATGTTTAAAGCAGCCAAAAAAATAACTATGAAGAAGACTCCTAACGAGGGTCTTCTTCCTCTGATTTCACCGGAGGGAAGTCGATTTCAGAAAGGATTCAGCCTCCCTCCACTCTACTTAAGAACCCCAATCTCTCCTTCCATTCTGCATTGGAGAATCTGAGGTTCGCCTAAAAAAATACTCTCTCTCCTTCTCTCAGGAAGCCCTCACCAAATTCTCCGAAAATCGGGGCCTAACTACTGTTGGAAAGAATATATGATGTCAAAATTCTTTGATTTACCCTCTTCTCCCTCTTCTTTAGCCATTGGATCGTGCTTTCCGGCCACCCATAATCGGATTTTTGGACAAGAATATAAGCCCGTATTTCCCTTATGATTTTCACTATGTTGTTCGATTTTCTGATGCCAATTTTCACAACCGATTGCCTTTGAGATGACCTTCAATTGTGTTGTTGTGACCCGCGTTGCCGCCGCTGGCCTTGAGCTCCTCTATGTTGGGGAAAGAAAGTGGAAATGAGTCCCCTATTTCATCCAAATGAACGAGTTGAAGAGAGAGAAAAAGAAAGAAAGAAGAAAAAAGAAAA
>KE504786.1:973809-989055 GCA_000441515.1 Elaeis oleifera | reverse complement strand
AAAAAGAAAAGAAAGAAGAAAAAAGAAAAAAAGGAGAGTCTCTCTCTCCCTTCTCTCTCTTCTCTATTTTCTCTCTACTTTCTCTCTCTACAACTTTCTCAAGATTTTTTTCGCTCTCTATATGTTTAGTGGACTAGTGGTGGTCCAAAGATGTCTTGTGGATTTGGGCTGACCATAGAAGGGGTCTCACACCGGTGTCATATGACCATGAGTCTCGGGCTACTATTGTGCAACCACCTATCTTATTCTTCTATAATTTCCACTATAGACTCTGGATGTTTCCACTTGATTTGATGGTGAGGATGGCTCTATAGGTGAGCAGTTGCTGGGGTAGAATGGTGTTGAGCCGAACACTTTATCCTTGAGTTCGTAAATCGAAAAGCTGGTTGGTGTTCATTGTATTTGAGTTAGTCACCGTAGAGATAATGATTCTTTAGCACAATCATCTACATAATCATGAAAATTATATTCATAGCTGTACTAGCATGACTATGTATGTTTTATACATATATACTGATTCGTGTATTATGTGTTGATGAATTGATGTTGCATGGTTTATGATTAATTGATGTTTAATTATAGACATCATGTTAAATAAGAAAAACATGGTTTAACATAATTAATGGGTTATAAACGGCATTTGGATTAGTCGGTCATGCAAGAATATGGCATGTATGGGGGTTAGTCTCGGACGGAGGTGCAGCATTATGTTTGGCCTATCGCGGGCTGGAGCATGACTGTGACTATTTAATACCAAAATCGAATTATCACTTAATATAATGGATGGGGTATGGGCGATATTTAGACAGATTGGCCATGCAAGAAACATCATGTATGTGTTGGATCAGCCTTGAACTTGGATGCAGCATTATGTTTAACTTACCACAGGCAAGAGCATGGTTGTAATTAGTCCAATGTCCAAAAATAAATAAAATATATGCATAATTGTAAGACTGTGGAAAGAAAATATGTGCATTAGTCGGCCATATGTGAAACATGGTATATCAGTCGCAGACTAAGATATGATTTATGATTATCGGCCATAGGCAGAAGCATGGTATGTGTTTGGCCTATCATAGATTGGAGCATGGTTGTGACTAGTCTAATGCTAAAATCAAAATTAATCGTGTCTAATCTAAGGATATCTGGACAACCTAGCGCATGTAAAATATGCTATTTATGATATCAACTACGGATTGAGATGTGGTTGTTGGCCATGGATGGAAACGTGGTGTGTTTAGCTTGCCATAGACTGGAGCGTGGGTAGGTCTAATCTAGTATCGGAGTGATGATGCGATCACGATCCAACTGTATAACTAGTTAATGACAAGTAATTACACTGAATTACTATTGAATATAATTGCTAATTTATGATATGTGACATGTTTAATAGAACTATGATGATATTATTCAATTACTAGATTGTTGATGTATGAATCTTACTACTTTTCTATCGGCTATATACATATATTTGCTAAAAGATGTTTTCATATTCATGTTATTGGGCTATAAAGCTCACAATCGTTCTTTTCTTCCTTTTTCAGAGTTGCAGGACATAATTTTGGATGAGTTTGACCTACAATTCTAGCAATGGAGTGATCTTACAGGCCTCGCATGAATATGAAAACATCGTCTAGCAAATATATGTATATAGTTGATAGAAAAATAGTAAGATTTTACATCAACAATTAAGTAATTGAATAATATCACTTTGTTAAACATGTCACAACTCACATATCATAAACCAGCAATTCTATTCAAGAGTAATCTAGTGTAATTATTTGTCATTAATTGATTGTGATTGCATCATTACTTCGGTATTGGACTAGACCCTCCATGCTCCAATCCATGGCAGGCCAAATACACCACATTTTCATTCATGGTTGGCGACTACATCTCAGCCCATAGCTGATATTATAAATACAGTTTTTCACACATGTCGGCTAGTCCAGATATCCTTAGATTAGACACGGTTAATTTTGATTTTAGCATTAGACTAGTCACAGAGATTTTTTAGTCTATGGCAGACCAAATATATACCATGCTTCCACTTATGATCATTAACCATAAATTATATCTCAGCCCGTGGTTGATATACCAGATGTCACACATGGCCAACTAGTCCACATGCTCTTTTTTCCGCACTCATAAAATTATGCATATATTTTATTATTTTTTCGGCATAGGATCAATTATAACCATACTCCAGTCTGTAGTAGGCCAAACATAATACTGCATCCTAGTCCAAGACTGATCCAACACATATACCACGTTTCTTGCATGGCCAATCTGTCCAAATACTGCCTATGCCCCATCCATTATGTTAAGTAATAATTGGATTTTCGGCATCAAAATAGTCACAGTCATTCTTCATCCTATGGTAGGCCAAACACAATGCTACACTCCATCTCGAATTGGACCCAGCACACACATCATGTTTGTTGCATGATCGACTAATCTAGATGCCACCCACAATCCATTAATTATGTTAATACCATGTTTTCCTTATTCAACATGATATCTGTAATTAAGTACCAATTAATTATGTACCATGCAACATCAATTCATCAACACATAATACACAAACCGGTATATATATAAAACATACACAATCATGCAGGTATAGCTATAAATATAATTTTTCATAGTTATGTAGATGATTGTGTTAAATAACCCTTATTTGTACGGTGACTAACTCAAGTATGACAAACGCCAATCCGCTCCTCGATTTATGAATTAAGGTTAAAGTGTTCGGCTCAACACCATGTTGTCCAGGCAATTGCTCACCTATAGAGTCATCTTCCCTATCGAATCAATTGAAAATGTCTAAGGTCTATCATGAAAATTATAGAAGAATAAGATAGGTGGTTGCACAACGATAGTCCGGGACTCATGGTCACATGACACGAGTCTGGGACTAGGAGTGGCAAATATCGACTCAATCCGTCAACCCGACTCGCATTCGATCCACCTTAAATAGGTTTGGGTTTGGATTAAATGGATTCAGATCGTAAATGGGTTGATCTGTTTAATAATCGGGTGGGATTTAGGTTTCAGACAGCTGACTTGTTTAACCCGTTTAATAAATGGGTCGGATTGGATCGGATTGTAACAAATCCATTTAACCTGTGACACTGGAGAGCTTTAAGGGTTTAGGAATTAGGGGTTCGGTCATTCCTTCTTCGGTCGGTTCCGCTGTTCGCCATCCCATCCTCCTCTCCACGCTCTAGGATTTTCCATCCCATCCCATCTCATTCTCGACACCCCTCTCGGCCGAGGGTCCCCCACCGTCTTCCCCACCGCCGAGGATCCCCCACCGTCTTCCCACCATCGATGATCCCCACTGCTGTTTCGATCCATGCGGACCACACCCCATGCTCCGTCTTTCCTCTTCTCTTCCCCTAAAAAGCCCTAGAGCCCTTTATCCCTTCCATGATCCGTCACCGCCTCACCCACTCCCTCCGTTGCCTCCCCACTCCCTCCACCTCATCCAGACCCGTTCACCAACGCCACTCCCGCAGAGCGAACCCCTCCTCCCGCATGTGCTCTGGCTCCGAAAGGATGGGCCCGTCGGAGATGAAGATCTCATTGTTCTCCTCACCGTACGCCTTTTTGTAGGTGTCCGGCATCCCGAAGGGAGAGGGCGCTGTGGTGTAGCCCTACTGTGGATCTCCGTGGAAGCTGTAGCCCTTGGGGAGTTGGGCATGCTGCCACCGTGGGTGTGGTGGACGGGGATGTCGTCCTCGACAGCTCCGCCGTCGAAGCCTCCGATGTTGTTGGAGGCGGCCGAGAGCACGAGGGTGGAGGCCGGAGAGACGGTTGGGCGGAGATGCAGTGAGGGCTTAGGCGGAGATGGTCGGCCACAGAGACAGAACAGTTTTTTTTAAAATTTTTTATAAACGGGTCATTAAACGGGTTGAGTTTATTTTTTTTAAGGGGTTATAAACGAGTTGTAAATAGGTCGGATCCGGTAACCTATTTATTAAATGGGTTGGGTTCGGATTTTAAAATTTGACATGTTTAAATAAACAGATCGGGTTTGGGTTCAGAATTTTTTAACTCGACCCGTTTATATCCGACCCGATCCATTTATATCCGATTCGATCCGACTGCCACCCCTATCTGGGACCCCTTCTATGGTCAGTCCAAATCTACAAGACATCTCTGGACCACTGTTTGTCTGCTAGACAAGTAGAGAGTGAAAAAAATCTTAAGAGAGAAAGTTATAGTGAGAGAAAATAGAGGGAGACTTTTTAGAGAGAGAAATATGTAGAGAGAGAAAGTAGAGAGAAAATAGGGAAGAGAGAAACTCTCTCTCCTTTTTTCTTTCTTTTCTTTCTTTTGTTTTCTTCTCTCTATCCATTCGTTTGGGTAAAACAGGGGACTCGTTTCCCCTTTCTTTCCCTGAAATAGAGGAGCTTAAGGCCGGCGGTGGCTTTTTCCGGCGATGCGGATCACAACAACACAGTCAAAGGTCATGCCAAAGGCAATCGGCTGTGAAGACTGGCATTGGAAATCAAACAAAATGGTGGAAAGCATAAGGAAAATAGGGCTTATATTTCGTCCAAAAATCCGGCTATGACTGGCTGGAAAGCACAACTCAATGGCTTAAGAAGAGGGAGAATAGGGCAAATCAAAGGATTTTGACATCTTACCCATCTTTCCGATGGTGGTTGGGCCCCGATTGTGAACTCAGTGAGGGCTTTCCGAGAGAAGGAGAGAGAGAGTTTTTTTCTGGGCGAACCTCGAATTCTCTAATGCGGAGTGGAAGGGGAGATCAGGGTTCTTAAATAGAGCAGAGAGGAGGTTGAATCCATTCCAGAATCAGCTTCTTTCCAGTGAAATCGAAGGAAGAAGACTCTTATTGAGAGTCTTCTTCATCGTTATTATTTTTTTGGTTACTTTAAAATCATGCTATTCCCTTTTTGGGCTTCATCCAAGTTGCTGGGCCGATCAAATGGACTAGGCCCAATGCTCAAACGACTAGGATATTACAGAATATAACATAGAATAGGGTTCATTATTAGCCGAGGCAGAAATAGATGAGTCAAGCAGCTGGAGGCTATGTTATCTATGAAATGACTTATATTTCCAGTCCTGATATGCTATATCAAGAGTCCGACACCCAACGGTTCAAGTTGGAACCAACATAAATGAGAGGTTGGGTAATCAGTTGAGGAGTTTGTTTTTTATTAGTAATATATGAAATTGGGTTAGCCTAATCAGAAGGAAACTTAAATTATTTTTTATTTACAAGTTTAAACTTTGTTTAGGGTTTTAGTTTTTAATTATGTCACAAAAGGAACTATTTTTTTTGACTAATTTAGATTGAGGAGTCTAGAATTTTTTTTGAATATTTTTCAAAGCAGCCGGTGCTGGGTTTGTTGCACATGCAAAGTGAACCACAATTGTATTAGTAATACTGGTATCATTTACAAAAATGAGCTAGATGATGGTGAGTTTTGGCACAATAGTAAGGTTGCTTCATTTTGACCTAAGTGTGACAGGTTCGAAACACAGAAACAACTCTCTGCACGTGGTGGCATGGCTACTTACATCTATCCTTCCTTTGGCCCTATAGTGGCAGGAGCCTTGTGCAAGGAGCTGCCACTTTGTATGTGTTGGGGGTGGAGGGATGGGGGTCGGCGTTGCTGGGGCATGACACGTGGATTCAGTCATTTATGCAACTTGAAAATGATTAGACGACTGCCATGGTGTACTTGGCCAGCATCCTTTCTTGATTCTATCTTCTGCTTCTTCTCTTCCGATTCCCATCTGATTGTCAGATGACCTTTGAATGATATCCTTAGTTCTGAAATGTGCATCAGTCATCAAATGCCTTTAATGTGGTCCAATGTTGTCCTTTGAATGTTGTCACTGAAGAGGATGATGATGTGAAATTTGTAGTTTCTGAGAGTCTCATTAAGGATTTGGAATTCTTAAATCATTTCATGAGAGTACTAACATGATCAGCAAGATTTGATGGTTTTATTAGGTTGTCTGAAGCATTCAGACTTGGTTTTCAACTTCTCATGGTTTTCAAGCATTGGTAATTGACAGAAACTCTCACAAAGTTACAGAGTTGAAGCTACTAATCATAAGCTTAGATGACTTGCTAACAGTAGAGATTAAATGAAGAAACTGATATAAGAAGAAGTTGATGTGTTTCTAAGGTCTGATTATCATCAGAATCAAGCTTGGATAATGTTTAAATAAGATTCTGATAACATAACTAAACGCCTTTAATATATTAACCGTCTACTTTATGGATGCATTGGATCCTAACTTGATGGTGATTAGGGTTTTCGGTATGATGTTGGATGAGCTATTATGGATCAGATCGAACTATGTCATTGGCTGGTTAGACCAGAAAAGATAGACGGACCTTACTGGCAACTACATCAGATCAGTTGATCAAGAGTTAGATGGAATGAAGATTGATGACTTAAGAACCTCTGGTCCAAAGTTATTGATGAAGGAAATGCTTATCAATTTGTTGGTGCTCTTGGAAATGGGTAATTTCGAGTTCTTCAGAATGCTAAATAAAGTTGTTTTGATGAGAGCTTTTGTCCTTCAATTATGTTGCCGGTGGTAGAACATAGTGGTTGTCTTATAATTTGTACCTTGTTTTTATATTTATATAAAAATACGGGCAGATTGCAGGTATTGTGAAGATTGAGAGTCTAAATTATTCTATATGCTTGGAGAAACTAACGATAGAGCACTATGAAAGGTTTTCTGTTAGGCATTAAAGGGAGGAATTGTTCCAGAGGATTACGGTGATCAATCGGTTTCTGTCATGTACAGTGATGTTGAAATAGAAGGAAAAAGTTGCCCATGTTTGGTTCTGATTTGGAACTTAATATATTGCATATCTTGACTGTATTGGAAACATAATAATCTTTGCATATTCTTGATTGCACTGAAAACATAGTAATCTTCTCTCCAGAAAAATGAGGGCATGGTAATTTTATTCAAGTTAGCTGCTGTGGCCTTCTGCCTGGCCTTCATATATTGCTGCAAACTTTTTTAAAGCTTGCATTATGTTGCTGCTGTGGTATTGCACCAATTCTGATATTCTTGAGCTATTAATTTCTAAGTTTTTGTTGATATAACAAGTATAAATTCTAAACTCATTCAACCTGGTTTGAAGCAATTTCTTTAATCTGATTTGGTTGATTATCTTTGTTAATTATGTGCAACCTCCCAGGTCACCGAAAATGGTAAGCAGGAAAGGCATCTGGTTGCAACTGTTGGCAAATTCAGTGTCATCTGGAACTTCCAGCAAGTGAAGAACAGCAATCACGAGTGTTACCGGAACCAAGAAGGATTGAAAAGCTGCTACTTCTATAAGATTGTCCCCAAAGATGAATCCATCGTGGACAGCCGCTTCATGCATGAGAAGTTCGCATTGAGCGACTCTCCAGAGGCACCATTGGTGGTCGCAACCCCGATGAAGGTCAGCTCCTTCAGTATATCAAGTAAGCGCTAACTTACGCCCATTGATTTCCCTTTTTTCCCCTTCCCTTTGTCCTGTCTTGTTTGGAATGTACTGGAGTTTGTGCTTGGCTTGGAATCGCTGCAGTTTGAATTCGCTACTGTATATATGGATTGCACCTGTTCGTTATTCGATTGGAACCAGGCTGTCGAAATTCGAATTAGGGAGTATAAGAATTTGTGTGTGCGCGTTTCAGGGCGAGCTCCATCTTTATTAGGAGGGTAGGTGATTCTGTTGATACTGGATGTGAGATGAGAGGGACAAATTGTGGTAGTACAGAAACCGGTAGCGGGTCTTAGTTGCAACTAGTGGTACTCTGGTCTGGGGTCATAAATGAGCCAGCCAGGGTTTGGGACCCCCACGCAAGCCTAGGTCCTAGGATAGGATAGGATAGATCCTCCTATTCTATCCTCCAAATGGAAAATTATCTGGAGCGGGGTGTCGATCCATCGGTTCCAAACTTGTTGGGCGTCGGGCAAGAGTTCGTCGTTTGCTGCGAGGCCTTTGGCAATAGGATCCTATTCTTCTTTGGAAATATCCATGCCCTCGAATCGTTCAATGACCTTGGGTTAAGTGTTCTCCAATTTCTTTGGATAGCTCCCACACCCTCGAATGATGTAGCCACTGCCCGCTGGATGATGGAATTCCAAGTTGGATTGTGGCATGGGAGCTTGAACAGCTTCCCTTATCATGCGGGATGTTGGAGCTTGCCGACACAATGTACTACCAGGGAAAACACGGTAAGGTTAGACGCTTCTAATAAAGTGCCTCTTCCTCCTGTTTTCATTTGTTCCTTCTTTCTTTATTGGATGCCAGCATACGTACTTATCGCCACCTTCAAACTGGTTGTTGCTTTGGGTCCAAGGCCATGGCTCGGGGTCGGAAGGGAGGAGAAATCCCGGAGTCTCGGACAGGGGCCCCCAACCACGGGATTTGCCACGTTTTCCCTGCCACCGACTGCCACCACATGGGTCTCTCTGGCAATCGGTTGGTCTGGGCTTCGGCTGGAAAGTGGGAAGAAACGTCTTGTTTGTTGTGTTGGAAGGGTAAAGACCTTGGATATCGGTATGATGGATGGGGAACATCCAATCGCATTCTTTCATGTTTTTATTTTTTGGGAAAAAAAAAGCTCGAATGGATGGCTAAACGAGTGGGTCCTTATCATCTGGCTTTCCTAAGGCTTGTAATTGCTTATTTTCCGGTATGGTGGATGGAAAGTGATGAGTGCTTCCGTATATCATGATCTTTTACTTTGGTGGGCAAGTTCTACCAAACCAATATCCATGGCACAATCAAGGCAAAGATCTTGTTAGCTGTTGGCCCACTAATTGACTTGGTTAGTTGATAATGAAATCTATCCACTCTGAGGAATTTTCCCACTCTGTAAGGATCATTATCCTACATCCCCTAGTCTATGGTCAATTAGTTACTTTTTCGATCTTGAAGCAAGTGCGATCTGGTGAATGTTAAATGCATAATGTCAACTAATAAAGTGGATTAAGTTGCAACTGCAGCAACTTGTTCATGTGTGTTAACTGTTCCAAAGTGCTTGTTCTAGGTTTCTGTCTGGTCTATCACCTTCAGAAAGCACACGAGGCATGGTCGTTAGCATCTCAAATCAGGGGATCATTTGCAGTTCAAGGCAAGCATTCCATGCAATCTCCATGTCGGGAAGTGGCGCTTGCAACCGATGACACATGATTCAACCAATCACCATGATTGTGCACCCATTACTCATTAACCAAATCCATTGGCTAATAATGCTGCTTATAAACTATTACAGAAAATGTGGCACTCTGCCCTTTACCCTCAATGCAAGCTTTCTCCCTATTTCTCACATCCCACTCAATTAAAGCCCTTTCCCACGCATTACACTTAAGAAAGGCGCATTAGGTATAGAAACAAGTTTGCACAATAAATTAAATAAATAAAAGACCGTGCTTTCTCCTAAAAGCTCCTAATTTTTATTATTATTTATATAAGAAAAGGCAATCATAAGGATTTAAATTAATAGATCCATGTAAACCTTTATCAGTATCCCAGTTGGATGATACCAGGCCCACCTCCATGCTTTTGAATTGCATGCCTGCACTTACTTAAGCTTATCCCTAGTTTTGGGCCTTAATTTCTTTACTTGGATCAGCTGCATGGAGAGAGCATAATACCTACTTTGAACACTCTCCTAACACCCCACATGTACAGGTTGGACAAATAGGATCACACCATTATCTTAATTTATAGGACCACCAATCCATCGATTCCCCTATGAAAACCCCAATTATTCCTTTGAATTCCACTTTGAAAGTATGAAATCAAATCAGACGGCTGCGATTTTCAGGACCACCGTCTTAATGGTGGTCCCGCACAAAGCCTGACCCTTATCCATACCCAACCCTTTTTGAATTATATTAAACGACTTACACCTAAGATTCTACGCCTAATCCTCGTTCTGGAAGGATAGATTGGATTAGATACCTTGCTTGTCCTCTTCAACTCGGCGGAACACCGTTGGATCCTTGTTGCGGTGCAACCGTAGTGTTCATTTTTTTAATTGTTTTTCTATGGAGAAGGCTAGTAATGCGGATCTCTGGGAGTAGCATATCGCCAGAGTGCTCCGTTGTTCCAATGTTCGGATAAGTCTACGTTCGTAGGGAAGGGGAGGTGGACCCGCGCACGCGATGGGGCGAGGGGTTTGGTTGGTTTCGGATAACCATCCGCGCGTCGGCCCCACACCGCGCGGCCGAAGCGGTCAAAGGCTACGGGCCGAGTGCCACGTGTGAGCCTGACGTCATCCCACGTCACCCTCCAACTTGAGTGTGACGTGTCCTCCGTCGAAGTAGGAGGGGGAATGTCACGGAGTTAGCTAACCCCCGGCAAAACCACTGTGCAGAAATTGTCCGCATAGAACTTTCCATGCGGACGGAGCATCTACTGTCCTTCCAACGTTGGTAGCGGACGAGATGGATTTGTTCGCCTGCTCGTATACGGGTTCGCTGGATAGGGGAATCACGATCGTCGGTCAAAAGCTGGCTCGTCACGCCTCTCGCACGTGCCGGGCGAACCACGGCTTCCGGGAGGATGACGCGGTGGAGTGCCTGTGACACGTGGCGGGATCGTGGAGGTTGGCGAGACGGGTATGGGAGGGGATATGCCTTCGCCTCGTGGAGCAGTTACTCCGTCCAGCTGGAGCTTATCTTGTGTCACTTGACCGGGAGTACTGCCACCTGTCTGACGGGGTAATTCGAGGAAATTTCAAAAGTTTGTATATGACGAAAGTACCCATCGTATCTGGCCAGCGGAGCGCTCCTCCGCTCCCTCTGATTTCCACCTTTTCTGGCATTAATTTGAAGAGCATGGGTATAGTCACCTCCGGTGAAATTATTTGAACCTCTAATCTTCTACCACTCGCCTCAAGGACTTGCGTTTTTGATGGTTGCGAAGAATATCCGTTAGTTTCATCAGAATAAAAATACTCGGTTTTGCAAATTTTTCCAATGGAGTACCGATAATGGATTTAAAAATTACCAAAGATAACGGAAAAACTTCTCAAACAGTGCGTTTCCATGACTCCTTCCATATCCCGGCAACCATTTCCGGTCCACATTTCAGAAGGCGGTGACTACATCTCAGTTTAAATCCGGTGCGTATTTTCCCGCTTGTCCGTCGAGCCTATCTTGTTGATCTGCATTCGAGTTTCTATGCGGCCGTATGATCCGGTGCTCCAGAATCCCGGCGCCGGTCAAGCGTCGGGCAGGATGCAATTAAAGGATCCGAGCAACCGCTAATCAGATAAGATGACGCATAAATTTTTTATGCGCGAGTCGAATGGAAGATGGAGGAGACCAAATTAAATCAAACACTGCACGTGATTTGAATGAAACATCCCATCACGGAGTCCGCGCGAACCAACTTCAAACCCGCCAACGGCAAATTCCCAATTCCTAAAATATCCCTTTGTCCAGATGGCAATTTCGTCATTTAGGAAATATAAATCTGAAAGCCCACTGCCTACCGCCGGTAGCCACACCGGTTTCCAACCTCATAGGCTATATACGCCGACGTTATCCTCTTTCCTTCTTCATCCATTACTGTTATTCTTATCCCCGCTCTCTTCCTCTCCGACGAGGAGCTCGATTACGTCTGGAATACGAAAAGAAGGAAGAAAGCCGAGAATTCTCCTCCGGTTCTCCTCACCCTCCGGTTCTCCGATCCCCAGACAGAGACAAGTAAAAAGAGACCCAGACCAAGATAAAGAAGACCTCATTTTAAACCCTCACCCGATGAACCCCCCCTCCTTCTTCCTCGTCGTCTGCAACACCCACCAATAGCCAGACCCTCCCCCTGAGTCCTGACTCGAATTCCCAACCCTAACAACAAGAACAAGAGAGAAGAAGGACGAGGTTAGGAGAGGAGGAGATGCCTTCTCGGTCCTCCGCGAACCTTCTGGACCTGGCCGCTGCCGACTCTGACTTCCCGTCGCCGCCCCGCCACCCGGCCCGCCTCCCACGCGTCATGGCGGACCCGGGCATCCTCGCCACCGCTGGGGCCGCCACCGACGACTCCCCGCCGGCGTCTCCGTCGCCGCGTCCGGGGCGACGGATCATCGTCGCCCACCACCTCCCCCTCCGCGCGACCCCGACCCTGCCGCCCTTCCGGCTGGTCCTTCTCCTACGACCCGGACGCCCTGGTCCTCCAGCTCCGCTCCGGCATCCCAACCGGCGTCGATGTCCTCCACGTCGGCACCCTCCGTGGCCTTCCCGACGGCCTCGACCCCGCTCACCATGACGCCGTCGCCGCCCACCTCCGCCGCGAGTTCCGCTGCGTCCCCGTCCTCATCCCCCGGACCTCCACGCCCGCTTCTACCACGGCTTCTGCAAGCACTACCTCTGGCCCCTCCTCCACTACCTCCTACCTCTCTCCCCTTCCTCCCTCGGCGGCCTCCGCTTCGATCTATCCCTCTGGCGCTCCTATCTCTCGGCGAACAAGCTCTTCGCCGACTGCCTAACGGAGGTCCTCAACCCCGACGACGACTTCGTCTGGATCCACGACTACCACCTCCTGGCCCTCCCCACCTTCCTCCGCAAGCGCTTCCCAGGGCAAAGCTTGGATTTTTCTCCATTCCTCCTTCCCTTCCTCCGAGATCTTCCGCACCATTCCCGTCCGCGACGACCTCCTCCGCGCCCTCCTCAACGCCGACCTAGTCGGCTTCCACACCTTCGACTACGCCCGCCACTTCCTCTCCGCCTGCTCCCGCTCGCTCGGCCTCGATTACCAGTCGAAACGCGGGTACATCGGCATCGAGTACTATGGCCGCACCGTCACCATCAAGATCCTCCCTGTCGGGATCGACATGGGCCAGCTCCGCTCCGTCATGGCGTCGCCGGAGGCGGCCGACAAGGTCCGGGAGCTCACGGAGACGTACAAAGGCAGGACCCTGCTGCTTGGCGTGGACGACGTTGACCTGTTCAAAGGGATCGGGTTGAAGTTTCTGGTGATGGAGCGGCTGCTGGAGGAGCACCAGGAGCTGCGTGGCCGGGTGGTGCTGGTCCAGATCTTCAACCCGGCGAGGAGCCAGGGGAGGGACGTGCAGGAGGTGCAGGACGAGACCCGGTCGATCACGAGAAGGATCAACGACAAGTTTGGCCGCCTGGCTACGAGCCCATCGTCGTGATCGACCGCCCGGTGCCCACCTACGAGAAGCTTGCCTTCTATGCCGTGTCCGAGTGCTGCGTGGTGAATCCGGTGCGGGATGGGATGAACCTCGTCCCCTACGAGTACACCATTTGCCGGCAGGGGAGCCTGGCATTGGAGGGATCTCCCAAGAAGAGTATGCTCGTGGTGTCGGAGTTCATTGGCTGCTCCCCGTCTCTCAGTGGGGCAATTCGGGTCAACCCATGGAATGTGGATGCCGTGGCAGAGGCCATGAATTTGGCTATCACGATGCCGGAGGCCGAGAAGCAGCTGCGGCATGAGAAGCACTATAAGTATGTCAGCTCTCATGATGTCGCCTACTGGGCGAGGTCATTCGATCAGGACTTGCAGCGGGCGTGCAAGGATCATTTCCTCAGGAGGTGTTGGGGGATTGGATTTGGGATGAGCTTCCGGGTCGTCGCCCTTGGTCCTAATTTCAGAAGGATTTCGGTGGAGCATATTGTCCCGGCATACAGGAGGACAAATAGCAGGCTGATATTACTTGATTATGATGGGACAATGATGCCACAGTCTTCGATCGACAAAACACCAAGCAGTGAAGTTACTTCGATCTTGAATAGTTTGTGCTCAGATCCAAAGAATGTAGTTTTGTTGTCAGTGGTAGAGGGAAGGACGAGTTGAGCAAGTGGTTTGCTCCATGCGAGAAGCTAGGAATCTCTGCTGAGCATGGATATTTCACAAGGTAAGAAATTGCGTTCTATTTCTTTGTTTGCGGCATTTGCTTTAATACTTTGTCATATAAGCTTACTTACTGTAGAATACTTGTAACCAAATGAATATGAACTGCTTTAAGACGATTATTCAGACATACCATTTTAGAGCACCTTCACGATGTGTGGTAAAATTTGTAAGTACATGCGCATTTGTAATTATATGAAAGCTATGTGGCGGTATTGAGCTTTCAGTTTAGGTTTTTGGTGAGGCACAGAGAAAAGATGAGTGCATCTGAATTAGGATCTTGCGTACAAAATGCATTTATAAGAAGACGAGAGAGGGAATGTGAATCCTACAGCTAGAGACAGAAGTAGCACGAGTGACATTGGGGATCATGACATATCTCATCTTTCTGATAATTGAACTATACAAAGAATGATTTGACATTTTATTGAAGTTTTACGAATGTCTAATTGGATCATGGGATGTAATCTTAGTTTGGCATTTTAGTAGTTGTTACACAGCAAATCCAAGCTCGTTGTGGAGCATGGATGAAGTGTATCATACTTTGTAGTTTGTCACTATTTCCAATTAGAAATGTAATAGTCTGTAATCTTATTATATTTGTTGCAATTCATAACCTGTATGTGTAAATAAGTGGTGGCATCTCTATTTGATGTCATTTGAATTGGAGGATTATAGAGTTTGTATGGCCACCAACTAAGAACTAGTTGTCTTGAATTGTTTCCTTTGCTATAGGTGGAGTCGGGATGCTCCTTGGGAGTCTTGCATGTTAACAGCCGACTTTGATTGGAAAAGATTGCAGAACCTGTAATGAGGCTCTACATGGAGGCAACTGATGGATCTTCCATTGAACAGAAAGAAAGTGCACTGGTCTGGCATCATCAAGAGGCTGATCCTGATTTTGGGTCATGCCAGGCAAAGAACTCCTTGATCATCTAGAGAATGTGCTTGCCAATGAACCTGTGGTTGTGAAAAGGGGCCAACATATTGTAGAAGTAAACCCTCAGGTAAGAAGAACTGGTGTGGCTTTTTATCCTTTCACCACCTTTTCTGAATTGTTTAGTTTTAGTTCAGACAAAAGAATGATCTTATCTTATATCCATGATCAAATGAGTGTAGCTTTCAAACTAAAGGTGCATTGATTAGGATTGACTTGTAGAGAATCTCTGCCTACCTCATATTTAGCTAACCCTATCTCTTGACCATGAATAAGAGGTTGTCCCCACATGCTCTGATTTGGATTTCATAAACAAGTCTCAGAATCTGCATGGGCCATGCCTTCAAATTGTCCGACCTGCATTTCCATGGTGTTTTCGTTTTAAAAGAAACCTCTCTCTCTCTCTCTCTCTCTCTCTCTC
>KE504786.1:961231-973314 GCA_000441515.1 Elaeis oleifera | reverse complement strand
TAACTCTCTCTCTCTCTCTCTCTCTCTCTCTCTCTGTGTTTTGCCTTCAGCTATTAAATTAGATTGCAGCAAACTTGTCGGCTTATATACATGGGATCATGTGCAGGGTATAAGCAAAGGTATCGTGGTCGAAAATCTTATTGAGACCATGTTGAGCAGAGGAAAGCCACCAGACTTTGTATTATGCATCGGAGATGATCGGTCTGATGAAGACATGTTTGAGAGCATCATGAGTTCCATGAATAATCCATCTCTGCCAACAATTGCTGAAGTCTTTGCATGCACCGTTGGTAAGAAACCAAGCAAGGCTAAATACTATCTTGATGATACAGTCGATGTCGTAAAAATGCTCCAAGGTCTAGCCAATGCATCATCACAGCTACCCAGACCGGTACAACGGCAAGTCTCATTTGAAGGATCTCTCTGAGTGAACCAAGGGTTTCTTCTTGGTCCAGTCCATTAAACATCTGGTTTTGAGGTCGAATCAAGAAAGTTTCATTTTGGTCATCACCTGGATCGTGTTTGTTGGAGCACAGGGACAATCATAATTCATGGAGCCGGAAACTATCGAAGTCATTTTATACGATATTGTTGATTTCGTAGCCCGGTGGAGGATTTGTGGGATGAGGAATGCTTTGGAACTACCTGAAGTGACAAAATAAGCTGATTTCTCTCAGATTATTTAGCAAAGCCATTATACTGGAGCCATTGTATATATCACAGAAAAAGTCTCTCTTTCTTCAGCTTTTCTTTGCAGATGCAGACTACAGATATATATGATCTCACTCATCTCATGTTTCTTTCATATCTTGTAAGGCACTGTTCTACATTTATTGCATGTCGATATATGGCCATTGTTTCCTTAATGATAAGTTTACTCTTCTAACTGCTTCTTAGGCAGTCATTAACATGATTTGCATGAAATTTTAATATCTTTGTGGTTACCTTAACATTGTCAAGAAATTTCTCCTATCAATCAATTTCTAGGCACTTTCCATTACTGTGGACCACTTCTTGATGCAAACAGCCTGACGTTAACGTTTATCCAAATGAAACCATATGGAGGTGGGCCTTACCTTCGGTGTTATGTAGAAGCAATGTTCTGAAAGAACAATGATGTGACAGCAACCTGTGCAGCCAACTAGAGTTGGACAGGTATGAAGCATGACTGTGCAAGTTGAAGGATGAAATCTTATCGACTGATGTCGAGTTTGAAATGCATTTCTTTAAAAAATAACAAGGAAAATGAGAGACTTAGCTGCTTTTTGAGGTACATGTACCAACAGATGCTGGACAGACAAAAGTCTAGACAGGCAGCTTTACTTAACCTTATGTTAATTTTGGGTTATAATGTCATGTAATGATTATAGGAGATATGTAGCGCTTTTACAGTTTATAAAATAGGAACTATCTTATACTAGTACTTTAAAACATGTATTATCAAAAAAAGATGGCACTTTTAATTATACAAATGAAAGAATCTCATGGAGCAAAGTTTAGGTTAATCAAAGAGGGAAGCAAAATCTCTCTCTCTCACAATCTAATTATCTAAAACAATATATTTTTGTGCATTCGATAAATAAAAGCATTCGGGTATAAATACATCCATCCGAACCAGCAAATAAAACACTTAACACTTGAATAAGAAGATTCGTCATACAAATAATTGTTACCTAAAATCATGGACGTGCGTCAATCGCCAACGGTTCCGTATAAGAGGATGAAATCTAGCATCAGCAAACGGTAGGTCTGAAAATTATCTAATAATTGTATTAAAATAATACCGTACGGCAGTCAGGCCTCATAGCAACGTATCTTTGAACTGGATAAAATCTTGTACAGATGTCACGATTCCAGCATTACACCCAGTCAAATACGTAACACCTCAACCCCGTCCACGCGGATGAGAGAAGGTGACTCCCGCCGGGAAACCCGGACGCGGACGTTTACGTGCCGTGTGTCCCATCGCTGGGCACAGCTGCGTGGCTGCAATTTTTTTTTTTTTTTAATTAAATTGCTTCTTATCTTCTTCGTTCCAAGTCAAATAGTTCCAACGCGGGCGGTCGTGTTGGCTTTGCTTTTAGACAGAAGGTGCTGGTCTCGTCCACTGGATTGGTCATGAGAGTAGTCAAATTCTACACGTTGGCGTCCGGTACAGCTGCTGCCTTTATGGGCTTGGAATGAGTCTAATATTAGCACTACTTAAGCATGCTTTATTTCTTATTGGATAAACGTGAGGAACTAACACTCTTTATTCCTCCTCTTTTAGACCTTTCTGCGGCCTGGGACCGCTGTCTTGGTGAGAAGGGAGGATTAGACTGGAAGCTGAGGTTGGGAAGGGAATCGTATTGGACCAGGCTGCTGGTTGCTAGTAAACAAAATTGATTTGGGCGACAAAAGGAGTTTCCGATGAGGGTGATGAGACAATCAGGAAATGATATGCATCTGACTGGAAGAGCATTCTATTATAGTGGGGAATAGCTGCAGAGTAAGTGGGTCTTTTGTTTTTTGGTTGTTAGGTGAATTGGCCATCGATGACCAGTATACTGCCGACATGCGATGGTTTCTATCATCCCACAGAATCTTTCTGGGAATATCTGTAGGAAATTTAAGTTATAAAAGGTGAGAAGATCAGAGGAAATTAGAAGTAGGCCAACAAGTTTGCTTGTTTTGATAAAACTTTTCCTTTTTTTTTCTTTTTTTTTTGCATATTGGAGCCAAAATTTTGCCAATATTGTATATGACACCTTTTTTCTATATTTATTTCTCTTACAAATTAAAGAATTAGAGATAAATCTCCAACTTTACTTTCAACTTAAAAGCAGCTCCCAAATGAGTTTTATGTAAAAGTACCTATCCATTCCAAATATAAGTTCAAAGTAACTATCTATTTTGGCTGAAATTATCCTTATACCCTTAAAATACCGCAGTATTACATTATCATAATACAGTATTCCTTTACAACAAGGTAGTATTATATTATATTAGTGAGTATTCCTTTATAATAATGCAGTATTGCTTTATTGTATTATATTAGTGTAGTATTCTTTTATAATAAGATAGTATTATATTATATTAGTATAGTATTCCTTTATAATAATATAGTGTTGCTTTATTGTATTATATTAGTGTAATTTTCTTTACAATAAGATAGTATTACATTATCATAGTGTAGTATTTCTTTATTGTAGTATTACTTTACAACAATACAGTATTGCTTTATAATAATATAGTATTACTTTATAATAGTATAGTATTATTTTTATTATAGTGCAATATTGTCTTATAATAGTATATTATTACTTTATAATAGTGCAGTGTTGCTTTATAACTGTAAAGACAATTGGATCATTTCATCTAATTTGGATGATTACTTTTTAAATTATATTTCAATAGAAAGAATTTTTTATTTGAACTTAAGTGGGCAACTATTTTTAAGTTTAAATTCAATTAGATATTTCTTATTAATTTTTCTTTACAAATCGATTCAATAAATTATTTTATTATCAAGATGGCCCTTCTATTTGCCTCCGTCACTTGCACCAACTAAGGATCCTGATTATATTAACAAGCAATAGAAATATGATTACCTTAACCTTGGTACCTAGAACCAGGGCCTGTCATGGACTTGCCTTATTTGTTCCCTTCGCCTCTTGTATGGTCCTCACGGCAATGGTTGTGGAGAAAAAAAAGTGACAAAGCATTGGATGAGTGATTATTGCATGCCCAATCATGTTGATGCATGCCACTAGCCATGTTGATGCATGCCACCAATCATCAATGTGCATTAGTATAGATTTAATTTATTCTACGTTTGTCATAGTGATTGACCTACAGCAATACACCATGGTGATTGGTGGCATAGACTAGCATGGTTATACACGTAATGCATGCAATAATTTTTCATTGGACAAGGAGAGTAAAGGATCAAGATCTCAATGACGAGGTCTCTTTCCTATTGACTGACAAAATACTACCAATCTTCCTCAATGACAAGAGCGAGCTGGTGGAGGTCATGTTGAAGCAAGATATAAGGAGTTGATGGTGGTCTCGAGCATCACACCAATATATAAAGATGGCAATGTTGTGGCTCATTTGGACCCAAAGGAGAGCCCAAGCTGGACTTGCTGTTGCTATGGTTGCTGCGATCATTATTGTTAGTACCGTGACGGGGTCCACTATGATGGCCTTAATGGTAAGGGACATGTGGCAAAGATAGACATTGCTAGATTGGATAAAGTTTGGGCATAGCTATTGCTGAACTTGTTCATCGCATTACAAAAGCCACTACTCATCATAGTAGGGAGAGGAGTCCATTGCAACACTTTGTTGGGCCTTAGCATCAACCTCTGTTTAAACTTTAAGCATATTGGTGGAGCGTGTCGATGAGGGTCAAGAATAAAACAAGTGAGACGTGGCGTTTGGAGTGTTTTCATTTGTGAGACGTGGAATCGCACCACTCTATTTGGATGGAGAAAGAAACCTTTTCTTGCTTGAAGAACCAGGCAAAATGCAAATGATGATTGCCAGTCGACTCCTCAACGTTTGGTTTTGGATTCCACGCGGCAGGTCACATTCGATGCCGAATTCAAGCGATTAATATCTTGCCGGTTCACCCACCAAGCATAATGTCCTTTTTCATATGTCTTGATTCCAAAAAGCTCGCTGAGATGGCCAATGATTTTGTTACGTGACTTATCGGCATAAGACACCGATCATTTTAAATAAAATGATGCAAAATTTCCGCCATTCCATATTTTGGCAAAAGCCCCAAAAGGGTAGAGAACCGAAACCGGGTGCAATTACTCAATTCTGGCCAAGTTTGCTGCGACGTTAGAACATTGTAATCGTCTTTGACAAATATCGGTATACAAACATAATTATTGCGTAATAAAATCATTTATTTCACATTTGATGAAACATTATATATTTCAATATTGAAAATCAAATCCCCCTTCAGTTGGAAATTAATATTTATTTATCTCAATTGAGGCTAACCTCACTATTTTGCCGTTATTTTCCATTATTTTCGTTATAGTGACCTTTCTGTGCTGGATATTACATAGCGGTCGGCGAACACGGTCGATCACACGAGGATTTGTAGATATCACCGTCATGGGTACCTCCTTTAGTCTGATATTTTAAGCCGGGTCATCCTAATCTTCTTTTCTACAATTTCTTAAAATTCAGGCGCATCAGATTAAAGCTAAAGTGCATTATTATCTCAGGTTAGATGCACCCACCAAGCTTTAACACTTTTTTTCTTTCTGGACTGCCTCAAGGATGATCGACAGGTTACATAAGATAAGACCCCATCTTGAAGAAAAAGCGCAAAAACAGTCATTGATGCTGACAAAGTGTGTGTCATCAGTCGGGATGTCTGCTTTCAATAATCGGCGACGGGGAGATGCCTGCCTCTTTACCGAGGAATTGTTAAGATTTTAACACTGCTTGAAGGCAGACTAAATTCAATCAAACAGAGTTCACCAAAAGTAATTCTTTAAGAAAGTGCCCCAAAACCAATCTGCTTGGCCTAAATGTGTAATACGACAAAACAGATTCTTAATATAAAAATTGTTCTTCCTAGAGTCGAATGAAACTAGAGCTTATATATTGATGTGTCGTTTCTCCATGATCTCTTCTTGGAACAACTCGAACCCTGCAAGCAAAAGCACACATGGCAGAGTTAGATGAACATGCATATCGTAAAGCTGTGCAACACACGGACATGAATATGATGCAATGCAAAGATCTTAACCACATGATACTGACGGAATGTGGATGGAAAACTACATAATTTATATCGCAGCGCTAAAATGATCAAACCATGAATTTTAAATGAGTACTAGAATAAAGTAATCGATGTCATGTTAAAAAAAGCAATGCAGTGAGAAACACCGAGTCACACAAAGATGTGAAAAATAAATGAGAATGCATATAGATGAAGAAAATTATGTCTCAGATGCAGAGATACTAAGTAGTTGGCAAGAAATATATTACGACTGAATTGTTAAGGATCAATGACAATCCCAAAAGTCAACCTGCATTTTCCATTATGGATGAGAGTGGCTGGGAGCCTGAAGGTCGATTGAGACCCCTAAAAAACTGCTGCAGCTAAAGCCATTAAAATGAGAAT
This sequence comes from Elaeis oleifera, assembly GCA_000441515.1. NCBI lineage: Eukaryota > Viridiplantae > Streptophyta > Magnoliopsida > Arecales > Arecaceae > Elaeis > Elaeis oleifera. The sequence continues at coordinate 967,178 of KE504786.1, read as the reverse complement.
ATTCCCCACCTCACTAATAATCCCAGAAGAACCAAAGTTTCCAATCAAATTAAAGATGTTCCAATTCCTTGAATCATGATCTGTCATTTCCATGTAAATAACATTCTTCCACTACCACATAAAAGTTCAACATCTTTGCCTCTATAAACAAGTACGAAACAACATATTTCCTCAAACAACCTGCCACTCATTTTCCCAAGTCACCAAACATGACATCAAGTTCGAGAACCTTCAACTAATACTTGTTGCGTCCCACATAATTGAAGAAAGCATCCCTAATATGTACGAAAACACTAACGCAAGTTTATCAACCTTAATGAGAAGAGTAGAAAACATGTTCTACTCATTACACAGTGAATAAAGCAAGTGGTGATCTCACCAACCATGCAGTATATAATGCAAGTAATGGACCGGCAAACTTCTGAAGGTAATATTTTTAGCGAGTGTTAGTCATATGTCAGGATTGACGTTATCATGCCAACCATCAAAAGAAATTACTCATCATGAAGCATATGCATTGATGCTTGAAGCAGAGCTAGAGGACTCTTTGAAGTTTATCCCCAACCTTTTAGACTTGGAAGAGAAAACGGTCCAGCAAATCCTGGACCACATCCTACCTAAATCAACAAATATAAATTCCTTTAATTACCATGGACCAATCAAGTGAATAACTTTTCCTACTTGACTCTTCCATGGCAGGTCCTCAGATGAAACATTGGTGAGTTTCTCATGAGAGTTCATAGGGACTACATAAAGTACATAACCATGGAATCCTCCAAAGTTTGCACAAGCCTTTTAAAAGGTAGCATGCATTCAAAATCTCAATTTTCCTCTTTCCAAAATGAAGCCTGCCCTCCTATGTCCTCCCATGTGCACTCTTCGGTCTTATCAGCATCACCATAAAGCAGATTGAATATATTTCTTGCTAACAAGATTTGCCTAACTATATGGCAAATGTAGCACCCCGGGCCCAAAATTGTCATATTCATCAGAAACAAGAGCCAAAATTTAAATTTAGTGACCTTTCCAGATGAGCACAAAGAAAATCTCTGCATCAACTAATACCTTCTTTTGGTCATCATGCACAGAGCGAGTTATCTTATAACCTCTCTACATCTGCAAAATTACCTAGGAGCATTTGGAGAAAAAGAAAGTAAAATAATAAGGACTAGAAGATTACAAGCTCACTTCCTCCTCTTAATGAGAAAAGCAACTTCCTTTCCCAAGAGGCAAGCACGACGATGAAAACATGGAAACTGAGAATTGAGAGAGTTTAAGAAAAATTGCTGTGGAACAGAGGGACTTATTACAGCATGTGAAACAGAAGGGCTTAGCATGAACAGTTGACGCCCTTGAGAAGATGTTCTGATGAAAATGAACAGAATTTAGTAAAGGAAAAAGAAATAAGGGAATGGAGTTTGTTACTTGGAAAACATGATAGACAAATACAAAGAGATCAAGGGATAGAGATAAATGTCAATTTGTGAGGAAAGGAACTGCTAGCAAAATTGAAAAAAGCATAGAATATGCAGGAACCAGAGGAAAGGGAGGCATTAATAAGGCTTATCATGAGAAAGATTGTTCACCAGAAAACTCAAAATAATGATTGTTCAAAAGAAACTTCAAAACAAAAGCATTCTATACTTCCAACATAAAACCTATGCATAAACAAGAAAATCATTAGCATCTGAATATTATACACAAAAATTCAATTACAGACTTGTTCAAGCTTTACGGCAAGCACATCATCAATATGGGACATTGTACATGGCAATATCAATGATGCCTCACATGGACAAGACGCTTGAAAGCCCTCCTATATTTAACTTAGCAGCTAGAATCTTCCAGTTAAGATGTTGTACTTCCTCCAAAATCTTGCCCTCATTCCCATAGGATCTGCTCAACACTAATATTTTTGTTGCCAGTATTTTTGATAAAGTTAATTCCAGCATAGTACCAATCCCATCGTCTACCATAATAAGAATCTTTATATCACGAATTTCTTAGAAAAAACAACAAACTGAATATTTATGTATCATTTTGTAAGATTTTGCATTTTTTTTACATGAATACTTCTAAGCATTTCCACATCCTGAGTATTTTGAGAGCTCCACATTGATTCCACAAATGAATGTGTTCTGACACATAATCAAGGCTCAAACAACCAGAAATTCCATATTAGTCCATGTTGTAGTCATTCTGCTGGAGCACAAGGATGAGTTACACTAATAAATAATTCAAGCTATTGCTAGAAAGTTTCTCATTGCTACAGACATATTTGGGTATGGTCACAACTGAAAATGCTGAATCGCCCACTTGAAAAATACGCACTTAATGCAAGAACATTTTTTTTTGTTGACCAAAAAGTAGCCTCGGTCTCCATCTATAGTTGTAGCTCTAGTGTCTGTCCAAGTAATGCAAAATCCTTCCTCCAGAAGTAGCCTCCCTTAACATTTTACGACATTCAAAAGGCGGAGGGGGGTTAAATAAATACAGGAAGTCAACTGATTTACCTTCTACCTAAGAACAATACAAAACTACCATGAAGTCTTAACTTCTTGCTGTAACACTTACCATGCTTGAGAGAGAGAGAGAGAGAGAGAGAGAGAGATTCAACCAGCCTAAAAATGCATGGCCTTATTTCTTTCCAAGAAGTGGAAGCTTGTGTATTGGCATAATTTTTAAGCAAACTGTATTGACAATTTCCCAATCCCAATCATTATTCGATCCCTTATTTTCACCATGCCATGATAATTTTTTTCCCAGAGACTAATACTATATAGCACCTGTGAGATCGTCCACCTGTTGCTCGTCTGACACGAAACAAGGGGATGGCAGCCTTTTTCTAGGGTAATAGTTCCCACTATAGAATGGGAATGGGCAATCTTGCAACTGCTCAATTGCCTTTTCCTTTAAAAACAACAAAGTTTACCGAACAGCAAAATTCATCTGTACTCTGGAATCAGCCAAGCTGATCTCCAAAGGGCAGGCGACTCCTTCATTTGATAAATTACGTAATTTATGTAAGAAAATTAACTTTCTACAATGTCCATAACTGATAGCTCCTTGTCCACATGGAAAAGGATGTAACATGTGATGTGTTTGATCTGCCATTTTCAATGTAAATCAACCCTTCTGTGTAACTAAGTTTGCACAAGGTGCCAAGACCAGATATCAACTTAGTCAATGACTCCTTTCTCTTATTTGTATCACAAGTTGAACATGTAAACACATATAAACGTACCAACAAGCAATAATCATTTTTCATGTCAATGGTGTAGAAATCCTATAAGCTCTGAAAAGACATCAAATATTTGACCAGCTGCAAAATTGTTTATTAAATCTACAGGAACCAAAGCAATAGCAATTATTTTCTTATCTAAAGGGCATAAGTTTTGGACAAAATTTCATGTCAATGGTGTAGAAATCCTATAAGCTCTGAAAAGACATCAAATATTTGACCAGCAGCAAAAATTGTTAACTAAATCTAAGGATGAATAAGCAATAGCAATTATTTTCATATCTAAAGGGCATAAGTTTAGCATGAAATCTCATGTCAATGGTGTAAAAATCCTATAAGCTCTGAAAAGACATCAAATATTGACGAGCTGCAAAATTTGTTAACTAAATCTACAGGAACCAAAGCAATAGCAATTATTTTTTAACAGGGTATAAGATGATACCAAGCAAAAAGAAAGAAAATCTTGACATTTTCAGCGAAACATTACCGCAATTTAACAGCCAGCATACTGACTATAGAAGACGGACGAAAAAATTATGATCGTAATAACCGATATTTCAACAAACCAAATTTTCTATGAAGACTTACAATGGTTGGAAATTGTTTACGGTATAACTAAATCTTAGGGGTCTTGCTCGCGTACGGAGCGCATTACCTAACCGGATCCGACGATGATGTTGTTGATCGGGATAAAGATCAGCTTCACGAAGAACCCCACGAATCCCATCACCACGAATCCGATCGCCGTGCGTACCGCCACCTTCGTGAATTCTACCGGCCCGATCCATTAGAAATCCAGCAAGATCCAAAGGAAGAATCAAAAATCCGACAGAAGACAGATTCTAGGCGATATAACGCATCAAATCGCGCAGATCGTTCAAATTGTAACAGGAGATCCGGAATCGAGACCTACCCTTGCGATCGGGCTTGTGGCATCTTTTGACGAGACGGACGCTGTCCTTGGCGAACTCTCTCAAGGGATCGACGACGGAATCTAGGGCATCCATCGATCAAGAAAACTAGAAAGCGATCCGAATTCGAAACCCTAGGATCGAAATCTCGGGGGAAAAAACGAACGTGACCTCCACCCTTCTTAAGGATGCCGGCCTACCTGACACGCGCTTGTATTTGACGCGGTGCGCATGTCTCGAATATCCGACGGGCGCTATATTTGATCACTACTGGCTCGGAATGCGACGATGCGGTCGTAAGGATCAACGCATGGATGCTCATATGCGGTCGCTATTTACGAGGAAGAAAGCAGCCCCATTCGCTTTGCGGAGCAACTTGGCGACCAGCTCTCTCTCTTTTTTTTTCTCTCTTCCGGTACAAGAGAAAGGGCCAAGCCATATGCTGAAACCTGTAATGAGTTACACCGCACATTCAGCAAGCAAAATGTAAGCAAACTCGATGAAACCATGCTCCGATTGTCCATATGAATGAATTGCAAAATTCCGGTCCGCTGCCCCATCACCTTCCTGATGGATGCGAGCAGCCATAAAAAGAAGACTCTCCTAGACTTTGGGATATCTTTCAAGAGGGGTTTTGGTTACCTCTCTTGTTGAATTAAGTTGCAAAATCTAAGACATAATGGTTGAAGAGTCTCCTAGAAGCCATATTTGCCGCGCATGAAACCTGCAGACGCCACACCTTGTACCAGATTGTTACTCATTATTTTTCTTTTCTTGATAAATAGAGTAGCCATAAGATATATTATCTTTGATCATTTATTTTCAACTATTGACATCCAAATAATTAAAGGATATATTTGCTTCACGGCTGAAATCGAAATCAAACTGGATTGTAATAGAAATTAGAATGGTTATATTTCCCAACATGTTGGATTCATAATTGAAATCAAAATTAAAATAGAACTTGAAATATTTTTAAATAAATTTTTAATTAATCAATAAAATAGAAAGATATTTTGAAAAATTATCTTTTAAAATTTTAATAAAAATTTAGAGTGGAAGTCACTCATTTCTATAATCATTTTATTGCCCAATTCTCCCCCGAGATAAAATTTGAACTCACAAATCTTCTTATGCAAATTATCACCTAAATTGTCTTGTTCTTGCATGGCGGTCTGTTTGGTAGCATCGGCCACACATGCAACCTGCTATGTCTCAACTGAATTACATCTGACCCATGTCAGCCATCGGATTAGCTCTAATTGCATGACATCTATACACAATTTTATTGCAGGCTCCAATCTCATCGATGCATGAAAAATTGATCAAAATACAAGCGTCCTCAAATTTGTAATTTTTTTCTCCTCCAAATCGAATAGATTTGGAGAGAAAGGAATTGGGAGTTTAATAAATTTTTATAATTTTCATCTTATCCCTGTAATAATAAAAATAAAATTAATATTACATTTCAATCCTAGGATTTATTTCAAGCCTCCTACCCAATCAAGACTCATGTAGATGGAAAAAAAGAAAAGAAAGCTGCTTGAAACCTCCCACCTGATTGAGACTTCTATGGAGGAGAAAATATCAATAAAATAAAGGAAAGCGGAAAAATTAAAGGTAAGATCTTTCCGACTTAGATTGTTTTTTTTTTTTAATTTTCACTTTTCTTTTTTGGAGATCTATGGGGAAGGAGAGCACTTGAGGGAGACAAAGAGGTTTTTGGTTTTGAAGAATGAAAATAGAGAAAAATTAGTGGAAAACACAGAAAAATCAAAGAAAACAAAAGAAAGAT
>KE504786.1:928908-950194 GCA_000441515.1 Elaeis oleifera | reverse complement strand
ATTGATATTAAGTTTGAATTTTTTTTAAAAGAATATCTTGATATCAATTATGAAAATAATTGATTTAAAATTTAAAATTCAAATAATATTAATTATCTTGATATCAATTGAATCAAATTATGATTTTCTTGAAATTTGATACCAATTGAAGATCAAAAGAATCAATTTTAAATTACATACTTCAAATGTAGCTTGATACCAATTATGTAAGGCATTTTTCAAGTTTATTTTTCAAAAATGATCAATCAATGCAAGATTTTTTCAAATGCTAATTAATTTGCAATAATGATGATATGATCAACTCTTGTAAAGTATGAATGGCCAAATCAAATGATCAAAAATACATGATTCCTCAAATTAAGTTAAGCAAGATACACAAGTTCATCAAACATAAATTTCTTCTTAAGTTCAAAAATGATTTCCTCCAAAATATATTAAATTGATCACAACAAGCAAGGCACAAATATTTATCAAGAATTTTTATTCTAAGATTAATAATGATTTATCCTATTAAGTTTCAAAGATGATTTCTTCTTTTAGGATTAATGATGATTTCTCCAAAACAAGTCAAATGAACAAAACTTCGGGAATGCTCAAACAAGTTCATATGACAAAGTCAGGACAAGTGAAATAATTTTCTTTTAGATTTAGATTTTTTTTAAGATTAATGATTCTTCAAATACAGCTTTCTCTTTTAATAATAATTTCTCAGATAATATTTCTCCCCTATTTTATAAAGAATGCTAGAAATTTGACCTACTTAATTTTTCCTATTTTTAATAGTTAATGCCAAATGATTCTCTTATTTTGATTCTTCCCCTTTTTCTTCCAATTTATGCATATTTCATTAATTTAAAGAAAAATTTTTGTATTTTTCTTCCTTTGGATTCATAAATAAAGCATATTTTCAATCAAGCAAATATTCAAAATAAGCATCAAACAATAATCACACATTAAATTTTCATAAAGAGATCACTTTCATTGATTTCTAAGAAGTAATTACAAAGGTGATTACAAAAGAACAAACATCAAGTGTCCAAAATATATGCCGTATACATTTATCAAAATGAAGGATTGCTAGAAAACTAAAGCTCTACAAGATGAGTCATAGCATCCTAAGAGAGTAGGTTAGTATATCCCTAATAAGACAGTCCAGACTGATCAGAGATCATGAGTCGACTCTCCAAATCTACAAGTCGACTCTTTGATACAGAAAATAGTTCTAAGAATTTCTAATCAAAAAAAATTGATTAAAATGAATAGAAATTAATGGGCAATCAAATTAGAGATCAAGAATGATATTCAACTCAGAATAAGTGAATCAAGTTAGGGGATCAAGAATCAATCAATTAAGGATTTAATTATTAATCAAATCAAATAAGATTAAATCAAGGAGAAACTAGATGTAAACTTCATAGTTTAGGTTTAACTAGAAGATTTTCAAATCTTTAGTGGTCAACCTAGGATACAATGCAAATCAATCAACATCAAATATACAATCTTTTATGAATATCTTATCTTGATATTCTTGAATCAAGCAATTTTTGAGATATTTCAATAGCTATATGTCTTATGAGAATATCAAATTACTTTATAAGATTTTCACACAAATAATTTTATATGCAATCAAGCTTATTTAATTTATATTTCTTAAATGATAGTATTTTATGAGGGATTAAGGGAGCATGTTGAGTTTAGAGTAAAAATTTATGCTTATAATAATTAAATGATACATAGAAAAGAGTATATTGATTTTGAAATCAAATCATTCAAGTCATAGAGTAAGATCATTGCAAATATTGAAAAGTCATCAAAATCAATCAATTATATTAATTGTTAGCAATATATGAAATGTATTCAAGATAAGGAATCACAATAAGCATATAAGGATAAATATCAATGGATCATCAAAATCAATCGATTCAGTAGAATAATTTTAGCAATCATTAATGGTGTGATGTCAAAATAAGTTTAGCTTTACCAAATATTATCATCCATCCATTTTAAGTCCTAATCATCCATTTTTAAGAATTTACTCCTTTTATATCATTGGATGCTTGGCATACCTGTAAAATCATTTCTAAGCTTTGGTACCCAAGCCTTTTTGGATCTATTGGAGTTAGAACATATGATTTCTTTAGAATTCAAATTTATTTCACTAAGTATGATCAATTCTTTAGTATTACATTCAGAAATTTTATGACTTACTTTGTTGCATTTAAAATATATGATAGAGTGATTTTCAAATGAAGCTTTACTAAACATGTTTTTGATAAATTTTTATTTTCTTGAAGAATTTGAACCAATTTCATTCTTATCAAAAATAGATTTATGATTTTCAGTATTAATTGCAGTTTTCAGAATTAAATGTAAACTTTCAACAATAGGCTTTAAAACTTCAATTTCTTTCTTAATTTTGTATTTCTCCTATCAAGTATTTTTTCAAATTTCCTGTAGTATTTTCTTTTCTTCACTCAAGACTTCTTTTTCTTTCAAAAGTTCTACTTTTCTTTTAAAAGATTATTCTTTCTTCAACTAAAAGAAGATTTGATCTTTTAAGCTCTTTATTTTCAGGTTTAATTTTTGAATTTATCCATTAATTTATGAAAATTTTAAATAATTTATTAAATATGAATTCGAAAGAGTTTTCAATATTTATCTTATTGTCGTGAACCATAAAGCAAAGATTTGTAATACTTTCTTCCTTTTTCTCATTTTTGTTTCTTTCTTTTGCTCCTCCTTAATCAACGCTTTTTTTTTCTTTGTTTCTTCTTTTTCTTTTCTTTTCATCCTTATGGGCCATAAGACATAAGTTGGGAAGAGCCTCTTTATCTTTTTGAGTGCTTGATTCTTCTTTTTGATTTGCTCCCTCATAAGTCATTTTCAATTTCTTTCAAATTTATTTTGCTAAAATACAACAAGAATCAAATAATTCATTAAATATAAATTTGGAAGAGTTTTCAATATTTACCTCATTACCATGAACCATGAGGCAAGGATTTGTAATATCTTTTTTTTTTTCTCTTTTTTTTTCTTTGCTCCTCCTTAATCAATGCTTTCTTTTTCTTCGTTTCTTCTTTTTCTTTTCTTTTTATCCTTATGAGCCATGAGACATAAGTTGGAAAGAGCCTCCTTATCTTCTTAAGAGCTTGATTCTTCTTTTTGATTTGCTCTCTCATAAGTCATTTTCAATTTATTCAAATTTATTTTGCTAAAATATAAGAAGAAATTAGATTGAACTCATTTATATCTAATGAATAATAAAGTATATTAAGGCCTTAGCATTTAATTAGATTATTCTTTATCACCAATCAATACATTAGATGTGTGTGGACCGTTGACTATAATCTTTCATAAATTATAATCATATACTTGTATAAAATTTTATCCTAGCTTTCTAATAGATATAATTTGAATCATTAAAAAGTAGAGGATGATTTATAGAATGTGCTTCATTAAAAAGAATTCTATTTGGATTATCATGATCTTTAGCTCTAGACCGCTAGGTCAACAATTAATATTAGAACATCTGCTCTAATACCACTTATTGCTCAGAAAGATAGCAATCCAAGAGGAAGGGTGAATTGGGTTGTTTAAAATTTAATTAAATATGAAATCTAAATAATTTATGCTTCAAATTAATTTATCTAAAGTGCATGTGAAGTGCTTAATATATGTAGTAATAGAATCAAGATATAAAAGAAGCTATGTAAGTATTAAAATAATATAAAATAGAAATTAAAAGAAAGTAAAGCAAATATGAAAGGGCACAATACAAACATAGAAATTTATATTGATTCGGTACAATCCTGCACCTACGTCCACTCTCTAAGCTCTCCTTAAAAATTCTATTATGATCTCCTTGATTACAGTATATTTATTTTATCCAGACTCACAAATAAATCTAGTTAATTTTTTGAGATCACCAATCAAAATCTTACATCGATTATTTTTCAGGCTCACAATTAATCCAGTTAGTTTTACAGGCTTACCAATCAAAATTATATATCAATTATTTTTTAGGTTCACAATCAATCAGTTGGTTTTACAGGATCACCAATCAAAATCTAACAAGTCCAATTCCGGACTTGGATGAGTCATATCCCCAAATTTTTTTTCAAGAAATTTATAAAGAAATAATAAAATAAAAATTAGAACTCTTTGAAGTCCAAAGAAATTACTGTTGGATTACTCAAATGATGCTTCAACTTCTCTTCTTGATGCTTGAGAGGATGTGGAAGATAATGGAGATAATTGCCCTTGAGAGTCCTCTAAATTCTATGCTTAAATCTCTCTTTTTTCTTCTTTTCCAAAGATATTCAATGACCCTCACTTTTTTGATGAAATTTTTTTTCAATCCTCTTGGCTACATTCTCAATTGATTCTCTAGCCTTTAATATGCTTGGAATTGACTAGAGAAGAAATTTTAGCCGTTGGAAGAGTTAAACTAGCTGTTAAAGATAAAAACTAGCCGTTAGAAATAAATTTACACTATTTTAAAAATCTGTAGAGCTAGCCGTTGGACTTCAAGTCGACTCGGATAGGATTCGAGTCGACTTGAGCAGTCTACAAGTCCACTCGAGCCTTTCTATCTTTTCTGAGAACTTCAGCTCGGACATTCGAATCAACTCGAGCAGCCACTCAGATTTTTGTGAGTTTATTTGAATTTTTTGATTCTGAAAATTATTTCTATCCTTTTTCTTTGAGTCGACTTGAGAGTATACTGGCTAAAACTTTGACATGCCGGAACTTTTTTTCTTCTATTTTTAACTTGAGTCAATTCGGATAATATCCAACTAAAAATACTAAATATTTTTCTGTATGAGTGGCTTTTTGACTTCAACTTTTGAGGATCTCTTCTACTTTGATTTGTATGACCTTTCCTACCATAAAGACTTCTAAAAACTTCTTATTTGAGTTTTATTTGAGCATTTAAAATTATTTTTTTCTTAACTTAATTTTTTTTGAGAAGTTCTTTTTCATAAATGAATTCTTCAATTTAAGCATCTAAAAAATTTTATATTCATCCTTGAAATACATGATCAGTATTATTTATACTCAATATTTTAAAATTATCAAAATCAATCATAGGGCCAATATATTTCTCAACTAAATAAGAGTTACAGTATTTTCTATTTAGTTGGAGATCTTATACCTCTATAAATAGGAGGGTTAGGCTATAGGTTTGTGCGGTGCATAGTATGCATGGAAAATTGTGAGAAAAAAATGTAAATGGATTAGGATTTGAGAGTTTTTCTTTATATTCCAATCCTAAAATAGTGCATCTCCATTCCATTGCTCGTGGACATAGACTTCGGCTAAACCACATAAGTTTCTATGTTATTTCTATGTTTTATTTTATGTGTCTATTTGTTTGATCTATCTGTCTCCAAAAATCTCCAACAATTGGTATCAGAGTATTATTGGATTTTTTTCTCTTCTTTTGGGATAAGATTGATCAAAGTTTGTGCACATAGCGGACGACTTTTGGACGTGTATAAGGGCTACTAGTACTGTTTCATATATCCCGAGGTCTCAAACCAAAAATTGACCAGACGACTATGTTTCCAACATCGAAAAGTGATGGGAGGTGAAATTTGCATCAATTAGAACTCGATAAGCCTTCAAATGTGCTGATCAAATTTTAAGATTTCAATCAATACTTCCAACCACATCATCAGTCCACTCTATCAGAACTTGCCATGTGTCATAATAGATCTTTGCTACGACAGTACACACATCAGCGGCCACCTGTAAGCTACATCACAACCATTGTCTGCCACATCAGCAATGCCATGTCAGCATCTGCTGTGTCATTGGCCACGTTAACCACCACAGTAGCATCTGCCACATTAGTCTCTATTGCCACATTAGTGCCACGCCAACAACTATTGCCACATCATCAGCCCTTTGATCAAAGTTTGATGCACTGATTCACACATTTCTAGATCAATTTTTTAGTTCTAATACTGGTTTCTAAGATTTTCGAATGTGCTAAATCTATTTTGAAAATTCAGACTCCAAGATATCTTTATTCAATTTCAAGATGTCTGAAAAGTTTAAAATTGAGAAATTTGATGGGTCTAGTAACTTTAATCTCTGGTAGATCAAGATGGAGGATATTTTGATTCATAATGGGCTTGATTCAGCTCTTTTGAAAAAGAAAATATGTCCTCAATGCTGAAGGAAGAGCAGATTAATAAACAGCTAGGTAGAGGTGAGAATGGCGACAATGACTCTATATTAGCAGTTCGAGAAAATAAAATAAAGCAATCTGCTACTATTATTGCAAGAAAAGGGGCATGTTAAGGCAGATTGTTTGAAATTAAAGGCTCGACATAAAAAATATTCGAAGGATAGCCAAAATTATAAGAAAAGGAGATGCAATTAGGAATGGCATCGGGCTTGGTTCGAGATGGATTTTAACTACCAAATATCGGGATTGAGGTTTTTTTGCCAAAATCCATCTTAATCGAATATCGGATAATTCGAATTTATCTGACTCAAACCCAATTAAGCACGTTGAGTATTTTTTTATTTTTATCAACTCTAAAGCCATACTATCACTCCATAAATCATACTTGTCTTAAACAAATAAAATTCAACAATACTTAGTTCTATGTCAAAAACAAATAAATTTAAACTACCTTAGTAAAATATATTTAATATAATATACATCTATATATTTTAAAATACTAAAATAGTTCAGATCAGGTTCGAGTCGGATATCGGGTCGGGTGCATAACTATCCGATCTCGATCCAAATTCAAAATTAAGCATTCGGATTTTACCCAAATCTGATCCAAATCCAGTCAACACATTGACTATCCGACCCAATCGAGTCAAATTGGGTTGGATACCTACGGGTTTAGATTTTGTTGCCATCTTTAGATGTAATGGTTATTCGTGACTTTGATGATGGAGATATCTATGGAGTAACCAACAATGCCAATGTTGAGCATGATAACTGGGTTATTGATTCTGTCAATTCCTACTACATCACTTCTAATAGGGATTGCTTCTCCACTTATAAATCTATGAATGGTATGGTGCGTCTAACAGATAACACTGAATGCCAGGTTATTGGCATAGGAATGGTTCAGATGAAGTCGTTTGATGGTTCAATTGTGACACTCCAAGATGTACGTCATGTCTCCAATTTGAAGAAAATTTGATTTTACTGGGCTGCCTATTGTCGAAGGAGCATAGAGTATGTGCATGAGATGAAATTATGCGCATTTTGAAAAGATCTCATCAAATTTGGAAGGTAAAGTTGTCACTTGATTCTAATCTATACAACCTACAGGGAGCTATAGTTTGAACGAATAAACACGATGGAGGTAGGATTGTGTACCTCGAGGAAAGAGCGATTTGCATCATATTATGATTGTTTATCAGTGTTTTGTATAGTCCATTCAGGAGTTTTGGAGACGGAGTTTTGCACGCTTTAAATTGAAGTCAAGGTGGAGATTGTTGAGTTATTGACTCCAATTCAAATATTCAAATCTTTTTTATCAGTGTAGAGATTTTATACCATGTATTTCTGAACTAAATAAGGGTTATAGTATTTCTATGTAGTTAGAGATTTTATACCTTATATTTTCTAACTAAGGGTTACAGTATTTCCTATTTAGTTGAAGATCTTATACCTCTATAAATAGGAGGGTAAGGCTATGGGTTTATGTGGTGCATGGCATATATGGGAGATTGTAAGAAAAGAGTGTAAAGAGATTAGGATTTGAGAGTTTTTCTCTTTGTATTCCAATCTTGAAATAGTACATCTCCATTCTATTGCTTCTGGACATAGGCTTCGACTGAACTACGTAAGTTTCTGTATTTTCTCTGTGTTTATTTTGTGTACCTATTTGCTTGATCTACTTGTCTCCAAAAATCTCCAACAAGAACTCGTGCTAGACTAGTTTTGAAACTCGTACTAGCTAGTTTATGTTATATTAATTGAGTGAATTCTAGATTTTGATTGTCAAATGCAATGTCAAAATAGTAAATTCTGAATTTTAACTATTTCGAGGGATACACTAAAAGCAAATCCAATTATTGTTAAATTTTTATATATATTTTTTAAAAAAATCTGACTATATTCAAAATATGTCCAAAAAAGATAGAAATTTTTTTCTTGGTTTCACACTTATATGCTTTGGCTGATCTCACCTTTTCATTTTTTTTATTTTAAATTATTTCTTTTTGATTTAACACTCCTAAGCATATCACAATATATATTTTCAAATTAAGCATACGTCCAATAACAGTTAGTATATATTTTATTATTTTTCATAAATTGATAATATATATATTGTATTCAAAATATAATAATAAATATTATAATATTTTTTACGTCTAATCATATTTTTTTAAACTTTGAAAAATATATTTTTTTCTATCATCTCTTTAAAATCCTTCTTTCTTCCTTTCCTTCCCAAACTCCCAACGGTGTAAAAGTGTCCCAGGGTTGGTTCTTGGTCAGAGAGGCGACGCCAGCCAGAGTGCTGCTTCTTTCGGAAAGAGTAGATCTTGTCGCCCTCGCCAGAAGTTGGAGCGATCCCAAGAACTTTCGATCTCAGTCTCCTCCTCGCGAGTAAGCAACCATCTCTTCCCTCTCCTCTCTCTATCTCTTCTGTCGATCTCACTCTCTTCCCTCGGCTTCGGGGTTCGGACGATCTGTCCTGGTGTCGAACCCTAGAATAATCTTGATCGATCCCTCCAGGAAATCTTCCCGGCGCGCACGAGGCGGGTATTCGCGCGATCTCAGCGCGCTTTCCGTATCTGTTAAATTTTACATATCATTTTAATTTTTGTTAGAGAGAAACATACTTGATGGATTGATCAATAGATATTATTGTTTACTCTTTAGACTTTTGTGAAAAGGGGAAAGGCAATCGGGAACTTATCGTTCTTGGTATTTTATCGCAATCTGATAGAAATTCTTTACCGGATTGGATTCAGCGATCTGAGGCTTCTTCCGTAAATCTTTACCGTCTTTCTTACCTATCTTTTCTTTGGGGTATCTTGGATGAAACTTCGTGTCCAAGTATGGACAACTGCCGAATCTGGGTAGTCGATCCTTTTTCCCTAGATCCTGTTGCAAGAATTAAAGGATATGGCTGCTTATACATTATTTTGACTGATGCTAGTATACGTATCCTTTCCCAGAATGGCTCGCGTTTATGTCGGCAATTTGGATCCGCGAGCTACTGCCCGGGAACTTGAAGACGAATTTCGGGTATTGGGGTTTTACGAAGGTAATTTGCTCATGGGTCAAGATGGATTTGTATATATGGCAGAACTAAACAGGGCTGTTATATTTCCAGTTTTGTAGTTTTATGCTTGGAGGTTTAAATTCCCTTGTTTGTTTAGATTCTAATTTTGTATCTTACCGAACATGAGTATTAGCTGATGATCACCCTTTTAGAGCTTACACGTGCTTAAAGTTGTTTAAGTACTAGATCTATTTCATTTATGATCAATCTATATGTATGAACTTGAATGACTTTTGTTCTTGAATTGTGTTTTAATATTTGTGTTATGTGATGCCTTATAACCTTAACCTAACATGTGGAGGGTTGGACAGCTAGGGGAAGGAGGGATGTAGGGATATAGAATTCCAGTTTATGTTTTCTAACCCACACCTGCCTCTAAAGTCATGCCCACATCATGGATTTGCTAAGAGCTTTGGCCGAAGAAATGCCCTTTAATGCCCAAGGTTGGTGAAACCCAGCAAAACTAAAGTTCAGTGGATAAAAAAATCCCAAAAAGAAAATATAAATCCCATCAAGAGAATAGAGAAGGAAACAAGGGAAGACTGGAGATAGATTGACCTCCTTTCCATCAACTGGTGACCCGTTTGTAGGTAATGTGCTGGGGTGCTGGAAGAAAGTTTCAGATTGGCCTCATGCAATTTGTCCATGTCAATATTTAAATTGGGAACTATCAGATGCATGCTTAAAAGTTTGAGATATACTTTGGCCCCTTTGAAATTTTTGAATCATGTGATGGTCTCTTGATCAAGGAGTCCACTGTCCTTAGGTCTTGTAACAAAATAGAACTCTTTTGTCTTTTAGTTCTATTAGAGGTAAACATCTCATGGAAAATTGCGACAATCTTGCATTTTTCACTACATACACTGATTCAATATCACTAGTGGAAGAATGACGATAATATCTTATCATCCTCCTTTTGTTTAGATAATCTTTAATGTTTCTTCTAGCTCTATGATGATATTGTTTTCATAAGCCTATGAATCATTTATCAGTGATATTCGATCAATGGTATACACCTTGGCACTTTCTTAAATAGGAATTCTTGTCGGTTGGTTGTTTGTAAAGATTAACATTTTTATAAGAAAACAGATGATAATGGATAATGATTGTTCTATACCAACAAGAGGATTATGGGTTTTAGCACACATGTCATGTTTACATTGTATTGATCTATGACTATGGAAAACATAGTCTACTTAGACAACTATAAGAGATATTCAACAGCAAGGAGAATGGTGATTGGCAGATGCATGGTAAGGTATCTTTGGCAGTAGAGCATGCCTATATGGAAAGGCTAAATTTTGATCCTTCTACCATGTAGACTGCTTCTGCATGCATAGGAAAACATATTTCTTTTTTCACCTAACAAGTTGAGTTTTCTTCTTCTTCTTCTTCTTCTTCTTCTTGTTAAAAAAATAATAATAATAATTAAATGATAAACATCTTCTGTCCTTTAGCTTTTTATGTGATACCAATTATCCTGTGTCAATGAAAGATGCTCCATTAACATATTGAACAGGATCCCATATTTTTATATCTGAGACAATCCCAGAAAATATTTACCGTACATGTTTAACTGAAACATTTGCAAAAGGGGAAGAATGTATCTAGAGAAGTAAACAGTCTCTAAAAAGATGCTTGGTTGAGACATTACTTGCTTCACATGGTGTTGGTAGCTTTTTCCCCTGTTTTGTAATGCCCTTCCTGTAACCTAGTAAGAGCACATTATATGCACATGGTATTCAACCCCTTAGAATCTGTATTGTTCAATAACCTTTTCCCCCTTCGATGCAGTGTGTGGGTTGCCAGGAACCACCGGGTTTTGCTTTCATTGACTTTGATGACCGCAGGGATGCTCAGGATGCAATTCGTGAATTGGATGGTATGTTAATAATTATATTTTATTGACATGTATTTGAAACTTGGACAAGATTTTTGATTGTAATGAATTTGTTCATTGTTTTAGAAGCTTACCTAACTGTATCCTTCTGAAATATTTATCTAGACAGGCTGTTTTTGATAGGTCATTGATCTTCATTCTTGTTAGCTATTGGCTAAAACATACATATTTGGTGGACAAATCAAATATATCTTGAAGGGTTAGCATGGAATGACTTTTTGAAATTAGAGACACTGGACAACTAAAGCAGCCCAGAAAAATGGAACCAGGCAAACCTAATCTCAGAGAATAACAGAGGTACAATGGATCACATAGTCACCCCAGTCCTGGATTGGTTCCAGGGAACCCTCTTTCCCAGTCAAACACATTGAAAATACCACTCCAACACTTCTCCAACACTGTGCTTCTACAAGAATTAAAGCACTACCTCACTTTTCCCCATGTATGATTTTGTATGTATGCAGATCATGATACATTTTTATGTTATTCTGTATAGCCAACAATTGTATGTCAACATAGTGTGGTAATGTTATACCTCTTATACGCTCCCCTTGCTTTAACTTCATTTGCAATGATTAGTATTTTGATATTAAATTGTCTTGAAACTTATGAGATATAGAAGCAGTTTATGCGGTTGAAATTCTGGGATTGTATTTCAAATTTACTCTTGTGCTCATAGTGTTCCTCTTTTATGGTTACTTTTTGAAACATAAGCTTGAAGCAGTCAATCATAAATCTTTGCTGGTGAGTCATGTGTTTATTTCTCCTTGTGACTATGAATTTTTGCTTGTTCTACATTATAAAATGCACTACTATTCTGAATTTTAAAACCCGTACAACTCCCTGACTAAATGAGCATCACAATATCTGCATTCCTTTTCATTTTTCTCATTTTTATCCCCATTCTATCAGTTCTGCTGCTCCTTGAAGGTCAACTTCCCTGTTTATACCATCCTCATGTTCAAGTGCTACAATTGTTGCATGTGCTGATGTGATGCTAGTGATGCATAGAGGCCCTTATTGGTAAGGCCATTACCCTATTATGGTCCCAGCAGTCCGGGGCCCTAGGAGGGGCAGACTGGGGATAGACCTAAACGTTGGCCTTTTTGCATGAAGTGGCTGTTTCAGCACTTGAACCCACGTTGTTGCACTTGTCAGCTCAAGCTGTATACCAGTGCACCAAGCAGTGCCCCATTATGTTACATTTTCATGGTATATTGTATGAGTTTTCAGCCTGAAGTGTCTGTTCTTCTGTTCCTTTGTTCTTCAGGCCTTCTATGCCCCTTCTTTTGCTATTTGCCGCGAAAGGTAATCATAATTCAGAAAAAGTCTTAACTGTTTTCTCTGGTTGATTACTGAATGCATTAAATAGGTAGTTGACCATTAAAATTCATCATATTTTCTCTACAATACATATTCAGGTTATAAATGTGAAAGCATCTACCCTTAGTTTTCTGTTTAGTCTTTGGAATATTTGATTGGTCTTACTTATAAATAAAGACATCAGAGCCTATTTGATTTTGCTTTTAGATGTTTTGGATGTTGATCGCATCCTTTGTTGCCCAATCTTTTCTGCTTGGGTAGTCTAAGTTTGCAGTCTGCCAAGCTTCTTGTTCCATGCTGGCAGAACATTTTGGTTGAAGCAATCTTGTTTCCAGTTGATTGCTGCTTGTTAGAAGCATTCTTCTGCTCAAGGTTTGTAGATGGTCAGGTGGAAAGTTGTATGCCTACTAACCATATTGAAGGGGGTTGCAGCCATTGGCTTAATGGGACCATTAAAGGTCACCTAAGATAAGTGGAAACAGTTTTGTTCCGATGTATGTATAATCCACTAACTTTTCTGTTTGCGGTGAGTGGCAATGTAAAATGTACACACTTTTGCAATGATGTCCCAAAGGAGTAAGTGAGGAGCTGTGATATCATTGGATATCGTATAGGAAGTTCTATATGCAAATGCCTAATGCAAAGTTTCAGGCTTCTGATATAATATATGCATTTTTAGTCAGTTAGCTTGGATTGATATCTTATAATATTTATGAGCATATGAATTGTAGTTATTGTTTCTGTAATGTTAAGCTTTGATTTGTTTCAACTTAGACTAATATCTTGCAAACTTTGCTTTATGTAGCAATAATGTTATGCTATGTGTGACTGAAGTTTACTTGATATTGTCAGAGCATGTTATGCAAACATCATCTTATGCTTAAAAATCATACTCTGGCTCCTTCTATAATAGGTAAGAATGGATGGAGAGTTGAATTGTCCCATAACGCAAGCGGTGGCAGCCGTGGTCGTGACCGTTATGGAGGTTCTGATATGAAGTGTTATGAGTGTGGAGAGCCTGGTCACTTTGCTCGTGAATGCCGTTTGCGAATTGGTCCTGGAGGATTGGGCGGTGGAAGGCGTCGTAGCCGAAGTCCTAGATATCGTAGGAGCCCAAGCTATGGTAGAAGGTAAGAAAGAACAAAACCAGTGTCAGACATTTAGCTGCCATTTGGAGCAACAATGGCACAATTCATGATGCACCCATATTCATTATTTAGAAGTCTCGTCTATAATTGCAATCTCAGTAACCTTTGTTGTTCATGTGATGAGGGGCAATAGAGTTCATGCTTGGTGGCAATTGTTATCAGCTGATGGCTGTCTGACAATCAACCTTCCACATACCACACACTTGTCTGGGTAAATGTAAATTGCATGCTAATGTTCTCTGCATCATGCAAGCTGTGAATTGCATAAGTCATCTCAATTGATAAGACTTGGAATAAAGATGGCAGAAAAGGTGTTACAAACATGTAGCCTGTTTGCCCGGTCCTTTTGTTAACTGGGACAGTTCTTTTAGATCTTTCTTAAAGTATTTTCCATCTACATAGGTTTTTTTTTTTTCCAACAAAATCCTGCTTCTGATTTTGAAAAATTATACGAATCTCCCAAGTCATGAATGAATATTTTTTAAATGAAATACTTGTATAGCAATAGATATCCATCAATTTGCTAGGTAGTGCATGTATGAAGTTTAGTTATTTTTTAGTCTCATCACTCGATATTCCCCAATGTCATCTTGATTTACTCTTGTCACAAGTCCTGACCTTGTTACATTAAATCATGTTACCATCTCTTTCTGGTGGGAGGGGCTCATGAGGTAAGCTTGCTGCCTGGTGGAACACTTCACAAACAATGATTAAAATACCTTGCAGCATATTCTATGATTGAAAAGTGCTCCTTGCATATTGGTAGGTTTACCAGAGATCGGAGTTTAGTTATTGATGGGTTTGGAACCCTTTTATTTGCACAATATCCTCGACTAGTAGTTATAAGAACTGTTCAATCTGTTGGAGGGGCTTGGTTTATTTATATGTAGGATGAGGGGAAGTAATTTGTTTATATTTGATGAGACTTCGATATTGCAGACTTGGAGAAGTAAAAACAGCAGCAGGCACTTCAATCTATCTTCTAAAGTTTGCTTGCTGTATACGTGAGATACCAGACTCATAATTGGAATAATACTTTTGAGTTAACCTACCAGATGTTAGGTAAAACATGAAATGCATGCTCTGGTTTTTCTGTATATACCACTTTGTGAACCTAGTTTTTTTTTTGTTACGGGTCATGTTTAATGCTTTAATGGCTAACTCAGAGGATCAACCTTTACTATTCATTTTCGGTGTACTATGGGATAGCATATGTAATTCAAATATAACTATTCTTGTGGACATCACTTGGCAGATGGTCAGTATAATGTATTTAATGCTAATAATTAGTTGGACTTGACCAGGAGCTACAGTCCCCGTGACCGCTCTCCTAGGCATCGCAGTGTGTCACCTCGTGGGCGCAGTTACAGCGGGTCACCACCATATCGGCATGGTCGTGATGAATCACCTATGCTAATGGGTAAGCTTAATTCTGTTGTGCCTGCTTACTGTTGATTTATGATAGACAATTGTTGGTATAAGCATTTCATGTGCCATATGAAGCGACTTATGACTGGTGATTTGTGCAGAAATTCTGCTGCCAGATACAGGCACCGTAGTAGGAGCTGAGAATTTCTTCCATGGTTAGATACTTCATCTGTTTGAACAATAGCTCCTTGGGCTTTGTTGGCTGTGAACTGTGTTCTATTTGAGCTACACTCAACAACGACTGCTTGAATTTGGATAAGTTACTTTTAACTTTAATTACCTTTCGATATCTCTCTCCTCTCATATGCTAAATAGTTTGGTTTTTTGTAGTGTTTAGGAGTATATATATATTTATAATAGGTATGATGCAATGCAACTGAGATCCATATATTCTTTCTTTTGTGTTGAGGAGGTGTGGTCCTGCTTAACGACTCGCCTGACTTCGGCACCCATTGCGTTTGTGGTTCTACTCCACGTGGTTTTGTTCTTCGCTTGCACTGACCTGCTACCTTCATCTTCCTTGCTTCTTGCTCTAGATGCTTCTCCGTGCTTGATACTCTTCGGCTGTGATGCTGCTCCTGTCAAACTTGTAACGACCCTCTCCTCCCTAACACTAAGGTTTGAGGAGTTACTAAACCAATATGTTTCTGAAAAAATTAGGCAGTTCTGATTCTTACTTCCTAGACCTACAGGTCTGCTGGGTTGTTGCTCACTCGCAATTTCAAAGGTGAGAAAACCTAGAACTGCATCCTGTGTGTCGGAGGGTCAATCTAGCTTCTTCCTCTTCGGCTGCAAAATGTAGTTGAACATTTGGGAAGGAAAGGCCATACCTGGTTATGGGGCGTATTGTCTTGAGTTTTCATTTTTGAGTCATTAATCATTAATAATCAAGAAGGATTTTATCACTTAGCAAAATAGCTGCCACCTTTGATGCACTTTTAGAAGGTAATTCTTTTGCATTCCAATTCAACATAACGCTGCTTTGTCTGCGTGAACCACCATTTGTATCTCCGACATGTTAACCACTTGAACTAATGCACCATGGTGGAGCTTTGGGTGCTTCAATAGTCTCTAATTCATGGTGATTGGAACATCTAAATTAGAGGGGCATTATGTAAATTCTACCTTTTTAAGAAGTTATATGCCAGTCTATTCTTTCCGCCGACTTCAACGTTCATGACCAAATTTTACCTGGTTCTGTGCATGTTTGAGTGCTTTCAACGCTTTGTGGAATAAATTCGCTCTTCTGATTGTGGTTATGGTCTTCCTAGCAACTACTGTTCAATTATTAAAGCAAACAATCAACTCATTTTGAATCGGAAAATTAGTGCCCTGCAGCCGGTCTACCAGCTTGGCTATAGATCAAGCCTACGGCGGCTCGCCAAGGTCTCCTGTCCGCCACCCACCCCGCTCCCCACCGTGCCGCCATGACCATAGAGCATCCCAAACTTCCCTTGCCATGAGGTCGCCTTCGGTGCTGATGGTTGTGGAGATCTCGAGCTCTGCCACCATGATAGATGGCACCCACGATGCAGAGTCCATTTTCTGCATGAAGCTGATCTCGGAGGCTTGTGTTGTGGAGGCAACCTTCCGGTAGGAGATTGAAGAGAAGCTTCAGTAGCTTGCTAGCAAGAGCTATCATGACCCTATCAAGTCCTTTGACTCTATTCCCCTTATGAAGTCTTGCGACTGCTATCTCCTCCGTCCTTTGACTCTATTCCCCTTATGAAGTCTTGCGATTGCTATCTCCTCCGCCCTCTCTGCCGTTGATGTAGCCCTCTTCTTCCCCTCAAGTTGGCCCTCCACATCGCTTCCCGTATGTCCGCATCAATGCCTGCCGCATTAACTGATCAACACTCCTGAGAGCAGTTGGGGTTATCCAAGATTTGAGGTACAATCGAGTAGAATCGAATAGCTAGAAGTTTAAATTTGATTCGATTTAAAATATTTAAACTCGAACTTAATTTGAAATTAATTGAGTTGTAATATCTCAAGTTCGAACTTAACTCAATTTTAAAAAAAGACAATACTTGAGATCGATTTGGTTCGGATATTCTCGAATTTGAGTTTGAACTCAAATTCGAACTTTAATCTGTTAAGAATATATATATTAATATATATTATAAATAAAATAATATTATTAAAAAATATATAAATTCGAATAGTTTTGTGAGCTTCCAAACTAAATATTTTGTTGTTCGAACTCAACTCAAAAATTATTCAAATTACTTTAGTTCGATCTGAATTCGAATCGAGTCGAGCATGAATTTAAGTCGAGCACAAATAGTTTTTTTTGCACCCTTAGCCAAGACTATCCACGGCCTCCTCACTGCCACCAATAGCATCGCCGATCCTAGTGCCCTTATCAAGTTCGCTCTACTAGTGGCAGATCATCAAGAGCTTCAAAGTCTGGATTTCCCAACAAAATTGCTTGTGCTTGATGGACCAGGGGGGCTAGGGCTCAGTTTATTTTCCCTATTGTTTTGTTTTTCTTTTAAGTTGCGGTGGAAAGCCATGTTCATATGATGGGCTGTTATGTGCCTAGTCTACTGCCAAGGTGGTAGACCAAGTAGGGGTGGCAAATGGATCGCATCGACTCGGATACGGATCGGATTAAAAATTATTAACTCAAATCCGATCTGTTTATTAAACATGTCAAAAATTCAGACATGAATTCGATCTATTTATTAAATAGGTAATCTAATCCGATTCATTTAACCCATTTATTAAATAGATCAAATGAGATTAAATTGGCTAAACAGATTATATGGATTAAACATGTTAAATATGTCAGATTAAATAGATCAGAAACAGATTAAACAGGTTTTAAATAGATTAAACAGGTCAGGTTAAATGAATCAGAAATATAATAAGTAAATTTTAAACATGTCTTAAATGAGTTAAACAGATTAAATGGGTTAAACAAGTTATCCGACTCAATCCAACCTAAATATTAAACGGATTAAACAGATCAAATATCTGAAATCCAAATACAATCCAAATATTAAACGGATTAAATAGATCAATTTATTTATAATCTAAATCTGTTTAGCTTAAATCCAAATTTATTTAAGATGGATCCAATACAGATCGGATTGGTAGCTTGGGTCATATTTTGCCGGCCTTAATTAGCTAAGTATTGAGTACCATTTCCCCCGATGGATGTCTTTGAATTTGGTGCCGTGTTTGAATGCCTGGTAACCTTCTTATTCCGTGGCATACTGATCCATAGGGCAGCAAGTTTGTTCTTTTATAGCGCTTTATATGAAATTACTTTTATTATTCTTTTACAAGGCAATGGTGAATTCTGCTAGTTAAGGCTTTGCAGTATCAAACTCTATATTTCTGATGTCTTAGCAAAAAAACTCTATTTTCTGATGTAGTCTTTAAAAAACTTCATTCCATATTGGGCTGAATAACAGATGTTCTTGTGGGTCTGAAAGCATAATATTTTGGTGAAACCTGCTGATTATTGCAGACTGTTTGTTGAGGCAGAACGTGGAAGCTGCTTTCCATGTTCACGATAGCTAATTTTCCAAGTAATTTAATCTTAGATTTTGGTCCTAAAACGCGATTTTCTTTTAGAGATTCTTTTCATGTCCCCTCTCTGGGAAGCTGCTACTTGTTGAAGATGGTTTGCCGAGGCTGAGTATTGGAGCTGGTTTATACAACTGTTCATCAAAGTTGATTGCTACTTGTTGAAGTCTTTTTACTGCAGGAATTGCGTCCGTGGGATCCCCGATAGCAGGCAGGGTTTTTTGATGCTAATATCTTCTTGTGTTTAAGTCATCTAAAGATTATTTTGTGGTTTGCTAATATTGCCAAACATGGGAGACTGCAGGGAATTGTTGAGTCTAAGAATCTGGGCACGCATTGCACGCTCCATGCACCCATTTATTCAACATTATCTGGTATGTGATGTGTTGGTTTCAACTTTATCGGTCACACCAAGGCGACATATGCTCTCCTC
This sequence comes from Elaeis oleifera, assembly GCA_000441515.1. NCBI lineage: Eukaryota > Viridiplantae > Streptophyta > Magnoliopsida > Arecales > Arecaceae > Elaeis > Elaeis oleifera. The sequence continues at coordinate 931,150 of KE504786.1, read as the reverse complement.
GTAATCGGCACCGAATGCAGGACCGTCCTGATCGGTTTGGCATTGTTAACATAGTCGTCCCTCCGCTGTGACGGGCAAATCGTTGCCCTCATTTGACCCTTTGTTAGGCTAGGGCTCGGATTGGATCTTGTTACGGTGTAGAGCGAGGGCCTTCATCAGACTCTCGTTGATTACGAGATTTTGAGGAGATCATCCTTACCGTATAAGATATTTTTAAAAATAAATCATAAATTCATGGATCAGAATAGATAATATCTTACATACCGAATTATGAGTTTTTGATCACAATATTGACGCTCACAGTGGGACCGATGCATCTCCTTTGAACTGTGGGGCTCTTCCCACCCACATACCAATCTGTGGTAAAAATAAAGAGGAGGACACCTTCCGTCCGTATAAATAATTAGTTGTGAGTCAAGGGATTAAAAATAATTAGTTGTAAGTCAAATGAGACTCTGGCTTGTATAGGAGAAGACTATCCTTTCCATATGAGATGTCTTTTAAAAAGCAAAACCGTAAGGCTCATGGGCCAGAGCTAAACTAATGCATCTCCTTCAGATTGTGGGGCTCCTCCTACCCACACATCAGTTTGTAGTAAAATTAAGGAGGGCACCTCCCGTCCGTATACAGACTCCCCCAAACGGGCTGTGGTAAAACTAAGGAGGAGGATACTTTTCTTCCGTACATACTCCCTCAGGGACACTTTCCGTCCGTACATAGACTTCTTCGGGAGCTGTAGTAAAAATAAGGAGGACACCTCCCATCTGTATACAGACTTCCATTTGATTGGAGGACTATATTGTGGTGTAGAGTGAGGGGGTTCATTAGTCCCATATTGATTGTGAGTCAAGAAGAACTCTAATTTATATAGGAGGAGACTATTCTTTTCACTTGAGGTGTCTTTTAAAAGACAAAATAGTGAGATTCATGAATAAGAATGGATAATATCTTAGGTACCGAACTATAAACCCTTGATCATAATAATTTTTATGTGAAAAAAAATTATTATCTTTTTTTATTTATTTATTTATTTATTTATGATATGCATTGTTGGCCCGTGCCTTGTACAGCTCTCAAAATATTTTGAACGCCCCATTGCATTTGCGTTCACAAATCTTATAGCAGCTGTTATATAATGCATCGATATATATTCGATGAAACAAGAAAATCATTCTTTCAAGATACAATCCAAGTCCGTTAGGCTGTCCTCCTGTTCCAATTGCTGCTTTATCTCATATTGTTAGCTTCACCGGCGAACAATCGAGTAAACCATCTATTTAATTAATAGAAGATTGGAAGGACAATCAAGCCCATCAGCCGTTCGACCCTTAAACATCGGCATTGATCATGCTCTTAGATTCATCCAAAGTGTCATGTCTCATCTCTTTCTCTGGTCAGTCTGAAGTCACCGAACTCATGGTTCTGTTCCGCCAATCACGGTCGAATCGGATCCATGTTGCATGTGGTACAGCTTTGCTGCAATACACGGGAGTTCCAACGATAATGTACGGTCAGCATTGTGAACCCTTACATCACGTGGCGCGGCCGCTGTGATTTTATCCCGCACCGTTGAGCGGAACTGTAACTCTTCTCCAGTTCACATTACAAGCCGGAGATTCCTACATCAGTCAATTCCGTTATATTGGTGGGTCCGGTCTCTACGATCACAGCGACACCCAAAATGCGGGTTGACATCAACGTCCAAAAGAACCGGTGATGAGTACTGCTGACAGCACGATGTACCGCAGCACCCGATGGTCCCCTGGCATTATAAAATGAAAGAATCTAATGGTCCCACCACATCAAAAGGTCGACGAAAAGAATGGTGAACCATAATTTGGTTTGACGGTTTTTTCTTTTTCTTGTAATTTTTGTGTATACGCATAGATTTTGTTATTCCGGATCTGAAGATTTGAAAAGTACCTTTTTTTTTCCATTTGAACAGAACAAAGATTGAAGTTGTGTGACTTGTGTCCACTGATAAGACTAAAAATATTTGAAAACGATGGAGAAGAATAAAATCTCAATAACGAATAAAAAAAAGATTTTGAGTATTTGCTACGTCAAAACCTTTTTTTTAGGCTTTTGGACTTTTAATCAGATAGAAAATAATGTCTTAATCATCCTCCGGTCTATATAAATTTATTCAACTATTTTTTTTTCAATACTGTTGTGGTTCTAATAATATGAAAGGTATTAATAATCTCACATCAATTGTGAGTCAAAAAAAATTTACATTTAT
>KE504786.1:914260-928888 GCA_000441515.1 Elaeis oleifera | reverse complement strand
TTAACTATTATAAAAAAAAAAAATTTCACGTAAAGTGCCTTTTAAAGAGCAAATCATGAGGCTTATGAGTCAGACCGGACAATACCTCACATGACAGACCGAGCTCTAGTTCCTTGAGACTGAGGTCCACCTCGACTGACTGTAGGACTTTTCGGACTGTATATGTCGGAGTCCCTCTTGACTGAGAGATTCTGTTGTGGTTTTAATAATGTGGGTTCTGTTGTGATTCTAATAATGTAGAGGATACTAATAGTCCTACATCGGTTGTGAGTTAAGGGAGATTCGTGCTTATAAGGAGGAAAAAATTCTTTCCATGTGAGGCATCTTTTAAAGGACAAAACCGTGAGATCTATGGATCAAAGCAAACAATACCTTACGCGACGGATCGAATCTTTATTCGCAACAAATATCATATACCTATTTATGATTGATGGATTAGATTTGGACGATATCATACTCTTGTAATTTGGAGTATCATGTAGATCAAATTTGATTGATGAAATTAAAATGGATGAAATCTTCTAATTTTATTTTTTTATTTCAATCGATCAAATAACATGTAATATTATTTATCTTCAAACTAAATGGGTATTTCAAAAAATCAATGAAACAACTGGTTTCTTTTTATTCCGATTTAACCACTCTTTTATATATATGATAGATTAATTTATTCCAAACTAAAGAGTTATGAATAAATTTATCTATCTATTTATTGTGGACTTTCTCTATCAGCATTAACAATCTATGCATTTATCTCAGCACAAGCTTGGATTTGGGAAATGGAAGTAAGATATCACGTAAAATAGATAAGTAAATATGCATTTGTTTGAAAACAGAAAATAACTTGAAATCCTAAAAATAAGAGTGGATGAGGAATTTATTTGTGTTAGAAAAAATTGTAATCGGAAGGATTAAGAAGCTATGGAATATGCTATATATCTGGCAAAGTGGTAAGCTAAGAGGACAAAAAGATCCGACCAAGGATCATGCAAGCCATGCTTTCGATTTCGATTCTTTATTTGGGTCTATTTTAGATTTTTCTTTTCATATTCATACAAAAAAATCTACAGTTCCTTAGGGCTCACTTGTTTTGCAAAAAAAAAGAAAGAATTTGATTAACGAAAAATAAAAAATATCTTTTGATTGGTTAAATTAAAAAAAATAAGAAAAAGAATATTTTATAAGAATAAGATTTTATATCTCATAAAAATAAAATTCATATGGAATATAAAATTAAGATAATTATTTCTAAATATATTTTTAAAAAAATAAAATAAGATCTTTTTTTATTAAAAACATAATAAATATTTTACCTAATTTTTTCTTAAAAAATAGATATTCACTTGAATATAAACTATTATTATTATTTTTTGATCAACTAAATATATAAAATTATTTTTTTTCCAAACATCATATATATTTAGATATTAATTTTTTTAAAAAAATATTATAATATTTTTTTCCGCTAACCAAATGAGCCCTTTACTCCCTGCTGTTTGTGTTTTTGACGCTTTTCTTCCTGCTTCTCTGTTCCTCCGTGACTGCACCTTTCGGAGGTCCGTTAAAAAAAGGTTTATCAACTGCCTGCATGGATATGGAAAAAAACAAAATAAAAAAAGGTCCGCCCCGTCTTGTTCTCTCGGTTGCTGTTGGCCAACAGAAACTTTCCTTCCTCTTTGGACCCACTCCCATCTGAGAAAAGGATCCGTTCTCGGTGGTGTGGCAGCCGGGAGGTCCACTGTAGCAAAAGCAGTCATCTCTGCTCTCTTTTCCGATCGGCATCCTAGTGCCCCTTGTTGAATCAATGACCAGGGTTTCAGGGGTTCTTCAACAGTTCGCTCGATGTCGAGGTCGTCTGTAGATCCTCCATGACGTCGAGCGGATACGACGCGATGTTTGGATCGAAGAGAGTTGACGATGAGATGGAGCTCAAGAAGGAGAGAACCGTAAGGTGAGTAACCCAACCATCTTTATTATTGTTCTTTTTGAGCAAAACCTAGTTTAGAAAAAAGAAAAAAAAATCCAATCTTCATGTGGTTCTTAGCTGAGGCATTGAAGCCCGATACAACCCGTCAGTTATTTCTTTCTTTTCGCATCCAGAAATGAACAAAACCTGCAGTTTACTTGTCTTGGATTTATGCTTTTATGAACTGAGAGAGATTTGCAAGATCTCAGTAGACAAACTCCTGTTGCTTTCCTTTCTTGGAGAAGACACGGTTAGAAAGATTTGATTTTGTTGTGGTCGTGATGTTGGGATTTAAACCCCAACCAACAAAACTTGTCTGGATTCTCTTAGTGCTATAGGCTTTGTTAGAATTTCTTGACTTTGTTTTACAGGATGAACTGAAAATTTGAAGAAAAACCTTTATTAAACTGCGAATAGTTTTATGGGTTCATCTCAGATATCTGATGTTCTTCCTGCTGCAAATAAGAATGAAGCAAAAACCACCATTGTTATATCTAACTCATTGCCAGAATTGAAGAACTCCTCCTCCCCTCTCTTCTTAACAAGTCCATTTAATATGATTTTTGAATTATCTGATGAGGTTCCGGGAGGAAGCAAGGCCCAGGAGCATTAACTGTTAAAAGTTTTCTCATGGTTTTGATGTGCCTCGTTGTTATGTAGGTTCAATCCTGATGAGATGCAAAACCCAGTCAAACCCACCTATCGGGTGGCAAAACCTGGAGGACTTGTAACGAGCAAAATTAGTAGTGTGAGTTCTGGAAAGTCCAAGGTTTTTGCCGAGGATCATGAGCCATGGAGGAAGCGGATACTTGATCCAGGAAGTGACCTTGTTTAAAATGGAACCGGGTTTCCTCATCTCATGCTTGGTCGCTCTTTTATAGATCCTCTGTATTTCTATTTGCCTTCCATCAGTAAGGGCGATAAAACTTCATGTATTAGGATGGACCATCATCTGAGCATCATTGTTACCTTTTTCCGGACACTTGCTGATTTATTCTATGTACTGCACATGGCTATAAAGTTTCGTACTGCTTACGTAGCCCCAAGCTCCAGGGTGTTTGGGCGGGGAGAGCTTGTCATGAATCCTAAGAAGATTGCCAGGAGATATTTGAGATCTGATTTTTTGTAGACCTGGCAGCTGCATTGCCTCTACCGCAGGTATCTTCTTCTCTTTCGAAGTTGATCTTTAGAAGATTATTGAATTGTTGATGATTTCACTGTTGTAAATGTTATCGCTCAGATAAGCTATATGTGAAATGAAGGAAGTACATTGATATGGACATACCTTCTTTTAATAAATAAAAGTAGATAAGTAGATATGACTTAATCAAATTTTATGAAGTTTATAATATTGTTTAAAAAAATCTAAAGATTCACTGTTAAGTTCAATATTTATATTCTTAAATATCCCACATATACGTAGAAATGCTTGCTTCTTTGCTTAATTTCTCCTTAGCAACTCATCCTGCCACTACATAATAACCATAAATTGACATTCCCACAGCTTTTTAAGAAAGAATTACCTTCTGATTTTAGTCAAGATTGAGCAAATCACAGGAAGGGGAAAGGGAGTGTCTGAGATGTTGGAGTAAACTTCTTGAGATGAAGTCTTCTCTGTTTTGGAGCTTCATTGAACCTGTTATGTATAAAAATGCCAAAAGCACCAAAGGATCCACTTGACTCTAAAGACTAAATTCAACCTATACTAAAACCAGAATTAAGAAACAATCTTCCTTATTGAATCATTTTATGTTGAATCCATTTAGTTATAACACACTTTTCTGATGAAGCAAAATCAAAGTTTTCCTGTTGGGGTTCATTCCAAATGTAACATTTTAGTAATCATTGACTGATTAGTTGTTTCCTATTACTCACAGACTATGATGGTACTGTGAATGACATACTGCAACTACTTATTATTTGAAAGCTAGACAGTTATTCATGGTTTCAAAAATCGCTGAAACGGAATGATACGACTGGTGACCATACTGTTCTGACATGAAATCGGCACTAACATGGGTGCTGAGATGCTGAAATGGTTGTATCCATACATACAGGCCATACTAGTCTGAACCATTTTGTAATGTTACATACTGGGGGTATCTGTCAGTATATATATACAGTGCTTTTTTAAGCTTTGGAATATGTCAATTTCAGTACGTGACATCAGTTCTGATACCATACCATTCCAATGGAAAAATGGTATAGGGCCTGGTACCGGTATTTAAAACTTTGCAGCTATTCTTATCAAGTGAATAAGAAGAATAAGGATGAAAGGGAAACTACATGCATCTCCAAATCATAAGTTACATATGAGTTCTTCACAAGCCTTCAAGTCATATATAATGTGTCAATGATTGAAACTAATTACATGATTTTACATTCTGTTTCTTTATTTTGCTTGTTTTGGCATTTCCTCATCTAGATTCTTCAGATCTGATCAACTGAAGCTGATTCTTAGACATCTATAGAAAAGATGAAAAGGGGAATGAATTAGGACTCAATGGGAAGAGTAAAGAAGTGAATTATGAAGTTGGTACTGTTGGGCAGTTGCTTAAAGATATTGCAGAAATGTGGAATCTTTGACTGCCACTGCTCCAAACTTCTGCAAGATGTATGAACTTTTTGTGTGCAATTGCACAAAACTCTAGACTTCCTTTTGCTGAAGTATGTTGAAAAGTTGGAAGAGCCAGTAAATGCTGACATCACACATTTTCATGTATTGATATCTGATATCACAAGAAATATGTAATCTTTGACTGCCACTGCTCCAAACCTCTGCAAGAGATATGAACTTTTCGTCTGCAATTGCACATAAACTCTATGCTTCCTTTTGCTGAACCATGTGGAAAAGTTGGAAGAGCCACTGAATGCTGACAGCACACATTTTCATTTATCGATATCTGACAAAAACTGCTGTTCTTGTGGATGCATTGGCTAGTCATTTACAATTTGCCAGTAATATGGGCCATAGCTACAGGATGAATTTCTGATAGGTCAATTTTCTATTTGTGCATGGCAATCTTGCACATCTGAACCACTATTTCTATGAACAAAGGGATTGAAAATAGACACAGGGAAGAAACATAGTTTTAACTGTAAGTTATTTCTCATTATAATGGCAAAGAACGGACCCTGTAACTATCATTATGTTAATCCCAAATACTCTTGATCTAGAGAGATTTGGGTAAATAAGGGCCATTGTATCCACTACAAGTTATAACAGTTTCTGTGAGGGTGTATTATAACGAGATAACTGCACAAGTACTAAAACCTTATTTGTTGGTCAACCTCAAGCTGACCCTTGGTGGAACATAAAAATTTATTCGGAAGAGAATTTCTACTCTTATGAATATTCTTGAGTCACAAAAGTTGTAAACACAAGTAGGTGTTCTCATCAGGTTGTCTTTTCTGTTTTGACATCTAACAGTTGCCCTGACACTACTTTTTATTGTCTTTTTTGCAGATTGTTATTTGGCTAGTGATACCAGCAATTAGAAACTCAATGGCTGATCATAATAATAATGCTCTTGCTCTGATTGTTCTGATTCAATATATTCCAAGATTATATCTCATATTTCCTCTAAGCTACCAAATTATTAAGGCAACTGGAGTTGTTACAAAGACTGCCTGGGCAGGAGCTGCTTACAATCTACTACTTTACATGATAGCTAGCCACGTGTGTAACTTTCCCTTACTTTGCACAAATTACTTTATGTGCTATTGTTGGAATTTACAATAGGATGTACTACTCACAGATAATATTCAATACATTTAGTTTACACTCTAAATTGAAGTCATTTACTAAATTAAGTTCTATCTGATCAGGTTTTAGGAGCATCATGGTACTTGCTGTCAGTTGAACGACTGACAACATGTTGGAAATCAGAATGCAAGAAGGAGAATGGCACTATGGATACACCATTATGTGATCCTAAGTTTCTAGATTGTGATTCTTCAAGACAAAGCAATCGACAAATTTGGACAACTAACACAACTGTTTTTACAAATTGTGATGCTAGTAATTCTGCTATTTCTTTCAACTTCGGCATTTTTTCACCTGCATTAACCAATGATGCTGTCTCCTCGGGGTTCATCAGGAAATATTTCTATTGTCTTTGGTGGGGTTTGCAAAATTTGAGGTATGATTTTGCATGGTACCCATATTTCTCCTTGTGAAAGTTACAATAGAACAATTATCATGTATTTTTTGTTTTCCCAGAAATAGTCTGAGGTATATTAGCAATGTTACCATTGATTTGGTTGTCATATGTTTTCTTGTTTGTTATCCAATTTAGTCAAATGTTTCATATTTCCTACATATTTCTTGAATAGTATAAATATTGTCAGGTCAGGTACTTGGAAATCATTTTTTTCTCATTATTCATTTAGCTCAGAAAACTAAAGGAAAGCAAGCTGATTGCAGTTACCAAATGAGTACCTTAGGATCCTAACAATTTGAGCTAGGAGGAGATATATCTCACAAGGGTAGAAAATATAGCATTTTCATTGGCCATGGGAAGTCCAGTCCATTTTGAGTAGAAAAATGTGCTCTTTGCTCCACTTATTAGTTTCCCTTTTAGTTGCCTAGGTGTAACATTTTTTGTGATAATGTTTTTCATGGCATGACTTAGCAAAAAAAAAAGGTTGATTTAATTTGTCAATGTCTATCACAGCTATTTAGGAATTCCTCTTTATATACATTGATTTCATATTTTTAATGTATCTCTCTTTCTTTCTATTGTCAGCTCGTATGGTCAGACTTTGACTACAAGCACCTTCATCGGGGAGACGTTGTTTGCTATACTCATCGCTATTCTTGGTCTTGTCTTATTTGCACATTTAATTGGAAATATGCAGGTACAAAAATAAGGCAAATTTCCAAGCTTTCCTTCATCCAATTGTAATATGTTACATGTTTCAAAAATGCCAAGTTATTCATTAACTGGCTAGGCCTACAATTAAGTGATTCCTGAATTTTTATAGTCCTGGATGGATGTTATAAAAAGAGCACTAGATCATTGCCATATTGTTTAGGATGAAGTTCAGGTACTACCGAAGTAGCACCATCATCATGCTACTCACCATGGATGATAACTCACTTTGAGCTGAGAGGACTTCGGTGAGTGACATGTGCCCCTTTAATTATAGGCTGACTATGTTGATCTGTTTCTAAGTTTAATTGAGGCAACATCACATCCAGTTGGCAGTATTGGCATGGGGGTAGCATCATCAAACCATGCTACTTGTGTCGCATGTAGCCCATGCCCATTGTTTTAGCATGAGCTTTGTTCTTTAATTTGCTTTTTAGTTACCTAGATCACTAAAGTGCAATATTGTATTTGGATTCTTTTAATTGGTAGTCGATAGCACCCAACTATGTCCACAACAAAATTAAACCTGTGGTTTGACCTAGCATATGCATGAGGGAACAAGAAAAGTAAGACAACCTGTGGGGCCTGATAGAGAGATGAATTTTGAATTTTGTTCAAGTGGTAAAATGATGGATGGCTTAAAAAATCCTGAATGAAAATTGTGAGCACTAATTGGATAGAAGGTGATACAAAGTTCCAAGCCATATAAGGTTGTGGTTGCTATTATCTGTTAGGTGAGGCATTGGCAACTTGTTGTTTGGAACATTATCACTGCTTTCTACTATCCACTGTTGTGGTTGTGCTTTAACTTGTTTTATCTCAATTTTTCTTGGAGGTATGTGCACTTATATTCTTTGTGCTGCATTTCTATCTGAGTTTATTATTTTCTGAGTTAGTTTCATTTCTATTATGTTCATTAGTATACTTTTTTATAAAAATGTTTCAGTATCAACACTCATTTACTTGTGTTACAGCGTTTTTAGCAATGTAAATAGAAAACTGTCTGGCATATTATGCGCATACATGCACGTCTTTGGTCATCTTATGTTTCCAGTGCATAGCCTTGTATGTATCAAGGATTGAGGTATTGCATGCTGGATTGGTATTGGCACGGTACGTCATGGCACGCCATGTCATGCTGGTGCCTGGCATACACTGGCAACAATAGCATGCAAGGTGTGCCGCAAGCTGTGCCACACATCAATAATTTATCAACACAATATATTCCATGCTTTATTGAATCTATGCTCCTAATTAACTAGTGCAGTTCCATGTCTTTAGTTGTGCATTCACTTGATTTTATTTATGAACTAATGCTGAGCCCTGTATTTGATTATATTCATGTATTCTTATGGATATAGTTTTCTAGTCTGTATTGGCTTGCATTTATGCTGTTTTTGGGCATGCTTTCCCTATTTGATTTAAAACTGAAATCATGAAATTGGCAAAATGAAATTTTGACTTCTTGTGTGCTTGTTTCAGGCTTGTAGAACGCACACATTTTTATTTTTCTCTCATCTGATAAAATTATTTTTATATTTCAGACATATCTGCAATCTGTAACTGTAAGGCTTGAAGAGTGGAGGCTAAAGCGAAGAGACACTGAAGAGTGGATGAGACATCGCCAACTTCCTCATGATCTGCAGGAACGAGTCAGGCGTTTTGTTCAATATAAGTGGCTTGCAACGCGAGGTGTGGATGAAGAATCTATATTGCGAGCCTTACCTGCAGACCTTCGACGAGATATTCAATGTCACCTCTGCCTGGACCTTGTTCGACGGGTACAATGTTAACCCCATCTTTCATCTAGATGTCAATAGATAAGAAGTTAAGAACAGTGGCATCTGTTGAAGTTTTTCCCTTCGTTCATAGAGGGGAAGGACAAACTTATCTTTCAGAGTCTTTTTTTTCTGCATGAACCATTGAAAGGCAATACGTTTAATTGATCATTTCTTATCTAATTAATCTAATTCTGTAAATGGAAGACCAAAGCATCACCCAATGTGGAGTGTCATTCTTCACTAAATTTCCAGATACTTGTTATTTGATTCTTTTTTAAAATTCCTTTTAATATCCTAATGTAAATATCATTGAGTTAATTCAATCTTGTTATGATTTGAGCATCTCAATTACAACCTTGCCTTAGCTTAACTAATGGAATGTGATGCAATTAAAATGTGTTGATTTATACCCTACAATCACACAAGTTTTTTTTAGGAGAGTTCCATGTCTAGTTATTGAGTAATATGTATGATATCATGGACGAGCTTATGTTGCTATAATGTGTCAATTATGAAGCAACGTGTCAATCATGCTTCATAATTAACAGATGGCTAGTTATGAAGCAACATCAGGGGAAATATGTTAGTCTACTGATCACTTACTGAATTTTTGGTGTCATCATAGGCACTAACTACTAATTTATCCTCTGAAAATAAAGCTAATGAGATTATGTTCTTGTGGAATATGCATGTTATATCACAAGAACATGATTTGTTTCCTTTCACAATTTATGCTTTAGTTGAATAATTTTGGAAACACCCCACCTGGCCACATTTTGGTACCAAGCAGACAACTTTGCCCTCTCAAAAGATGTCAGAATTTCGGACATTTACTGTGATGCGTGCTTGTTTCTTCATAGCGAGAGGGGGGGGGGGGGCGATGCTTAATGAAATGCCTAACTTATATCAATGATATAGATGGTGATTTTACATGAATATTGGCCAATTCATTCATTTTGCTCCATGAAATCCAATTTAAAGTGTAAAGTATTCATTCTCGCTGAAACTTGTATGAGGGTTTATCATAATTTTTGTTAGTTATTGTTGGCATGCCAAACTAGTGCAAATGTAATCTAAAGAGCAAGCAAGCATCTATTAGTGATTTTAGGTTGAAATCCATTTATGATGCATGATAATTATGTCAGATCTTTCTAATAAATGGACTTGATAATACTGCAATAAGTCCTGTATTTCAGAACATGGGATTTTTTTTTTTTAGTTCTTTTGATTTCTTTATGTGGAAACTTCAGCTTTTTCCGTAGATCTCAGAGGGTCTCACACCAAATAAAGCAGAAAGTTGGCAATTATTATATTAGCACAACAAAATACGTGCAAGCTTTAGTTGTTTAAGAAGTGGTACTAAGCTAAATTTATAATGATTATCATGCAAATATATTTTAAAAGTGAAAGAAAATATGAAGATTGAGGAGAAATGTTATCCCTGTCATCACCAGACTTCATCTCCTGGTGGGAATTGGAGTGCTGCAGCTATGACCTGAAGGGATTTCATTATTGGAAAGCAACGGGATGTCCATATTGGGCATCCCAAAGTTTAGGGTGGTTTGGGATGTCATCAGGGAAGAATGGATGATTGAGTTGTTATGGTGGCCTGATTCTAGGATTGCATCATATAATGAGACATGAAACGAAACTATGAGGTGCAGTCTGAATCCTCATGACCGAGGAGAGGGGAGGAAATAGGATACAATATGGTAATTACAATTATAAGATGTATCTTAGGAATAAAAGTTATGCTAAATAGATTTTTCTGTTTATTATTATTCATGGATATTATATGGTATTTTTTAATTATATTTAAGGTTATTTTGGGCATAGGGTGATTTGGTTTAGAAAATGTCAAAGTTTCAACTGACGGAAATATTGAGACTTTTATATAGTTGTAATGATTTCATATATTGGTTTCAAGTGATGCAAATAACCTATGGAAAATAGGCTGAACAGCATTTAAAAGGCTTTGTCACCCTCTGAGATATCAATAGTTCATTTGTCTGTCTGACCCCAAACGCTATTCATCTTATGATATATGCTTTCCTGTATAGAGTGATTTCTAATATTTTTTCTCAATTTTTGTTAAAAACTAGACTTTTTAAAAAAATTCCAAATTGCAGGTCCCTTTTTCTCGCAAATGGATGATCAGCTTCTTGATGCCATATGTGAACGTCTGGTATCCTCCTTGAGCACTGAAGGTACCTACATTGTCCGTGAGGGTGACCCTGTGACAGAAATGCTCTTTATCATTCGTGGCAGATTAGAAAGCTCTACTACCAATGGGGCCGGACAGGTTTCTTTAATTCCATAGCTTTGAGACCTGGTGACTTCTGTGGTGAGGAACTGCTTGCATGGGCTCTGCTTCCGAAGTCCACTGTCAACTTGCCTTCCTCCACTCGGACCGTTAGAGCCCTTGTCGAAGTGGAGGCCTTTGCACTCCGAGCAGAAGACCTAAAATTTGTTGCCAACCAATTTAGGCGGCTTCACAGCAAGAAATTACAGCACACATTCCGCTTCTATTCCCAACATTGGAGAACATGGGCTGCTTGCTTCATTCAAGCAGCCTGGCACCGTTTCAAGAGGAGAAAGATGGCAATGGATCTGAACATGAGGAGTCATTCTCCTTCCAGTCAGATGAACAGGCTGCTGATGAGTCAGGACAGGAGGAAGAGCACAGCAACTCAAGCTCCATTAATCCTTCTCAGCCTAAACAGAATCTTGGGGTGACAATTCTGGCTTCAAAATTTGCTGCCAGCACAAGAAAAGGAGTTCAGAAGATCAAGGGCATTGATATGCCCAAGTTACAGAACCAGATGAGCCTGACTTCTCTGCAGACCCATATGATTAGTGGCTGTTAATATTTATTATGGTGGCTGGTGCTGCTTGTTTACTGAATCCCCGCAGCATGAAGGTTGCTCGGAAAGGATTCTACCTTGTATATTATTGGGTTTATTGGATCCAAATCTCCATCCAAATAGTTGTTTCTCTGCAACTCCTGTCATGTGGTTTACTAGTTGAAGCAAAAGGAGATGCTTTCTGATAGCAATGGTGTTTTTGTATTCTATCAGCAGGTCTGCAATTGTTATAAGTTCCGGTTCCCTCACATTGTACAATCTAGGTGTATTTATCACAACAAACATCATTTCCCGTTAAAAAATTGCATTCTCTTGTCTCACTTCAAGATTTGCAGCTGGAACTGTAACTTGTAGCTGTTGTTTGAGAATAGGAACTTCTTTTGTTCGGTGTTGATTTGAATTAGTGAAGTAAGCAACCTGGAAAATTGGATGTTTTTTTTTTTTCAGTAATTATAGATTCCATGGTAATTCATCAGCTCATATTCATCTTGAACTTCTGTCTTAAGCTGTTTATTTTACGAGATACTCATGCATAAAATTAAAGGCAAATGAATGCTAATTATTGAAGTTTTTGTCCAGTTGCTGGCTAGGTTACATTTCTTCTCTTTTACCTAATCTAATATCATTGCCCTCTTTCTTCTTTTATATTCCTAGTTAGTGAACTCAATATTGTTATCCTATTCACCAATAGCTGTTTTTCATTACTTCTTTACCAATAAACAGTTCTATTTTCCTGGCCAAGTTAGTCACAGAGGTCTCTATAAAATGGTCAGACCAAGTAGGTGACCCATCGATTTGGCTTTGGCCAGCTTAGGGCTTAGATGACTCTGCCTATAGTCAAATTAAACACCAATCAGTGTGCCAAAATATGAGGGTTGTGTTGGTTTTCACTTTAATATCATAATATGACCTTTCCAATGTGAAATGAAGAAGAAGATATCAAAGACAGCACTTCCGTGGCTCACACTGAATGTGGACAACTAACAGAAGCCAGTGCTGGGTATTGGCCATTGCAAAGTGAAATCCCACCAGAAGATGATGGTGACAATTATCTCCACCCAATTAACACTCCTTGGGTGTAGCTGCATAGCTTTCTTTATAGAATTTGGTAGCAACTTTGTATTACTCCAATGTATTCCTTGTTAGCCCGTGGGCTGCAAGTTTGATCGGTCAAAGAAGTAAGACGGAATATGGTTGAGAACTTGGGGATATGAATGGAGCAAATTCAGAATGGAATTTGCTTGAAGTCATGCTCATATTCTTTCTTTAATTTCCTTTCTTTTCTTTCCCCCTTTTTTTTTTTTTTTGAGCATACATGAAGACAATTATGGGTATCATTTGCCTATTAAAATAGATAATTTGTTTAAACTTAGATATAGACATCGGAGAAAGGTAAGAAAAAAGATGGGGCCAAGGGTTTAGTTATGTTGTGGGTGAGTTTTAACAGGGGTAACAAGTTATGGGTTCAGTTATGTTGCCAAGGATACTTGAACAATAATCCATGCGAGGTTTGATTACTTTGGTCCCTATGTCTCCTTCCATGATTTGTTGACCTGCCTTTCACCATGGACCACTCTATTCTTCATTCTATTACTCCATATGCTACCCGGCTGTTGTGGATATCTCGGAATAATAGAAATTTTCAGAACGGTCCTTATCTTATTGCTAATCAATCAATGAGCCTGGTCTCCAAATATTATAGGTCCATCATTGATGGCCCTGTTGGCAACATGTGGTACTGGGACACTTCTAGCTTGAGTAGCTTCTCTTTACCTTGTCCTTTGCAGTCTTTCTCCGGTTAATTGGGTGCCCCTCTTCATGGGTTGCTCAAAATTAATTTGATGAATACCATTGGAGCAACCATGGTGGTGCGATTATGCTATTAGAGTTACCCATGGCCAAGTTTTCATTAGTCGGTTCAAGGAACATCCCAACTACCTCTGTTACAATAATTGAATTGAAGGCACCTTGGGAAGGGCTCACTACTGTTGTCAAGGTTTTGCAATTTCATGGGGGTTACCTTAGAAGGATACTCATGTACTGTTATCACCTGGATCAATGACATATCGTATGTCACAGCTTATAGTCCCTTTCTAAAAGATATTCAATATCTTATAAAGAATCATGTGAAAACATAAAGAATCAAGGAAACTGTTTAGATTGCAACCGCGACGTGCAAATATAGGGGGAGTTGATTGGCATCCAAAAGCATCTCCGGAAATTACTCTCTATCGAAGAAGTGGTGCCAAAAATGGTGGGCATTGGATTTTATCGTTATCGCCTTCATATTGTATCCGCATATGTGGCAACCCAATCCTTAATTAAACCTTATCTGTCTTTATATATATATATAAAGACACACTAGCACCCAATCCTTACAATGTGAGAATTTAATTGATAATAATAATAATATTTTATATTACAAATTATCTTTATCAATTAATCTTATGATAAGATTAAAATAATCTTTAAGAGTTCTTTTTCAAAGATAACCTCTCAAATCAATGAAAGTTGCTGCATTTGGTAAATATTCGTATATCATTTTATTAATATTATATAGATAGATAAATAGATAATAATTCAAAATATTTTTATTTTATTATATTATTTATATTTTATTTTTATTAAAAAATATAAAATAAAAAATAAACTTGATATGTGGTATTGCGAGGGGTTATCTTATAATCTTACGTGTCAAGATAGAATGCCAACCCTAATACCTGTGTATCACTTTACTATTATTATATAGATAGATTTAAAATATTCTTTACTTTTATCATACTATTTATATTTATATTTTTATTAAAATATAAAAATAAATTTGACACATGGTATTGTGAAAAATTATCCTATAATTTTATATGTCAATACAGAATGCCATCCCTAATGTTCGTGTATCGCTTTATTATTATTATATAGATATAGATTTAAATATTTTTATTTTTATCATACTATTTATATTTTTATTCTTATTAAAAA
The DNA here is from genome assembly GCA_000441515.1 of Elaeis oleifera. Taxonomy (NCBI): domain Eukaryota; kingdom Viridiplantae; phylum Streptophyta; class Magnoliopsida; order Arecales; family Arecaceae; genus Elaeis; species Elaeis oleifera. Next base: position 914,424 of record KE504786.1, on the reverse strand, counting down.
TATAAAAAAATTTGATACGTGGCATTGTAGGAGATTATTCTATAATATTATGTGTCAATATGGAATGCCATCCCTAATATCTGTATATCGCTTTACTATTATTATATAAATATATATTATTATATAGATACTATATATATATATATATATATAAGAGGATTAGA
>KE504786.1:854735-884603 GCA_000441515.1 Elaeis oleifera | reverse complement strand
GATCAGACCGACATGCCCAGGCCGAGCCCCATCGGCAGCCGCCGTCGCTGCGCCCGTTTCGGTTGGGCGGAGTCGGTGTCGGAGAGTCGGTGTCGGGACCCGTTGGTGAGTCGGCATGCGGTCAGTGTCGGGGATAGTCGGTATATCCCAACAAATCGAAACCTCCTTTTGCATTAATTTCGTATCGTGACCGTGGCAATGAGAAAATGATCGATTGAGACCTAATAAGCATTGGCTACCAGGGCTACAATCTCATGAGCTGAACTTTTAAGTATTCAAACAAATATCAGCAGGAAATATCAGAAAGTATTCCAACAAAATGTCCCTTTTTTTCTAGCTCCAATAGCCTTAATAGCCAACAACTTTATTTGCTTCGCCTAATGAACGTGAGCCTCGAGGTTTGTTGTGCATTGCATTCTGCTCCAGCTGAAACATTTTATCTTGCAATTGATTTTGCCCCTAGTAAGTGGATGAAAAGAGCAAGGGGCTTTCTGCCAAAAAAAACAAAAAAGACTGAATGCGACGATCAACTTTTTAACCAGTTCCAACCGGTTCAAGTGCAATCTTGTCTACAAGTGCCTCTTATGTAGAGGAAAAATAAAAAGTTAGAGCTTGTTTGGAAAATCTAGTAGGAATGGGCTGGATTTTTTTTTAAGGATTCATGAACTAGGAAACCTATTTAGGTAGGCTCATATCAATCCAATACTTCCGACCCACATCCCATAATAGAGATCTTCATGGATCCTTTTCTAGGCCAACAAGTCTAGACTTCGATGGGGCCTTCGAAGCAGGCTGGGACTCAATTCCTGCAGGAATTTCCTAATTTGTGCACAAATTAAGTTCTCGGGATTTTCTTTCCTCTGTTCAAGCCCAATCTAAAACCTTTGGGACCTTCTTCCTATTTTCAAACTGTCTTGCCCCACCTTTACCAAACAACTGTCTTGCCCCACTAACAAATGTCATATCTCATGCAAATCGGCTTTTGCCGTCCCTCCCCTTAGGACCACTTGCTATACAATCAACTCAAAACTTTCAAATAGAGCAGGCTCTAACTAACATTGTTTCTACCCAAAAGGACATTATTCAAACAAAAATGGTAATCTAGAGCTCTAAAACTTAACTCATTAGCCATCCCAATTTTGACTCAATCGGACCAAACATCTGCTGGGAGGTCATGCTCCTAAATACCAAGCTAATTTTGGAAATCGGTTGCGGGCAGGAAATTATGCTTACAATTACTAAACTATTGAAACTAAAGCTAACAAATTATGATAAAACAGATCAGATTTGATCCTAGATAATCAAACTTACCCAACCATAATCCAAGTAATAAAGTTCTTAGATCCTAAGCCAGCTTTGCTCAATCCCAGGTAGGAATGAACCTTGTCTTTTCTTTTTCCGCGGTCGACCCTCGATGCATTCCAGAAGCTTTCAGCGAGATCTTTTTTCAAAAACAAGAAAAGGTATTTAGCTAGGCTGATTTCATTTACAGAAAATTAAGGCCAGGGATGTACGCTAGCTTTAATATTCCATGGCAACCATTCCATTAACTTATAAACGAACATTTTCAACATGTCAAAGATAGCTGCCTTCTATGACCAGGGCAGTCCACGAATGTGCAGAAGCATGAGCACTATCCCATATTGTAATTGTAACCTCAATCAAAAAACATTAGACTGATTACAACACGAGAATCACTCACAAAAGCCAAATAATAACTAGCAATGGATTGAATACGAGTTCATCAATAATTCAAGTTCGGTAAAATCAATCCAAATGACATCCTTTCTTGTCGTAGGTTCAAATTTTCATAAGCTTGGAGAATCATTCGAGCACTTATTATTGAAATTGTGATCAGAATTTTTTAAAAAAAAACATATGATGAATCATTCAAGCACTTATTATTCAAATTGTGGTCAGAATTTTTTTAAAAAACATATGATGCGGTTTAACGTGATTGAAAATCTCCAATCAAGTCATAATTGCAGTTGATCATCAGTTCCTCATACAAAAAGCTTACAATAGAATTAACTACTTTCCCTAATTTGAAATTCGCTTGCTGAGTAGACAGAATGTATGCAGCTTATTGCGATCAATGAGAAATTACACAAGAAATATCACACTGCTACCAGCTAGCAGGTTAGTAACACTTTCTATTTTCGATGTGTCTCTTCATCAGATATTACCTTCCTTGGCATCTTCTGCTTCTGCCGATATTTGGCATATGAATACCACACACCACCAGCTGTGTTGATGACCAATCCAGTCACATTGAGGGCATGCACTTGCACCCCACCTAATAAGACAAAACCAAGGGTCTGGAAAGACAAACAAATACAGAAAATTAATAATAATTCCTGTGGCACATATAAAATCTATATCTCTTTAAATATGGTTCTTATCAAGAAAAGAGAAAAGCACTGCACTCACCGTGGATCCAACCCCTTTGAGGACTCCTACAATTGTAGTTGTTAGAGCTGAGTTGACAATAGTGCACAAGAACATGGTATAGTTCAAAACAATTCCCATCGCCAATGAAAGAATAAGAATTATTAAGAATGTTAAAGAACTTGCCTGCACATGATAGAATCAAGACATCAATATAGAGAACTAAATTGAACCAGTTTCATTACTGAAAATGAAAATCATATGAAGCATGACTAAGGAGGATTCCTATTGTCAAATTGCTTCAATATTATTAACTAGATATGGTTCTTTCAAAATTCATTAATATCATGCCCTCTAATAACTACAATGTTGATGTGGAGACAAGTTAGCAAAAGTAAAGCACCATGGTAGCCCTTCTGAAGGCATCTAAAGACAGGTAATGAAGTCCCAGATATTACAATAGTGAAGGTAGGCTCCTTCTAATTTCATAGTTAGATAAAAATTGTACTATAGTTCAGACTACAATCTGAAACTTAATTTAAAACAACGAACAGTATGATCATGCCTTTCTGGTTTTCAACGTCAATGCAGTAACATGACAGTATCCCGGAACACTACAAATGTATCATCAGGAATACTATTAGTTCAGAAAAATAATAAATGATGATTATTTGATGTCCTTGCTTGATTGAAAATCTAGTGAAGTATAGTGATTTTATGATGAAGTATAGTGATTTTATGATGAAGTATTGATCTGCATTCATTTCAAGCAACAGTGGATGTTAATATCAGGAGTGGAGGAGAAAAGAATTTGACACCTAGTAGAAAGTGAAAGAGGTGAACACCAAAGCTTCCAAATTACAGAATTTGACATAAACTTAATCAAACAATGTCAGTCTCAGGAACAGAGGAGATCAAACTATCCAAATAGCACAATAAATCATTCAGAAGCAAAAGTTGTACTTTCTGCCTAACACCCTCTGCCTCTTTCTTTCATTTTCCCCCTCTCCTTTCTTATCTTTTCCCTTTCCTATTTTTCCTTCAGCAATCAGCACTCTTCTTTCTCTACATTATTAGCTGTCTAAGGGCTTCACTCCAGCCAATTAGAGTCAAAAAACTGCGCAAGATGTAATCAAAACTGCAGTTAGCAATTTCCAATTCTGAGGTATAGACTTCATAAATTTCATTTCTTGATTAAACTCCCTTTTTCACCTAGGTTTCCTCCTATTACAGCAAACCATGGGCTACCAGACATTTATGAACCTGATTTATAGTTCAAGCTTCTCAGGCCTGTACTTTACGTTTAAATTATTATGCATTAAATTGTCATCAAACAACTGAATGATAAATTATATATAAATAACCTGAAGTTTGAATTTGAGACATGCAGCTCTTATATATATATACACCAAAGATTCAAATAATACAATGAAAACTTAATTGATCTTTATTTTTTGTTTTTTTTTAATAGTTTAATGTTGATTTTGATTTTTTTTTAAAAATTCTTTTGAGCTGCAACTCCAAATTTTAATATGTAATTGCTGAAACTACTGTAACTGAAAGTCTTAAACCTTGGCACAGTCCAGTCCATAATATTGTGAGTGATTGTTTCTTCATACAAACATCAGATAAAACTTTGATCTAGCCTTTTAGATTATATTTTGCAAAATTCTATTCCAAAATTACAGCTAACAACTGAGCAGAAAATTGATCATAATAATTTTTTCTTGCTACTAACTGAACACCTCTGTTTCACTTTATGTCTTGCACAATCTCTGAATCTCAATTCTCAAATGAGAAAGAGACAGAAAGGAGAGAGAAATAGAAATGAGAAAGCTAAATTCATGTCATAAAAGGGGAAAGCGGAAGTGTGTGGCATAGCTGACTAAGAAGTAAAGGACAGCGATGCATCATCTAATAGCAAAACAATAACAAATGTGGAGCAAAAATGTAAAATGACAAGTGCTTTAGAAATAAGACGCTGAAACATAGACTATACAACAGTACCATGACACATGTGTTCTTAATTGTTCAAAACACTATTAGATAAGGGTGTAAGTACGAACCTTGTCATATACTACAAAAAGAGAATGTGGAATTTCTCCTGTTGCTATGATGAGAAAAAGCAGAAAAGGTAGAGAGAGAAGGCCATTATAAAACATTAGCTCAACTGATGAAAGACCATCCTCTGCACCTGACTTCTCCACCAGGATAAGATACATGGTCTACAATAATAGTCAATTGTTAGTTCACCCAAAAGCTGTAACACAAACTGAAGTAAACACTTGGCTTTAAATTTCAACCTTTATTATAGAGCAGAAATAAAGGAAATGTATACCTGGAAGAAAACAGAAGTAAGGGCCATACTGTAGCCAAAAAGGTCAAAAGAAAAGTCTCCCAGTGCTGCAATTATGACTCCAACAGCAGTAAATACAACTGAAAGAGATACCTGAAATATTATGAAAATATGGATATAGAAATGTTAGAAAAATCAAAACAAAAGCATTTTGAAAGAGCTTAAAAGAACAAGAAAAATTTATACTCTGCATTTGACAGCAATTATCAAAGTCATACACCTGATGTGCATTAGCAAAAATGCATAAATGCGACAGTTTGAAGCAAGATAGTTTCTTGGGGAAGTTTTCTATCATAACACTGGACTCATCAAAATCCTTAAGAAACAAGAGAATATTGGTTTCTGTATCATTCATATGAGAAATTTAATGACATTGAGATGAAGCCTGGCATGCACATGTACTTTGCTATCCTAAACACAATGAAACCTCTTAGGAATAAGCTCAAATTTTTACCGCAAAATAGTGAATAAATTGCCATAGCTTTCCCATATTTCTGGTCATAGGGATGCAGGTTATATATCAAAGAATTGTAAAATAGAAACTTAAAAAAAAATTAGCATACACAGTGTTTGTCATCCAGACATTAAGAGATACCTGTTATGAATAAGAGGGATCAAACAACATTACATGTAGCCACTTCATGCAGTTTTGATTTTTAATATAATTTAGGTCATACAGAAAAGCAGGTCTATATTGTGATCAGTTAGGCAACATATGACTGCATACATATCGTACCATGTCATCTCTACCACTGAAACTTCTCAATGTCAGCCATAAAGAAGTCAGCCATAAAGAAATATACTGGCCATTGGGAGAAGCAGAAAAAGGGTATGTTAAGGACAACATCTCAAAATAAAATGGAGTCATGCATTTCAAGCTTATGATACATGTTAAGAGTCCTCAGCATATTTATTAGTTCCCTTACTATATAGAACAGTCATGTTACCTACTGCATCCCAGTTATTGATTTTCATCAACCTATCAACAAACCTCAAGCAACTCATGCATCAAATATCTCTCAAATTAATACCGATAATTAACAGTTACTGTTAGCTATTTCTTCCAAGCTATGGAATAGTCATTAACTTAACCTGTCAAGTAGATTGGTTTACTTGGAGTCAGGAATATGCATAATATATGCTTCCAGGGGAATCATGTGAAAATTTGAGCCTTATTTCAATATTCAAATAAATGAGAAAGATGAGAAAGATCAGATACACTCGTTGAAGGTGGCAAAACCAGACATTCGACCAAATGCCTGGAGTACGGAGTGACCAACACAAACTTGCTTAGATATTTCAGAAGTGTTGTCATAGATGAGCAATACTACCATCCTGAACATAAGAAGGCCTTTGGGTACATGCATCCTCACTTTCTTCCAAAGTAATGATGAGTATATATATCTCTTACCTGTGTTGGTGGTCTTGCCTTTCCTGAAAAAGATCCAGCAACCAGAACAGCAAGTGGTGTGAGCCTCTTCAGTGCAATGTACATTGGAATATTAACCCCCTTCAGGCTTGCCAGTGCAAAAGCCACATTGGCATTGTAGAAGACTGATACTGGAAGAAGTTTCTTTGCTGTTGCCACGTTAAAATCTTTGGCTTTTGTATACCCCATGACTCGACCAAAGTATATGAGAAGGGTCGTAGCCAATTGCTGCCATAAATTGGCGACAGGAGAAATCAATAATTCTATAAATGGCACCAATATGAAAGTAGAACCAATGAAACATATGTACTTTAAATGTGAACAACCAATACCTGTAGAGTGAGAAGGGTCATGGAGTAGGAATACTGCATCAGAATTGCCTTGTTGACAAAAACCATGGCCATGGAAGCGAGTCCATAGGAAAAGGCAGCAAACAAGCTGCAAACAAAACAACGAAAAAGCAGGGGATTCAAATTCTTGATCTTCTCACAATTTCAAGCTGGAAACTACCATGGGCTGCTGGTATCAGCTAAAAATAATCATCCTACTATATTTAGTTTTGAAGTTTAGAGTTTCTATAATTGGTGTTATTTTTCCAAAGACATTTAGTAGCAATCCCCAGGCCACTCTCATTGCAAAATGTCACATGAATTCATATAGGTTGAGGCTTAGTGGACCATACGATCAGTGCTCCAAGGACCTGGACCATGCAGGTACAAGGCTCCATGGATGTGTGATGCAATGTGGGATTATATGAAATGCAGTTCCACAATTTTGAGGGCCTAGCAGGTCATGTGGTTGGATTAATGTGATTCAGTGGGGAATCATTTGTGGCGTTCCCTACCATTAACTCTTGTTAAAATCATGAATTCTGACGGCTAGTTAATTTACCAATGGCAAATTACTGCAGGGAGACCCTATAGTGTACCCATATATACTATCACAAAAGATGAACATTCAGACTACATAATGGAAGCTAAAAGAGGTGAAGAGAAGGCATCAAGAATTTGCATGTCAAAGCTTTAATCTCAACAGAGCTCTTTTTTATCAAAAAAAAACAAAAACTCAGTAGAGCTCATTCAATATGCATGCAGGATCCTAGTTCAAGCTAATCCATGAAAATTTTTCAAGGATCCAAGAACATGCCCATGTCATTTTAGTTAAAAGGAAACTTATCTCATTTAAGCTTTTAGTCGGTACTCAAGAAAACAAATCTATAGACATTGATCTAGAGATAGTGCAGATGTACGGCTCAACACAAATGCTGAAACAAGTCTGCAGCATCTGTGCAGAACTTACCAGATTTCTATGCACAAGCTTTTCTGTGCAATAGGATGCATATTTCATTCAATCATAGCATTAAGCTCTTTTTAAAGCAAATTCATCCCATTATTCTCCCGCGCTGTCATGTGAAGCCTTACTTTTAGATTCATCACATCCTTGTGATGCAATTCATAAAACTTATCCTACTTATTAGCATGCTCCACATGACTTCCATCCTTCACAAAAACACAACTTCACTTGATAAAATTCTACTACGTAGTGAGTTGAGCTTTACTAACACATCATTTTTGATGTTTAATAGCAAATTGCTGCAAATTTCAACCACTTAGGCCTTGTTTGGGATTACTATTGATAGTAGAACTTTTGGAAGTAGAGCTTTTGAGAAATCGAGCTTTTGAAAGTAGAACTTTTATAAAAATCTATTTGTTGTTTCATAACAATATTTCTAAAATATTATGAAACTTTACTATATGTTTGATAACCAAATTGATAAAGTACTTTTGATATGACAAAATAACAATAAAAACAATACATAGTATTGTACAATAGAGTATAATAAAATAAAACTTTTCATATTATTACATTATTACATAGTATAATATGATAGCAATGTAACGTATTGTGATATATTTTGGAAATAATATAATATTATTATAATATAGTGTAATATAATATGGTATACTATAGCATAATAAATATAACATAATAATGTTATATAATAATATTATAAAGTATATTATCATAATGTAATATAATATTATATTATAAGATAATAATATTACATGCAATGTAATATTATATGGTATAGTATAATAATATAATAGGAAAAGATATGATATAATATATTATAATAATTTATCATTATATATTAAAATGTTATTACATAGTATAATATTATTATAATATAATATGATGTAATATATTCTTGTAATATAATATTATATAATATTATATTGTATTATATTATTATGATATGATAAGATATATATGACATGACATGATATAGTATAATATGGAAATGAATTACTATATTATCATAATAATAGAATATGATATGATATGATATAATAGAATATCATATCAAGTATACAATTATTCTAGGCGTTTTTATCACCGTGAAAATTTTATTAAACTAAATAGCTTCCCAACATCCGCCAAAATTCTACCATGGAGCTTGTGCTAAGTAGAATATTTTTCAGCTCTCTAGCAAAGCCAAAACAACTTCCAGATTTTCTAACAAACACGACTATAACATCCAAAAGTGTTTTTGAATGGCCAGAAGCTGCTTTTTAGCTCCCTGAAACCTCTGCCAAATGGGGCCTTAGAATCCTCAACTAAAACATCAGACTCTCCACAAACTCTCTTTGCGTTAAACATCTAGATTTATGTTAAATGGTTTCAACCCATCACCTATCAAGTTCCCATAAAAGATCCTGGCTAACAACAGGACTATCTAGAAATACAATAACTAATTAGCTTCAATAAAGCATTAAGAACAACTTTGCATCAAAGAACAACGAAATCGTTGGATCAATAGACCTAATTTTCATCAAAGAAACCAGACCCGGTCGAGCAGGCGGAATTACCTCAAGAATGGAGTCGGTTCCACATTACCGCCGCCTTCCATGGCGATTCGGATCAAAAAAACCTCGGCCGCGATCTCCCGCAAAAGAATGGACGTGAAACGGCGGCGGCGTCCGGAGGGATGCAAAGTACCAGCAGCAGCAGCGACCCAACTACATCGCCGAGGATCCTCTAGAGGAATCTAATGGAAGAAAACTAGAAGGCCGGCCTCCGATCAGCTCTGCTTCTATCGATGATCGGGGATACGGAGAGATCCGCTCTCACGCACCGAGGAAGCCTTGGGCTAGTGTTAGGAAGAGAGGAGGAGGGGAATTGGGAAGAAGTTACGCTGGGTGAGGGAACAGCTGGCATGGTTTTGGATCGAGCCATCGCAATCGGATCGAGCGGCGGGTAAATTACTAAGAAAACAAGAAAAGGGCTTTGGGGGAATAAGGTCAAGATTTAGGAAATCTGTTCATATTTATTGTCCTACCATTTGGCATGTGAGACCGGCAGATAAATACACGGAAAAGGAGAATGGACTCGGGAATCGTAAAGCCTGGGATGCAGTTCACTTTTCTGCCTCTGCAAATTTATGTTTTGAATGGAATATACGGACACCTCTTCTCTCTCTTTCTGTTCTTTTGGTGAGGTGGGCGAGGGCCCGAGCCGGCACCATACAAAGGATCTGAATCACAGAAAGGTAAAGGAATGGGAGGTTTAGGAGTATTTGGTATTGATTGATCTAAAGAGAAGATAATGGCATCATCATATTTGGTTTGTGGTTCTATATAGCAATGATTTCAAATCATGCCGCATCTCAAATCATCATCCAATTCGATAATAGGAGATCCATTCTTGAGGATGAATATCCAAGATCATCCCATGAGATAAAATTTTAAGACAATTTTACCTCAGTTGAGTATCAACTATGTTGTACGTAAACGACTTCAAGAATATATGATCTGAAAAAGAACATCTCTAAAGAGCATCCATGAGGAAGCACCATGAGTAAGAAATTTGGATTCATATCTGGTTTCCTTTCTCTTCTCTCTTTTACTGCAGCAATTTCTTGATTTCAAAAAGTACTATTTTTTCTATTATTGATTTCTTAATATCTTAATCTTTTGAATTTTTCTAATGTTGGATTAAAAAAAACTTTTATATTTTATATGAATTTATAAATATCTTTTGTATGTCTAATTATTTGTAACATCAACCCTACATCCTACGTATTATTGTAAAGCCACCCATCTCCTCCCAATTGGGGTCAAAGCTAGCAGGCGGTGCCTAGATGGCAAGTGATGTGGAGGGAGCTGATTATGACATCGACTCAAGTGTCTGACATGAGATTTATCTCCATAAGAGTAAGGGTTAGGGTTCGAGAGAAGAGAAAAAAATGTCATAAACCCATTGAAGGCAAACAAGGCTGCCATCCGTATGGGCATATGATATATTCTTTCATTTAGGGCATGAGGTCGTCAGCATTGGGGATGACGAGGATAACACAATCCATTTGGGCAGCATTGATGATCATGTTCTTAGTGTAGTCGATGTAGTTAGGGCAAACGGTGTAGGCTTAGTTCCAAGAAGGGATCTCATACTAAATAGTGGCAATGCTGATGATGATGATGTGGAGATTGGGGCGACAACACGATCTCATTGTACTTTTGAGGCACTATGCTAATGGAGGTGAGAGCCATGATTAAAGTTGCCATCAAAGTGGTCTTACTATGATCGATATGGTTGATGGTGCTGATATTGATGCAGGGGTTCTTTCACTTGAACTCACAATGGATGCGACGAATGATGAGCAAGCTATTGCATGATAGAATGGAAGACTGATGGCCAGTCTTTGGGAGATAGCAATATAGATATTGCTCGTTCTGGATAGAGACTTAGAAGAAAATAAGAAAACATGTTGGTTTGTTGGTGCTTTGGAGGAAATTGAAAACTCAAAATTTTCTTCGATCAATTTCCAACTAAATCCCTAACTCTTTGATTTGTTAGTTCCATATTGGATAGGAAAAAAGTTGAGAAGGAGTTTATATTGAAAACTTTTTTCTTAAACTTTGTGAAGTTTTGGGCCAAACTCCACGCACTTGTGCACCTTGGCTCGACTTGGCGCACACACATGCATGATTGCACCAGCTGCAGGGCCCACATTTTATTTTCTCTCAATTTATTTTTTAATGATTATTATCATTTTTTTCTTATTTAATTTTGAGATAAAATATGATTAATATTGTTTAACATTAATCTCTGATTAATAGCCTTTTCCCATTGATTTTTTATCCATTGGTTTTCTATCCATTGGCTTTATACTTGTTAGCGAGCTAAATATATGTTTAACATGTTTAATATTTTTTAAATATTGGATTAACCCAACCGACTAGTTTTTGGGCCTATAATTGGGTTCTTTGCTAGGAGTTTGGATATGCAAAAAATACTTGTTCTCTCCTCTTCTAATCTAAAATCTTCGTGTTCTCTTCTAAACCCTCTTCTTCCAAGCTTTTCTTGATCTATTTCTATGTTCTTTCATTTGCTAGGTTGAAACTCTATCACCCTTTCATTTGCTGGGTTGAAACTCTGTCATCCTTTTCGCGATCGTGCCCATAAGGGAGGTCACTGGTTGTATCTTGGAGTAAAGTTTTCGAGTTTGATCGATCCCACATGAGGATTGGAAATCATCTTAGATGCACGCCTCTAGTCTATAAGTTTTAGTTGATTTTAACATTAATTTGATAATTGATTTTAGTTGTTAGTTTAATTGAATCACAATCGACTCTCATGGGAAATGAATTTACATTATGTATTCCTAATATTCTAAGATGAATCCCATTCTGATTGTGATTTAATTACTAACAATTCATCAAATATCATAACATAATATTTATTTCATTGATCAAATCTTCCACAGTTAGTTCCAGTAGCTATGGTATTACTTTTTAAAATGTTCTACATATTAGTCTATTTAAGTTTATTATTGCTGCTTAAATCGGTTAAGGTCAGAAGATGGACATCTAGATACCTCATGCGGTGATGCTGATGCTGGAGTGACCTACAAAATAATTTAAAATCGAAGATTGTGGTTCCGATGAGGACTCTCTGATGCTCCAGTCAGAACAACAAAGAACAAAAGAGTAGCAATGGGTTCTCTGAGATGGATTTGATTGGACTTACCTGAATCATCAGGGCTCTAATTGTTTATATAGAAGGATGTCGGACAGCTGGATTGTTAGTTGTGAGATTGCATGATCTCGAGATTGTCGGAACATTGGACATGCCAAACTAGATGAGATAATTCAGTCCTTAATGGCTCCTGCAAGAATAGGAGAGACGGTTATACCAAATATTATCTATTCGGGATAGACAGTTGTCACGTATGTTGAAGAGATAAGTCGCCTGAGGAGCTCATACACAGGTCAGACCTCAGAGATATCTCAGCTCAGCACGAAGATGGACTCCTCAGCTTATACGACGGTCAGTGGTTGTGTTGATGATCCTAAAATTTGAAATATCTTGTGATATAGTGCTGATCTGAGGTGCTCGTGGTAACCACCATAATACTACCCCCCAATTTTTGAGTTTGAAAATCAGATGAAAGGAGTACTCCAAAAATACCTCAGATCCAATGCCACGTGCTTTTGCTTTCTGCATTTAAAGTGGATGACGTCAGCCTAATACGACTGATGCGGACGGACATAATTGATGGGACCACTCAGACAATGGTTTCTTCAAGATTTTAATCACTTTACGGTAGCTTTTCATTTTCTTCCTCCTTTGAATTTACGCTTTGAAGGCACAAGTAGTCATAGATCTGCAAAGATAGCTACAGATCTTTTTATACTGATTATTCATCATGATTTTTAGAGCAAAATGGATTCACAGCACATGAAGAGACTCGAGCAAATTCTAGCTCGTAGGAGGCAGGTTGTGATTTCGATTGCTAAAACGGGATCTGCGATCAGGAAAGAAGAACATGCCACTCCTACGGTTGAGCCCACGATCCTACCATTGGAAGCCATGATGCAAGATTCTCTAGGAGAAGTTTCGATCGATGGGGGCTGACGGAGATGGTACCAAAAATGAGCATCGAGGGATGCTCCGAAAGAGATCCGATTGAGATAGCACGGATGGAAAAGATGGTCGACAACCTGGAGAAGGATCTGACGATGATGATGGAGATTGGGGGATCTCTAAAGATGGTGACTCCTGCTGGATGCTTTCTTGCATCCATTGTTCATACAAGACCCTCAGATTCGACCCTCGTACTCCATCCATAGAAAAGTACCTTCAATCCATGGTGGAATACTTGAGGAACCTCCTGCCATCAATCGAGAGGTTGTTCCTCAACGAACAAAGGGGAAGAAGCAATCTGCCAACTCCTTAAGATCCCTTGTACGTGTGGGTCAATGTCTAGCGAGCCTCGTTAGTTCCAACCTCGATGTTCTGGCGATGGAGAAGAAGGAGATCGACTTGCTAAAGTATCGGTTAGAGCATCTAGAGAGGAATAACACTAAGCTGATCAAGGAGCTCAGCCTTATAGAGGAGGCTTTTCAGGAGGCCCAAGAGTCAATTCTCCGTCAGGACAAAAATTACGGTAGATCGAAGACAGATTGAGACCCTCAAACAACAAAAATCTAGGATTGATAGGAAGATTGAAGATGTCGAAGGGAGGATTAAAACCTTTAAGAGATAGAGGTCCGAGGCTGAGAGAGACTGCCATTGGATCTGTGATGATCTGGAGCACCTAAGGAGGATACTTGAAGCGAGAAGAGATTCTCCTTATCTTAAAACTCACTCTCAAAAGAGCCCCAATGGTGGTCCATCCAAGAGGGTTAGAATCTCCGAAGGGACGAGCCGTGAAGAGAGGACTCCTCGAGGAGACGGGTGCTCCACTTTCGAGGGGTTCAGGTCTCTCTGGAGCCACTTTCAGGAGTCCAGGAGATCGGATCGGAGGTGGAGCACCTGAAGAAGAGGTTGGAAGAGAGAAAGATAAATCATAAGCTTCTCTAGAGTAAATTTATAAATCCGAGGTTTACTCAAACGTGCTGAAAGCAAAAGAAAGTAGCTGGAGAAGGAAGGACTAAGATGATAGCCAAGCTTGCAAGATGACGTTCTTTACGGGCTTCAAGAAGTGCAAGTATATTGCCCAGATGCACCTTCCTCCTGATTTCATCAAGTATCTTCAAATCGATTGTATGAATGAAGATTGACAGGCGGTATCGTCAGATAACTGATCAAGATTTATAATGACATCTTACTTTTCAGATGAAATGGACAAGATCGACGTAGCCATCCAGATCGAAGGCATCATAAACACCAAAAATATCATCCCACAGACAATCACCCCGATAATTCCCCTGAGGAGTGATTTATGTCCTCTTCTTCTTTTATTCTCTATGATCCGAGGTCCCTGATCTTGTAATAGAATATCCATAGGAACATATGTGTTCCTCTTCTTTTGATGAATAAGAACCATGCTTTTAAATATGTGAATCAAAGTCTTTAGCATATGCTCGACCCCTGGCTGTAACTACAAAATTTGATTAGAATAATAGCCCAGGCAAATACTTAGCTTGTATTATGCTTCAAGCAAGGTACGAGCCGAGCTGAAGTTAGGGTGAAAATTCGAGCTGGCTCTAGTTGTAGTTAGAATTACAAATATAGTAGAGATTATAATTCTCATTCTGATCTGGGGTGAATTTTTATACCTGTCGTACAAATTTTGAAAAGACTAAAATTCGAATTACATCCGCATAAGAGAAATTGATGCACGTCTGCATACATTCCTTCGAAAGTAGCATAAAGTATAATTCACCTGCCATTGACATTCACTATCATATCGACGACAGCAATCACGTTCATTCACAGTCTCCATGTGTCATGTGTATGCTAGTCTTCTGTCGATGTATGTCTCCTGCAATTAATGCACCAATGGAGGTAGCTCATGAAGGTCCCATTCAAGTCTAAGGTTATTTAAAATCTCCAGACAGAATAAGATGTGGACCTTGCAAAGTTCTGATTATCTTCTCCTTCTACTACGAGTTCCTCTCTTCTTCGTCCTTTCGTGGCTCTCCTACATGAGAGAGAGAGAGAGATGGCCACCGTAGAGCCTAACTTTGCGCGCTGGGTTTGAGATCAGAGTTGACAGAGCAGAAGATAATCGTGCTACATGAGCAATATCAAATACCTCCCATATTCTAATTTGAAGTCTCGAGACTGGATGATCAAGTCTGCCATCCACCTTCAGGACGTATAGGCTTCTACGAGGAGTGCTTTCAAGCTGGGCTAAGGCTTTCTCTCCACTCTTTTTTGTGATGCTCCTTCAATATTTTGAAATATCATCATCTACAGTGGTGCTGAATGCGTGGCAGCATATCTATGGCTTCACCGCATTATGCGTGCTGGCCAGGATTGTGCCAAATGTCACATTCTTTCATTTTTTTTCAACCTCAAGCGGCATCTAGACTCATGCGAGTGGTGGTACGTGACTTCATGGAAGAAAAGGATGGCTTCCGTCTGATATTTTGGGTATGCCTTCCATCGTGCATGGTTGGAAGCCAAGATTTCTCTTCGTCTCGCAGACATTAGGCGAAGACTAGAATTTTGCCACCTGAGGCAAACCCTAAGAGGCTATGCTAAAGGAACCTTCGATGAATGAGAGCCTAGAGCAGGAGATGGCAGCTCTTAGAGACTTCAGGATTCTAGAGTTGAAAAAACTATTGTCAACTCAGACGTTGTTTAATACCGATATCAGTCAAGTCACTCCTCAAAGTACATGAGTTAGCTATCTTGGCCTTAAATCTTCTGGCTCTGTTCGTCTTATAATTTGATCACCATGATCGTATAGCTAGATGTTGGAAAGAGCTCGAGCCTACAAAAAGAGAAAAAAAAATCTTGTGGAAAAGAGGTGCCAAGCCTGCCACCGAACGGAGCCTCCGGGCTAGAGTCGGGGATCCCACACAACCGACTTTGGAGGTCAGAGAGTTTGAACCTTCTCATCCAGAAGGTCATGAGATTACGTGGATGAAAAGCGGCTCGCCTACCACCTAAGCTACCACAGGCTGTTGGGTGGGTCGTACAGACCAAGATCTGGAGGAGGTGATTTTGAGCCTATCTATTCCTCCCAGCTCACCGACCTAGCCAGCTTCACCTACTGTAGAATCCTCCTCGGATGAGGCATTAGTCGAGGTTGCCGGCATGTCTGAAACTGCACCAGTCGGATTGAAGTTTGAGGCCTCAGCGCTGAGAGATCCCACGCTGGCGAGCGAGCTACTCTCCAAACTGCTCCTCCTTGTCAATGCGAATGAGCTGTTGAACGTTCTTCGAAAGAAGATGAGGAGAGGAGCCATGGATTGCCTCATCCGAATATGTTGGGACTTTCTCATTTAGCACTTACTGTATACTCATTTATTACTTATAAATTTTTCTTCACCTACCAGCTCACCCATTACTTGAACGGGTACATTGAAAGCTCCCGTGAGCTGGCCAAAGAGGTGAAGAAGTCTAGACTTGAGGTTGAGATACTCAAAAGAGCAAAAGAGAAGGCCGAGAAGGAAGTCAAAAAAATCTTCATGAAAGTCGACGTCATCGAGAGGAGAGCTGAAGATGCTGAGGTGGCATCGAGGAAGATTGTTGAGGAGAATTCTCGACTGTTGGGCAAGGCGGCGGAGTTCGAAGCTCTGGCAAAGAGGAATGTGGCTGCTTGTGAGGAGAACTCTCGCCTGTAAAAAAAAATAAGAGAGTTGAAGGCCCGACTGGAGGTGGAGGAGAAACGAATAATCGAGGTCGCTTCTAAGGCTGTAGAGAACTTTTGGACCTCAAAAGAATATGAGAAAAAAAGAGCTGAATATTTTGCCGATGCCTATGATGTCAGAAGGTAGTCTATCCGAGCCTAAATTACTGCCAAATATCTGGATCTTGACTTAAATTTCTTGGATAAAATTTAGGATCCTATCATGGTGGATGTCTCAGCGATCGGCACCTCAGCTTCAGGCACCATCCTGTAATTTTATATTTTTTTCATATTTTAGCATTATTGTAAAAAAATTTGGAAGGAATAAATAAGTAGAATTCTTCTTGTCATACTTCTGCTATATGAACTTACTCATACTGATCTGAGGTAATTTAATTGAACGATAACCTCATTCTGTTTCCTTAAATACGGATGATTATGAAAAATGACAGTCGATGATTCATCCGATAAGGCCCCACCTGGGAGACAGCAAGAAGACTATGAAGTGCGCCACGTGGGCACATTTTATTTTACGAAGTATCGCAAAAATTTATTTCCACTTCGGAGAAGGCGCATCATTAACTGCTTAGCCATTAACCCTGAAAAGCATCGATTGATGATTGATGTGGCTGCTAGCGCTTATAAATAGAAAACTAGAGAACAAAGAGATCGCTACCCCTCCTTCTGTGGCAAAAAGTCTCCTTCTTCGCTTACTGCCACATCGTTGCCTTCGAATCTGCTACCCTTGGAGTTAATTAAGCAACAGATGAGAAAGCGAAATGCTTTTGCAAGGGATGCCCGTTGGAGGTATTTAGCCTGTGAAAGGGGGAGAGCTAGATGGGCCAATGCATCCTCTTCTCATGGAGCCCCCTTCCTTTGCCTCGTGCGATCAGGCTCTCCCATCAGCTTGAGCACATCCCGTCTGTAATTTGAGAGCACTATATTATAGAATTCTGAAATTTTATGATGTTTAGGAGGAAAATGCTCGACGTCGCCACCGCCACCTTCATTAGGGTTTTGATGATTGTAAGATCTGTGTACCGAGAATAGTGCCGTATCTAAAACTTCACGACATACAGACTGACGGTACCAACGAAAAGATGAAGATCTCGATGGATGAAGATTGAATCAGCTCATCCAGATGGTGAAGAGGTGAAGTCCTCGATGGACGAAGATCGAACCAGCTCATCTAGCCGATCCGATGCTCCGTCGATTACAGCTAGATGTCTCTCCTCATCTCCTTCTCTTTTTTTCCTCTCCATCTTCTACTATCCTCCTCTTCTTTCTCTTTCCTTATTTTTTCTCTTGTTTGTAAGATGGTGCTTGGAGCAATTATCCTTTAAAGTGTTTGAAACGTCAGCTTTTCTTATAAAATGCTTAGAGCACCGATTTTTCTTGTAAAGTGCTTGGAGCACCAACGTTTTCTTTGTAAAGACTTTAATTAATAACAAGGAATGCTTTGTTTTAGAAGTCGTTGCTTCATTTTCAATTTTAAATTTGCATTTGTAGACTTTGTAAATTTTGCTCAATTCGTAGAGAACAGTATAAATAGATGCTCAGATCAGCGTGAAAAAATACTCAGTGCTCAGCTCAGCATGAATAAGGTTCTAGATAGCTCAACTTCAGCATAGATATATTTAGGATAATTTCGATAGACGTGAACATATTTAAAGCAGTTTAGACTAACTTGAATGTTATCCGATCGTCCATCGATCTGAGGCATCATAATAATCATCTTAATACTTACCCTCTACTCTTGAGCCTGAGATAATGCCTCAAATGGAAGAAGTACTGTTGAGGTAATACCTCTGGCCATACGTTGTCCATCTTTTATTTTCTTCTGAAGAGGTAGTGTGTACCGACGGTGATCTTATGCTTATGGCACTTAGGGCTCTTCAGTGGTGTTCTGAGGGTATGATTAGTTATCCTTCATGAGTGGCGTTATGTGCTTGCGGTGATTTTGTGCCTATATCATCTAGCACTTCTCGTCTTCGCGTGAGAGGCGATGTGTGCTAGTAGCGAGCTTGTGCCTTACAGTATCTTACACTCTCGATGATATTCTGAGGGTCTGATTAGTTATCCCTTCAGAGATTCTCTCAAGGGTCACCCTCCACTTTTCGTGCAATGCAGGCTCTACAAGGGTCTGATAAGTTAGCCCTACCTTAGAGTCGTCGAGGTCTTTTCGAAGATTTGGTAAGTTAGCCCTCACGAGTGGCGTTATGTGCCTGCGGTGATCTTGTACCTACGACATCTAGCACTTTTCGTCCTCACATAAGAGGCAGTGTGTGCTAGCAGCGAGCTTGTGCCTATGGCATCTTGCGCTTTCAGTGATATTCTGAGGGTCTGATTAGTTATCCCTCTGAAAATTTTTTAAGAATTTTCTTCGTTTCTTGTGCGACTCAGACTCTTCAGGGGTCTAGTAGGTTAGCCCCACCTCAAAGTCGTCGAGGTCTTCTCGAGGGTCTGGTAAATTAGCCCTCACGAGTGGCATTGTGTACTTACGGTATCTAACACTTCTTATTTCGTGCGAGAGGTAATGTATGCCAGTGGCGAGCTTGTGCCTATGGTATCTTGCACTCTCGAAGATATTCCAAGGATTTGATTAGTTATCCCTCTGAAAGTTTCCTCAAGGATCTTCCTCCACTTTTCATGCGACTCGGGCTCTGCAAGAGTCTGGTAAGTTAGCCCCAACTCAAAGTCGTCAAGGTCTTCTCGAGGGTCTAGTAAGTTAGCCCTCACGGGTGGTATTGTGTGCCTACGATGATCTGTGTCTATGACATCTAGTATTTCTCATCTTCGTATGAGAGGCAGTGTGTGTTAGTGGTGCATTTGTGCCTACGACATCTCGCACTCTCAATAAAATTCTGAGGGTTTGATTAGTTATCCCTCTGAAGGTTCTCTCAAGGGTCTCCCTCCGCTTCTTGTGTGATTCGGGCTCTATAGGGGTCTGATAAGTTAGCCCCGTCTTGGAGTCATCGAGGTCTTCTCGAGGGTCTGGTAAGTTAGCCCTCACGAGTAGCATTGTATGCCTGCGATGATCTTGTACTGACAGCATCTAGCACTTCTCATCTTCGCACGAGAGGCAGTGTATGCCAATGGCAAGCTTGTACCGACGGTATCTTGCACTCTCGACGGTATTCTGAGGGTCTGAATAGTTATCCTTCTGGAGGTTTCCTCAAGGGTCTCCCTCTGCTTCTCGTACAATTTAGGCTCTACAGAGGTTTGGTAAGCTAGCCCATCTCAGAGTTGCCGAGGTTTTCTCAAAGATCTGATAAGTTAGCCCTCACGAGTGGCATTGTATGCCTACGACGATCTTATACCTACGGTATCTAGCACTTCTCGTCTTCACACGAGAGATAGTATATACCAGCAGCGAGCTTATGCCTATGGCATCTTGTACTCTTAGCAGCATTCTAAGGGTCTGGTTAGTTATCCCTCCGGAGGTTCCCTCAAGGATCTCCCTCTGCTTCTTGTGCAACTCAAGCTCTTCAGGGGTCTGATAAGTTAGTCCTGTCTCGAAGTCGTCAAGATCTTCTCGAGGGTCTGGTAAGTTAGCCCTCACGAGTGACGTTGTGTGCCTACAGTGATCTTGTGCCTACGGCATCTAATACTTTCATCTTCACATAAGAGGTAGTGTGTGTCAGTGGCGAGCTTATGCCTATGGCATCTCGTACTGTCGATAACATTCTGAGGGTTTGATTAGTTATCCCTCTAAAAATTTCTCAAGCGTCTCCCTCTGATTCTTGTATGACTCGGGCTCTGCAGCGGTCTGGTAAGTTAGCCCTCCTCAGAGTCATCGAAGTCTTTTGGAGGGTCTGGTAAGTTAGCCCTCATGAGTGATGTTGTGTGCCTACGGCATCTAGCACTTCTTATCTTCGCGCGAGAGGCAGTGTGTGCCATCGGTGAGCTTGTGCTTACGACATCTTACACTCTCGATGACATTCTGAGAGTTTGATTAGTTATCCCTCAGAGGTTCTCTCCAGGGTCTCCCTCCGCTTTCGTGTGACTCGGGCTCTGCAGGGGTCTAGTAAGTTAGCCCCACCTCAGAGTCGTTGAGATCTTCTCGAGGGTCTGATAACTTAGTCCTCACGAGTGGCGTTGTGTGCCTATGTGTCTACGGCATCTATCACTTCTCGTTTTCACACGCGAGGCAGTATATGACAGCGGCGAGCTTGGCCTATGGCATCTTGCACTCTCGATGATATTTTGAGAGTCTGATTAATTATCCCTTCAGAGATTCCCTCAAAGGTCTCTCTCCACTTCTCATGTGACTCGAGCTCTGTAGGGATCTGGTAAGTTAGCCTCGTCTCAGAGTCATCGAGGTCTTCTCAAAGATCTAGTAAGTTAGCCCTCACGAGTGGCGTTGTGTGCCTATGACGATCTTGTGCCTATGGCACCTAGCACTTTTTGTCTTCATGTAAGAGGTAGTATGTGCCAGTGGTGAGCTTGTGCCTACGACATCTTGCACTCTTGGTGGCATTCTGAGGATCTGATTAGTTATCCCTCTGAAGATTTTCTCAAGGGTCTCTCTCCGCTTTTCATACGACTCGGACTCTGCAAGGATCTGGTAAGTTAGCCCCGCTTCGGAGTCGTCGAGATTTTTTCGAGGGTCTGGTAAGTTAGCCCTCACGAGTGACATTGCGTGCCTACGACGATCTTGTGCCTACGACATCTAGCACTTCTCATCTTCATACGAAAGATAGTGTATGCCAACAGTAAGTTTGTACCTACGGCATCTTGTACTCTCAGTGGCATTCTGAGAGTCTGATTATTTATCTCTTTGGAGGGTCCCTTAAGGGTCTCCCTTTGCTTCTTTTGCTTTATTAGTCGACAGATTGGGTCCACCTTTAGATGATGGGATATCACCTCAGAATCGATGTTGGGCATGTCTATAGTAGATCAAGCGAAAAGATCCATATTTTTTGTAAATAATTAATTAGCCGGCATTTAGTTACCTCATCTAGTTGCGAGTCAATTTTTACCATTTGGCTCGGATTCTCCTTCCTCAGCGGGACATCTAAAACATCTTCCCTAGCATCCAAGCCTATCAGGAGCTCAGGCTGGATCTCTGTCGAGACCGATTGATTCTCTACTTCTTAACTTGATGGCAAAGTGCTCATGAGTCTTGGCTTGGTTGCCTCAGATCTGCCCCACTCCGTGCTTGGTCAGAAACTTCATCACCAGACGGTAGCTTAAGACATCAACTTTCAAAGTCCACAGGCTAGGACGATCAAGGATGGCATTGTAAGCTGAAAGACTTTTTTGATCCAGATGATCCCCTGGTAATCATGTGGATTTCTCCTCAGATTGGTCGCTCTTCTTATGCCATTTGCCTTTCGACCTGCTGCCACTCCTACCGTGCTAGGGCTTGCTGTGGCTGAGGCAGAGGGAGAGGCTACTGAGGCAAAGGGCATGGCTGCTGAACTCTCAGAGCTCGACATTGAGAGGTCGCTCTCCGAATAAAATGATTCAGCCACCCTGCCCGATAAGCCTCTCGATTTCATCGCAAAGCTGGTGACAGTCTTTAGTATTATGATCATGGTTATGATAGTAAAACAGTATTTATTCGAGTCTCAATGGTTTTCTGACCTTGTTCTTATCAGCTGAGGCTCAGGTAACTCAGGCCCCACTTATAACAACACCTCTCTCCAAGGAACATTTATGAGCGTGTAGTTATTGTACTGTCCAGGAGGTGATGGTTGCCAAATCTTTCTCGAAGGATTGCAGGATCGACGATTTCAACCCCCAATATTTCACCTCGAAGGTGGGGACCTGGAGCACTGGCATCTTTTCTCCTCTCATCATGGATGGCGCTCCTTACTGGGTCCCGCTGTGGCTGAACCAATATGAGTATCATCGGCAAAGGCCTCTTCCATACGGACATACTTCTTTGCACGGACAAGCAAATCCGGGAGATCCCGAGGATAAATCTTAGCTAACAATTTTTAAGTCATTCTTCAGTAGACTGCTCATCATTGCGGCTATTGCGGTCCACTGGTCCAGGTTTTGGACCTCCAAGCTCGCTACGTTGAATCTATTCATAAAAGAGTGGATTGACTTTTCCTTCTTTTGCTTGATGGTATGGAGGTAGTCGGATCACTTCTACTATCGTCGGCTGCTGATGAAATGATCGATGAAAGACCGGCACAAGTCCTTAAAGAAATGGATAGACATCGGCCTCAAACTCAAGTACCACTACTGAGCGGCTTCCTTAAGGGTTGGAGGGAACGCTCAACAGAAGATTGCATCTGATGCTTCCTAAAGGAGCATGACTACTTTGAAGGTCTCCACATAATCGATAGAGTCGGTGGTCCCATCGTAGACCTCCAACTGAGGTAGTTTGAAGTGCAAGGAGAGTGGTTCTTGCACAATTCTCGAGATGAAGGGTGGGTGGCTGTTATATCCTTCGTAGGGTAGCACCGAGGAGCCATTATTGTTGAAGATCTTTTCTATTTTTTGATCTAACTATTGATCGAGCTCCTGAAATCATCTTTCAAAATCAACTTCACGGATAGCACCGGTCTCAGAGCGCAGAAGAGATCGACGTTCGAGGGTTGAGTCGTGGCCCGACTGTGAGCTTGGAGATCACCGTCTGACCGACTGTTGGGCCCTAAGATGACTTTGATGAGTTAACCTTCTCTTCGAACTTTGAGGAGGCACCTGCCGCTCTAGTTAAGGTGGTGGCTATGGAGCTGTAGTCAAGATAGAATTCTGTGGGGTGCCACTGCAAAAGGCACAGACGGTGCCATCGAGGAAACTGTATGATCACCACTATAAGGGGTGTAGGGATAGCCTAGGGAGGCTATGGCACCGTCTAAAAGGGTGCGAGAAAGGTCTGGACTACTTGGATCGCGGTTGTCAAATGTTGAACTTATTGGAAGAGCTAATCGAATTGGTCGGTCGTGACTAGTGCCGGCTGGACTGGTTGAACCGAAGGAGGGATGACCGGTTGAACCGACAGAAGAATTTCAGTACCAGCGGTTGAACTTGATTGTCAGCTTGACTGGCCGTCTGTCGAAAAGTGACGACATTGGAAAACCAGAAAGATGTCCGTCTTGGAGCCATAAATACGAATGTAGGCCTTGCCTCCATCTGTTGCTGCTTAAATTGGTTGAGGTTGGAAGACGGACATCTGGACATCTCATGCGGTGATGCTGGCGCTGGAGTGACCTACAAAATAAGTCCCAAATCAGAGGTTATGGCTCTGACAAGGATCCTCCGACGCTCAAGTCAGAACAGCAGAGAACAAAAAGTAGCAATGGGTTCTCTAAGATGAATTTGATTGGACTTACCTGGATCCTCAGAGCTCTAGTTGTTTATATAAAGGATGCCGGACAGCTGGATTGTTAGCTGTGAGATTGCAGGATTCTGAGATTACCAGACCATTGGATATGCCAAATTGGATGAGATAATTTAGTCCTCAATCACTCCTGCAAGAATAGGAGAGACAATTACGCCAAATCTTATCTATTCGGGATAGACAGCTATCACACACGTTGAAAAGATAAGTCGGCTGAGGAGCTCATATACAGGTCAGACCTTGGAGATGCCTCAGTTCAGTATGGAGATGGACTCCTCAGCTCATATGGCGATCAGCGGCCATGTTGATGACCCTAGAACTTGAAATATCTTGTGATAAAGCATTGATCCGAGATGCTCGCGGTAACCACCGTAACATTTATTTTTTTAAAAATAAATTTATTTACTGAATAGAGCATTGGTCCTGAATTAAATTTATTATTTCTATTTTAAAAAAAAAGGTGATGATGACAATCTCGTGAGGGTTGGGTAAGCGAGTCCCCATGCCCCATATCGCTGCTGCCATATGCATGTTCCTACTTAGGCCAACCTCTGTCATGCCAAACACCATCCCATCGCTAGCGACAAGCAAATCACCCTCCCTGTTGCCCCTGCCAATCCCCATCCGAGGTCATCCCCTGATCCCAAATCATACATCGATGCCCCTCTTAGCACCCTGATCTCCAACCCTCCTCCTTTTGCTATCCAAAAGGAAGAGTTCCACCTCCACCCTGATGCCCACCAGCTCCCCTAATCCCACCTCCAATACTCTGATGGCATCATCCCTATTGCCATCGGGAGGATGATTTGGCCTAGGCCGCTAAGCTGGAGTCGAAGAGAGATGATGCGGTGGTCTCCAAAATCTTCGAGAGGTATATGTGCTGATGCTGGATTTTGAGAACAAAGAAATTGTTAAAGTTATCATTTCTATCTAGTACTAATATGATTGATGTTAAAAAAATCTCTTGCGGAAAGGCTGGTTAGAGATTTCTTGTAAAAATACCAGCTCTTGTCAGTTCATAATGAGAATAGTTAAATTTTGATTTCATGAATTATTTCCCTTAGTACTATGCATAGAAGGGCGGCTATATGAAATGAAAATCTTATGTACAATTCTGAAATGGAGATTCTTTGAATAGAATGAATGATCGTGATGGATGTTGGCTCCATCCAAAGAAAATTATGCAGAAGCTTTATAGAATTACTATGAAGCTACGCGATTAGAAATTGATCCCTATGATCGAAGTTATATACTCTATAACAGAGGCCTTATACGCATAAGCAACGGGTCTGGGTCATTCCCAAACCTCTAAGGGTGCATTGGCCCCCAATCCATTTATCAACATAGCAACAATCGAGTGCTTGGAAGTGAGATCTCAGAAAAATCATGCCTGATAAGGTCGGTTCAACTCTGCATAGGTGTATTGTATCCACTCCTCCACCTAACATCAATCTCTCAGGATTAGAAAGTTGTTACAAGTTTTTGGGGTTTCAGCCCCTATCACGTAATGCCTAGCTCCTAGACTGACCTGAAAGGAAAGACTTTGAATGCCGATGCCCACATACATACACCTAGATTTTTATATAGCTGGTCGGTCGTTACTATAATATATCCGAGGTGCAAGAAAATATTGAAAAAAAAGTGATTGGTCGTCTAACTTCACCAATAGTATCCTAGTTCTCGTCCCTGTCCACCATTCAATCGAGCATACATTTAAGCCTATTCCCTGTAGCCCTATTGCACTTGTGAAAATTATCGAGTGATCAGAGCTAAAAAAGAAGATCCAAAATTTTGTGAACAATACGGGGGGGAATTTGTTGATTCTAGGATACGAAGATATCAAATGGGATACATCAAACTCATATGTCTACTGACTCATGTGTGGTATTTGAAACATCTTTCTAGTTATATCACGAATCTTTTAGATAAAGTCCTTAAAGAATTAGAAGACCTGATATACTGTGATGTGTGATTTGATCAAAATTTTTATTTTATAGATTCGGACGGAGCAATTGTCATTCCAATTAGATTGAATGGGATACCCCCCCCTTACCCATAAAAAGTGGTCCCAACCCTTGAGGATATGGTAATATATCTAAGAAATTATTCCATCTAATGTACTCTCCTCTGGATCCGAGAATAGCAATATGAACTAAATGTCCCGCCAAGCCAAGGAGCTTTCTCTAAAAAATCCTAACAAATGATGATTGAGACAAGATTCAGCATTTTTGAACCACGAAACACTTGATTTCCATTTGAGTTGTAGATGTAACCAACCTGCTATTAAGGATATAGCAAAAAAAATAATAAAAAAAGAGCTCCTATATAAAGATCTTCATTGGTGTGCAATTTGATTATATACCACCACTGATAAATACTAGAATAAACGATATTCACTGGGCCAATAGCACCCCTCAAGTAAAGGCTTTTGCAGCTGGTTGACCAAAATGCGGATCCCAAATTATATGAGCAATAGGTCTTGATCGATCTCGCAAAGTCGAGTCCTACAAAACCACCAAAGATAAGGAGGTCCTTGTGCTAAGGGATTCCCTGATGATGGACCCTTCGATGTATAAGTTAGTTCTCCACGGGAGTAAATAGAAGATGTTTGAGTTCTTAAGAAGTAATTAATGACAATTGGGAGTTGAGTATGAGGTAGGATGGAGTGTGAAGGTCCGATGGATACCGTATGGAGCAGGAGAATGTTCAGATGGAGTTAAAGTCGCTTGGAGCTCTATGAGAGAGATGAATCCGATTCATATTGAACCTGTCTCCAAAGGAAGATATGCAAAGTAAGTCTTCACTTGCCTGATGGGTCTCCGAGAGTTTAAATTTTATAGACGAAGATAGATATCGGTCGCCTAAGAGGACGAACGCTATTTTCTCCCTCGAGGGCCAAGGAGGCATACTCGAGTTATTAGGAGATAATGACTTGTATGTCTTAGAGTTTGTTGAGATTATGGATCTCAGCGAGTGAAGGAGTGGCTAGTCATTTATCGTCTAATGAATGAAAATTTTAAAACTCTTTCAATATAATCATAGACGTACAAGTGGCAATCATTTGGTGATCACACCGGTACTCTCCAATATGGACACGTGTGGGGGGACACAATGTTCGCAAAGTGGCCCATGGGAAGGAAGGGGCTGCTGGTTGAAGGTGGATGATAAAGGATGCATGACGTCAGATATCAGGGAGGATTTGTTTAATTGATGTGAGAGAAACATGTTCTTCTATGTCAGACAACTAAATCTATGTCAGACCTTGTATCCATGTCAGAATTAGTTCCCTTTGCATCACCTACCATGTAGGCGCGCACCACCGGCTGGCTCTGACCCAAATTGTTAGAAGATGAGCCCCATTGCAATAATACGTAAAATATAGGATTAACATTACATCAATTAGACATGCTAGGAGGTACTCGTAAATTCATACAAAATACTAGATTTTTTTATCCTTTTATGTTTGATTGAGTTCCTCTTATTTTTGAACATGGATATCCATACAGAAAATCATATTTTTTTGTTCTATAGCTTTGCTTGTGTATCTAAGATGCATGGTGTTTTTTTTTTTTTTGAGAATTTGAGATGCATATATTTTTTCTTATAGCTCTTTCCTATAGATATGTCTATATATTTTTTAAGATGTTTCATCATGATTCTTTAAGCACAAATTTTTTAAAGTTGTATCTATGCCCTGAATGTTGGATTCATCATTATCTTCTTTTTAAATGGTAGGTTATTGATATTCAAACTAGCCATACATTTGTAGATGATAATGGGCCAGTAGATTGATTAGCCGATCAAAAAGTTTAGTCATAGTAAAGAATAAAAGTTTTAGATGGATGATTTTTTTTATTAAGATTTTTTAATTTCTTAAGTTTGATTGAGTCCTTTTATTTTCATGATCATTAATATCCACATAGAAAAATCTTTTTTTGTCCTACAGATTTGTCTATATATTTGAGACAGATTTTTTATAGAACTTTAGAGGCATAGAATTTTTTCTACGCCTATGTGCTGTAAATCTATCTATTTCTTCAAATATTTGATCATAAATTTTTTTGGAGCTATGTCCGTGCATTGTTGGATTCATCATTGTCTTTCTTTTGAAACGACATGTCATACGTATACAGGCTAGCCATATATTTATCAAAGGGAATGAGCCAGCAGACTGATTGGCCAATTAGTTAATAATACTAAGGGGTAAAAGTCTTAGATAGCTGATTTCCCTTGGGTTGCTTTTAGCAGTTGGCAATCTATTCAGATTGTTGGCAATTTAAAGGGATCCCATCAGATTATCACATTTGGTATGCTTTTTGGATTGGTAATCCAGATTATCAGGTAATTCAAATTATCTCCGATGAAGTAATTTGGATTATCAAAGGGAGGGATGACTATCCAGATTACTACGTATTTGATAATCTTGTAATAATTTTTTGGATAAAATATCCTCAAAATTCGGATGATCTTCTTCCTCATGATGGGCAGTGGAAAGAGGAGGGGCTAAAACCAGTGTCGTCTACAAAATTCGAGCGGCAGCGACCCCAAAATCAGTGAATCGGTGGGCCACCACCATCTCCAACCGCCGGCTATCGGTAGCCATCGGGAAGCCAGGAAAAAATACCAATCAAGGTGGGATCCGACGACCCCTCCCCCTTTTTTTATTGTTTGGTTAACTGGGCCGTCGGCGAACCAGGTCCGGTGTCACCGACGAACGAAATGTTGCCATCAGAGTCGTTGCCCCCTCCCCGAATGGCGGCCTACAGTCACTACACAGAGAAGAAGGAGGACACGGTGTGGAGCCGGCGGTCCCTTTCTCTCCTCTTTTTTTTTTTTCTGATGTGAGGAAAGGAAAGATCGTGCTCGATGGGGATCAAGCGACGCCAGTCACCACCGGTGGCATCATGTCGGACGACCGTAGGGGTGGGTACGGGAGACCGACAGCGCAGGTGGGTGAAGGCGGCTACAGAGGGCGTGGGTTGTGGGTTCATCGGGGGCCAGGGGATGGTGCATGGGGTTGTGCGGATGGCCGGGAGCCAGGGGTGGTGCCGGAGACACGACTGCCGGGGGTCGGGGCGGACGACCGAGGGTTGGGGGTTATGGCGTGCGGGGAAGGAGAAGGAAGGAAAATAATAATAATAATAAAAATAATAATATAATATATTATATAATATATTATATATAATATAATATATAATATATTTTGTTCTTTATTCTGAAAATTAACAATTTTGTGCATGGGGTGTGATTTTTAATAAATTTGATTTAAGAATATTTTAGAAATTTGATGTTACATTACCAGTAATATGATTGTCATACCAAATACGTCAATCAAAATTTTCAATAATTTTAGTGCAATATTATCTGCGTGTACCAAATACAGTAATCAATATTACTGACAATCTATCTATATTATAGATAATCCAGATTATCAGATAATTTAAATTATCACTACTTGGAAATGCACCAAATGCAATCTTATGATTGGTTCCCATAACTCCCCTTCCCACCGCATCTCGCTCTAAAAAGAAAAAAAAAAAAAAGGAAAGAGATGCAATAGAAAATAACTTCAAGCAAAGAGAAGTGCAAAAATGCCTTAGTTCAATCAATGCACTTGTCATATTTGTATATGATACATAAAGCTATCAATATATTTTTTCTCTATCCAATATGCAATATTTTTTTTCCATTCCCCTTTTTTTTGGGATTTTTCTTTTCTATTCTATTATTAACGAGAGAATAACAAGAACCCTGTATACTTAAATGGGAACATGTTGTGAATTTATATGGAAGAACTTACTTTTTTT
>KE504786.1:795024-844295 GCA_000441515.1 Elaeis oleifera | reverse complement strand
TCTTCAAATAAAATGATATTTTTTAAAACGCCATTTGGAATGTCGTTTTCAAAAAGATCATTTGATTTGGCGAATTTAATTTTTTTTCCTCCTCTACGTGAAAATAGGAGAAAAAATGGATGATGTGACCATCATAAATATCATTCAAATAATATTTATTCTATTTATATCAATCTGATAAATAATTAAAATTTGATTATTTAATAATAATTTTTTTAATTAATTAGGTAAAGCATTCGTACTATCAGCATCTTCCTGTAAAAAGTGGGAGCATCAAATGATCCAATGAATAATTGTGCTACGATGATTGATGGATGAGGTGTTATCAATAGACTTCTATGCTACCAGTTTCATGCCTATCGCCACCGTTGTGAAATTGAGACCCCACCAAAACCAAACTGAGAGGCACGGCTGCTAGTTTTCCACGACCCTTTTCCACCATCCTACGTCTCTTCCCGCGTACCTCCGAACACAATGCAGTGTTGTTGTGGCCTGACGAAAGAATAAAGGATACCACCACCAGCAAAACCTCCGATGAGAGAGACAAATAGATTAAAAAATTCTCAGTTCATTCCATCTTGATTCATTAAACGTAGGCCAACCCCCTCCTTCCCTCCCCTCGGGTCCTTTCTAGCATGCCCTGCTTCCGAGGCTGTCGTCGCTACCTCCAACCGCCCGCTGCTCCGACATTCCGTCGAGCACCATGCGGTCCTGCAACCTGTGGCGGCTGCGAGGAGGACCCACCTCCCTGTGGACCCAGGAAAACATCCTCCAATGTCAAAAGGTGGGTGACTTCCTCATCGCCTTCGCCTACTTCTCGATACCATTGGAGCTCTTCTACTTCGTCGCGTCGCCTCTTCCGCACCCCCCACCCCAACTCCACCGCCTGATCCGCCTCCGATAGCCGCAAGCTCTACTCCTCCTCCGCCTCTGCCCCTCTTGCCTCTGACTTCCTCTACTTGGGAACCTTCGTCAGCTCCCGTGTCCGCACCGATGGGGCCGCTGCCCCGGCCGCTGCCTGCGGCTCATCGTACCGAAACTTGGCTCTTCGGAGCTCCGTCCCCTCCCTCTCTCGGGCCATCGGCGTCTTCCACGCCCAATGCAAGTGCACCGATTTCGAGCCCATCTCCGGCTATCTTGTGGTGCAAGTGCACCAATTTCGAGCCCATCTCCAGCCGTCTCGTGGGATCGAGGCCAAGCCTACGGGAACATTCGAAGCAACAAAAGAAAAGAAAAAGAAAAAAAAGACTGCTCTGAGACACGTGGCAGTTTCTCTCCTTTCTAAATATCCAACGTGGCAAACGGAGGTTACTCTGTTGACAAACTTTATTTAATATATATATATATATATATATTATTTTTATCAATAAATATGGATATCCATACATAAAAGTCTACATTTTTTTTTGATAGAGTCCAAATTCTATAGAAGTATTGGAATAGGAGGTTTGGCATGGATGGAGTCCCAATCGTAGGACCATTTTACATTGCATGACTCTTCTTTAATTATTGAATAAACTCTCTATCATTGTGGTTGAATATCTCAATATACAATTGTATTCATTTGGAAAGCAATGATCTGGAATGAAAAGTTGAAGAATATACTAATTCACCGTCCAACAAACAATTTATTATATATATTTTTTTAATATCGATCTTGAAGAATCAAACTAAACAAATAGGATGCTATCCATCATGGCAGAGGTAATTTTATTCAGAGAAAAAATTATGAATAAATAATTATATTTTTTTTGGATAGGCATGAAATAGTGCTTCTTACAGCTAGCATTTTTATTTATCTCAGTAAAACATAGCATTTCTCATTTATTGACTAACCAAATAACAATTCTATGAATTTATACCCAATATTTATTATAAATGTGGGGCAAAATAAAATTTTCTAACATTTTTTAGAAATATGGCTAAATTAATATCGTAGAAAAATTTATACCCAGCATTTCACCATAAATACATATTAAAATCTGATTTTTCAATATTTTTTTAAAATATGATTAAATTAATATCATAAAAAAATAAAATTTCTGACCAGAAAAAACATCGGTGCACGTTTTCTTCTTGCCAAACAGAGAGGTAGGTAGAGAAAAGAGAAGGGATTCGCTTTCTTTACATGCGCCGTGCACCCTCCAAGCCAGCATGAATCCTTCAAACCCAAGAGCAGATGCCCTCGTGCATGTCCCATCTAAATTAATATAAATAAAAGTCCGAGTTTTAATCAATTAGTAAGAGATTTTACCTATTGTTTAGTTTGTTTTGGCATGCTCAACTGCATATTCCATTAGAATGCAGAGATAGGCATAACTTGAGCGTCCACACATATTTATAGAAATTGAGTAGCGAATGTGGGTGATAAGAACTTTAGTGTTGATAGCCTTAACTTAATTAACTAACAAAAAGCTAGTTTTCCATTGCACTTGAATGCCATCTAACATAGAGTAAGGTGCGTGACTCAAGGCATCTTGTTGGTAATATAGGGCATTTTTGCTATTTCAGCACATGCACATCCCAGGAAAACCTCAATATATTAATAAATAGGTATATTTATGGACAACATTATCAAACTTTATTATTGGTATGCAAATATGCCAACCCATTTCTATTTCTATACCTATTAAACTAGCATAGTGGCTAGGCGATGCCCGTACCTATTGATTTTGCAAATGTAGAAGAATAGCCACCATAATAATAGATTTTAACATAAACAAACTAAAATATTATAATTTAGTTTGTTATTTAATCGAAGTAAATAGAAAAATAAATCAAACATTTAAAAGAATAGTTTAGATCAAATCGAATAATACCTATTAATCATTTTATCCAAAAATCTAATCAGTATAACGTTTAATCTAACTAATGCACATTAGTTAGACAATTGGCAAGCATGGATTCTAACATAATTGACATCTATAATAGAAGGAATCTTTTCTATAAATTAATAATGAGGTGTATATATGCATCTTATTGGCAACTAAAACGTGCAGTAGTCGGCTAAAGTGTTCAACCCACCAGTTTTAATGTAAAAATCTTTACTTACCATGGAGAGCAAAGCTAGCTGTTACATCATTGACATGAAATATTGTAGCAGCTTGTACTAACGCAATTACGATATTTCGGTTGCTGATTAATATATATATAAATAACATCACATAAAAAAAGAGGGAAAGTAAAATTAAACTCCATTGTCCTCAATCTCTTGATTGAAATTAAAATTTTCAAATGGATATATAATGACAATCTGGATGGGTCTAATTTTTCTATTTTTTCTGACCACAACAGTCTGCATTACTACTGCTATCAGACATAAGTGCATCAAATGTTTTAAATTTGTGCATCGCCCCTCTCGTACTTCAGACCTAGAGACAAAATTGTCTGGGGCCCTAGGTAAATGTGTAGTATTTTGCCAAAAAAAAAATCCAGCCTTTTCTTGCAACATCATTAATTAAGTTGATTTCTTATGCAAAATACACTTTCATATTTAATGTTATTCAAATAAATATGTAAATAATCACAACAAAAACTTATTGCATTAAGGGGGAAGTATTCTTCTGCTAAAGTGAAATATCACCAATGACTTCTCATGTATTAAATAAGTGACAGTCTACAAATATAGCATAAAATGTAGGAAGAATCAAATACTGAACAGCCAAGCAATCTTACTTTAAACTGGCAAGAGAACCATGATGCTTGATTGTTTATCAATTTTCAGAAAGTAGATGGACAGTACCATGACTTGCTGGCAAGCTATTTACGAAACCTAAAGTTGCAGAGATGCGGAAGGCACAAGCCAAACCCTTCTACATTATATATCGTAAATGTGCATTGAAATAATTGATGCCCTTAGAGGCTGATATGCTGATAATTGAATGGATTAATGGAATGTGCCATTGAGGGCACATCACCAACATATACAGAAGTTCCCCCAAAGGAAGTTGAGCCAAACTTATTCTCAGTATCTGTTGATGTTAAGTTCTTCTTAGCTGCAAGCAGCTTGAAGAACATGGGCCCAAAAGAGACCTCAACTGACGATATAAAGATTAATGGTGCTGAAGACTTTGCACGTTATTATTCTTCATTAGAAGGTGCTATGGCTCGTCGGTCTCCGTTCACCTCCTCATCCGCTGCACCCACATCTGTAACTGTGCCACTCCGATTGTCGCAACGTCGGCTTTCTAGGTGGCGGTCCATCAGGGATCCGCTCCGGATTCGATGCGGTGCTCGTCGGTCTCCGGATCCTCCTAGCCGAAAGGATCCTCCTAGCCGAAAGCACATCGAGAAGGTCCCGATCGCTCTTCCATGGGATCCCGATCGAATAAAGCAACTCGAGAGCACAATGGAGAAAAATAGAAAAAATAAAAAATAAAAAATAAAAATCAAACTTAGACGTGGCATTACGAGAGAATACCTTATAATACTATATGTCAACCCAAAATATCATCTTTAATACAATATACTATTTTATTATTATTATATAAGTGGAAAGAAAAAATTTTTTCTAAAATTTTAAAAATTTAAAAATTAATTTTTCATAAAAAATTTGAACATTCTTATGAAGTCCAGAAAGAAAACCACACACCAAAAAACATAAAAGCAACTATGTGCATGAAAGATTCATGCACGAAGGATTCATTTAAAGCAAGACTTTTCGTAATGAAAATCTACTACGAGCAAATTAGCACACAGAAGCCATCAAAAATTTGATTTCTTTTTTTAGAAATTTTAAAATAAAAATATTGAAATTCAGAAAAAATAGAAAGTATTAATAGAAAAATTGACTATTATTATAGAATTGGGAAAAAACAAATCTAAAAAAAACAATTGTGCACATAAAAAAAAATCATGCACAAAGAATTTGTTCAAAGCAATACTCTTTAAATAAAAATCTAAGATGAGTAAATCAGCACGGAGCCCATTAAAATTTGGTTTCTTGTTTTTCTGAAAAATCTTTTAAACAATATTGCTTGACTTAGATTTGTATCTGGACTCTTCAAATTTAAGAAAATTGTTCTTTATACACAAATAAAGAAAATCATGACGTGCAAATTAGTGTTAGTTGGTATCATGAAATGATTATTAATTATTATATATATTTTATTTATTGTTATATTTATGTTTTAATTAGCTTCCACACATCGTGTTGGCATCATTGCCATGTACAATTGTCTAGCTGCAAACTTTCCATCTTTCGATGCCCAAAAACATAAAGTGTATGAAAGATTCATGGACGAAGGATTCATTTAATGCAAGACTTTTCGTAATGGAAATCTACCATGAGTAAATTAGCACACAAAAGCCTCCAAAAAATTTGGTTTCTTATTTCTTTAAAAATTTAAAAAAAAATATTGAAATTCAGAAAAGATAGAAAGTAATTAGTAGAAAAATTGGCTATTCTTAAGAAATCGAAAAATAAAAATAAAAAAGACAATTGTGCACATAAAAAAATCATGCTCAAAGAATTTGTTCAAAACTGTACTCTTTGTAATAAAAATCTATCATGAGTAAATTAGCCCAAAACCCATTAAAATTTGGTTCCTTATTTTTTTGAAAATTTTTAAACAATATTGCGTGGCTTAGATTTTTAGTTGGACTCTTCAAATTTAAGAAAATTATTTTTATACACAATAAAAAAA
This sequence comes from Elaeis oleifera, assembly GCA_000441515.1. Taxonomy (NCBI): domain Eukaryota; kingdom Viridiplantae; phylum Streptophyta; class Magnoliopsida; order Arecales; family Arecaceae; genus Elaeis; species Elaeis oleifera. Next base: position 838,650 of record KE504786.1, on the reverse strand, counting down.
TCCTGACATTAGGATTTGTGTTAGTTGATATCATAAATAATTATTAATTATTAAATATACTTTATTTATTATAAAAATTCATTTTTATATTTTAATTAATTTTTATACTTTGCGCCAGCATTGTTGCCGTGTGCGATTGTCCAGCTGCAAAGCTTTCATCTTTCAATCCCGAACGCACACGAGTCCCACGGACGCACGCACTTCCCTTTACCAGCCGCCATTGCTTTTTTCATCATAATCCGAGGACGAAATATCCCCACGGCAGCACGATTACGCCATAAAAGGACGAGAACAAACAAGCACGTGATGGACAGTAAACCATGTTCCGGTTGGTTTAAATACTCATAAATTACTTAATTAATACTTATTCCCTCCATATTCGCTGCATCGTTCCCCGCCGGCACATGCCCGACTCCCCTGCGCGCAGTTTCCCAAACTCTCTGGAACGGTCGGATCGCTATCCTATGTCGCTCGCCCGGGACCGCGTACGTTATACCCGCGCTTCCCTCGCCGTCGCTTTCTTATCAGGAAAGGGAGGGCGCCCCGGATTTTTCTCCCGTGATTTGTGAGCTCTGGATTCTTTTATCTTGCTTGGAGCGGAGCGTCGCTAGGGTTTAGGATGTCTGACTCTCGGATGGAGAAATCGTCCGGGGCCATGGCGGAGAAGGACGTGGAGCTTTTCATGGAGGACGGCACAAGCGACGATGGCAGCGTGGTGGTGAAGAGCGACGGCTGGGGTGGCAGCGATTGGGAAGAGCAGGAGGAGGAGCCCTCGTCTCCGTTCTACTCTCGGCAATGGCCCAAAGCTACAAGTTTGGCCTCCTTTCTCCCTTCTTTCTGCCATCCTCTTCTCTCTGAGACTTATTTTAGAATTATTTATCCACTGCAACTGCTACCAGTCTCTGTTCATTTCTTTACCGTTCTTCTTTCTTGTTGTTGATTTTTTTTTTATCCCCAGTAGTGTCTTTGTTGTTCTTCTTGCTGTTTAAATTCTGGATTTGGAGCACGGAGGCCCACAGCGATGGTGGGATTTTCATGGCGGCTTCGTTCATGTTGTTCTTTACCTAATCCAGCACCTTGACCTGTTATAGCCGGTTAAGAACAGAGCCCACCACAGCGCCCATGTACGGATAGCACGGAGTGGTGAGTTGTTTGGCACGTTAGCACCGGCTACCATCGGTAAAAGTGGTGTGGATTGGTGAAGAAACCGGTAAAATGAGAACTTGTGACTCGAGAAATAGTCTTGATGACACTTGTGGGAAGGAATTGGAAAAATGATGTCAGAATGATTCTTTAACACTTGTGGGAAGGAATTGGAAAAAATGATGTCAGAATGATTCTTTAATACAGTCCTTTAACCAGGAAGCATGTTCCTTTTGTTTGGAACTATTCGAGCTAAAATAATTCAATGCGCGTGTTCCCATCTGCGACATGGGATATTCGATACATAAAAACACTTTCATGCGGAACGATTCTTACATGATTCGTATGCATCCTTCTAAATGTAGTATCTTGAGTTTGCAGGAAAGAATCCAAGAATGCTATATGCTGAATCCTATAGAATTCATCACCTTTCTGTTTTTAGCCACATCTACCAACTAAAATTACTAAATTATCTGGGAAATAACACAAAATATGAAGAAAATTAAGACTTTATTCAGTGTTATATTATATCTTTTGAAATAGAAATGCTTCTGGGAATTATTTGTGTTTTTCTTCTTCTTCTTTTCCCTTTTGCCTTTGGGTGTACTGAGTGACATATTTTGAAATTTCCATCTGATCTCTTGCTGCCTCATTATTTTGCTTTCAGATAGCATTCCACAACACATTTCATCGATTATTAAATTAAGCTCAGGATAAACATGCAAATAGGTCCAAACAACATAGATAAGAATACATAGATGTGACATCAAAATTTGAATTCTTGTTAGAGTTTGATGAAATCCACACCTTGTACCAGTAATATCTGTACTGGTAGCTGAACAAAATGGATTTGGTGCTGCCATAGTCTATGTGGGTTTATTTCTATGCTTAAGATGTCTTATTGCTTAATGTGTCTGGAATTTGTTTTAACGCATCCGTTGGTTCCGGTTCCTTTTGATTGCTCTGACAGGGAAACAACTGATTCTTACACAATCACTGCAACTCCAAACTTTGGACACCTTAGGCCTGCTTCGAGTCCTAGATACTCAAGTTTGGATAGCTGTTCTGAAGGTGGACCAAACTCAGACATGAGATTGCCTTTTATATCTGATAGCATATTGGATAAGCAAGGATCAGATAAGAGCTTGAGGAACACTTCAGCAGCAGATGAGCGTGTCTTTTTCCATGTGCATACTGGAGAAGGGTATACTGAACATTGTTGTAGTGTCACTCAAACTGTCTTTAATGGTACATTCATCTACTTGACTGATTGTCGTATCTCCATCTTTCTCTGTGTGTTGTGATTCTTCTTAGACTATGTATGAACCCTGTTTCATTCTTTACTGAATCTGTCATATTGTTACTAGTTGTATCACATTTTGACCTGTAACTAAATTCAATTTTACTTCTCATGTTCTTGCTATGAGACAGGAGTTAATGTACTGGTAGGCGTTGGTCTTCTTTCTACTCCATCAACAGTTAAAGAGGCTGGGTGGGCTTGTATGACAGTCTTGGTTCTCTTTGCCGCTGTCTGCTTTTATACGGGCGTTCTTATGAAATACTGTTTAGAAAGCAAAGACGGCATTTCAAGCTACCCAGATATCGGGGAAGCTGCATTTGGGAGATATGGGCGCCTTTTTATATCTGTGAGTTCTCATTATTAAAGCCTTGAGGATTTTAAAATTACAGAATGAGAAAGAGGAACATACCCTGGATAGACTCTTTCTGGTTAAAAATAGCTTATATGCTGAGTATGCCTCTGTAAGTGACCATACCCATGCATGATTAAAGCCTTAGACGTATTTCGAGCTTCACATATGAGTGGCACTTTGGTACAACACTTACTATCCCCTGCACCAGAGGGGGGAGGGCAAATTGGAATGTAATGGACAATTCATCAGATGTGTGATCGTTAAGTGTTAAAGATCTAGTTGTAATGTAACAAAGTGGAACTTTTGGTTGGTTAATGTATAACTAACTTACAGGTCGAAATAAATTGAACTGACTGATTTGCAGGCAAGCATGTTGATATCAGAGAGGAACCTCTGGCATCTGGTATAAAATTTCTTTGAAGTTTGGAGAGAAACACAAAGATACATTTGGAAAGTCACCTTTTCAAGTCAAACTGCTAATATTTTAAAATGAACAATAGGCGACCTCTGAGCTTTGTAAAAACATATGCTACATACGAATACTTTGCTTGAAAACCAATTTATCTTTTGGAAAAATTTTGTTATAACTTCTAGATAAATATGAACTGTGAAAACCCGACCTATCAACCTTTTATACCTTTGGGATTTAAAGTTACAGGCATTAGAAAGTATCCACAAAATAATTTTCTTGTTGCATTTAGGCATTTATTGTTTAGTTTGGCTCTTTGACTTATATTTGTCTTAGATATAGATACATGTTGCTATATCAAAAGTCACCATCATCTATTTTTCCCCCTTATTTAAGTTCTTCCAAAATCTATTGCATTTTGGATGTGGTTTCTTAATTGTATGAGTTTAAATATGGCCAATGGGGTATATCCCCCTACCTTGCCTGCTTATTGGGCTTGATAGATCCTTCTCTTTTCTAAATTTGTCCCGGATTAGCTTTTTCTTTTTGTTTTTTGATTCACCCATGCAACCTTCTCAAGCTATTGTTCTGCTATACAAAAACCTATATTTGATGGGAAAAGGCGTTGATGATGATGACGACGATTATGATGAGAACATTTCTTTGAGGGCTACTGTGTTGTCACATATGCATTCCCTATAATAGGTAAATGTGTATACTAGTGCCTTGATCAAATATGCATAGACATATGATATCTATTGGCTCCAGGTTATATACATTCCCTATGATGTGGAGGCTGTGCATCATCTTGTTAAAGCCCAATATACATCATTGATCCCTTCACTAATAGCTTAGCTTTTGGATTCTAGTGTTAAAATGATGTTGGAGCCAAAGGTCATGAATTCAAATCCCTATTTATAGGCCAATTTGTTACTACCACCCATTTATTATCTTGAGTCTTTTCTTCTCTTGACTCATTTCTGCCAGTTACTTGAATCGTTCTCAACTTGTTATCTTGAGTTATTTGTGACTCATTCATGTCTTAATGTGTGTGGTTGGATCCACACGTGAAGGTGGGGTGTTAAGGCTTGATATACATTGCTGAACCCTTCCTTATAGATTAAGCTGTTGGGTTCTAGTGGTTAGTCAACATAGCTGATGAGGCTGTTATATACCCAATGATGCATTGTGGTGCAAACTGATAGTATTGACCTTGCAACTTATAAAATATGCTTATATGAAAATATTGTTAATTTTAGAATATTGTAGTGGCAATCATGTTTAAAGATTTGCTTGGCCACAAAAATTGGTGATGCAGAAAGGAAAATAAATTTGGAAAAATCATAGATTGTAAAATTAGTTAGAAGAGAAAATAAATTGTGAACATCCAGGATTGTAAAAATTCTTCTGGTTGAATTCAGCAAATGGAATTTTATGAAAGACTATAAGAAAATGTTGATTTATTCATAGAAGGTCTTCTATGTTCCAAAGTTATGCCTTCTCGTTATTAAGTTAGAATAAAATTTGGGAAAAAATGTTGAAAATTTTGCACCTAGAGATTTCAATAGCTTGAAACTATTGTTGGATTAGTTGGTTTCATGCATGTAGTTTCAAAACATTTTTGAATTATTCAGCGAAAGTGAATGTAGATTAAAACATTTTTAATCTAAATATGCATCAGATCAAATCTGCTAAACCACCTACACACAAATCTATGATATAAACATAATCATGCATTTGAGATCTGATCTAAAATCTAATCTGCCAAGAGGAGATATGATCTCCATACCTTTGCGCGGGTTGATCTACATCACAGTCGATGATCATGGATATCTGAGTTCCTCGAGCCGCACATACATTCAGTCTCTGCAGGTATCTACACGAGGTCTTGATCTGATCAGAAGCTTCTTAATCTTCCTGGGGTGCTAGCTCCTTTGCAGAGATTGTTTCCTGATAGTTGATTGAAGATCTTCTTTGCTTCTCTCAGATCCTCTCAAAAAAGAAGTATTGGAGGAGGAAGAAGAAGATAGGAGAAACCCTCTCTTTTTTTTCTCTCTTCCCAAAACCCTATATGCTAAGATGATAGATGACGCCTAAAGGAAAAACCCACCCTCTCCTTTTTTTTTCTACGGTGAAATCTGATTTCTCCACATGCTCACGCCCCAAAAATCTCCTCTCTTAAAATGGCGTCCAAAGATAAGATAAGGTCAAACCTTATCTAATAAGGATTCAAGTTCAAATAGAACCTGATCCCTATCACCTTTGGCGTTGAGAAGGGGCGTAGAGAAAGGTGGCGCAAGTTTTCTCACACAAAAACCAAGTTTGCGTGAAGAAATATTGGCGTGGAATAAGATGGGCGTGCAGCATGAGGGGGCGCACTAGGGAGAGAGAATCTCAGTCCATTGGGACTCTCATTTTAGGTGGTTAATTAATCCTAACCAATTTAGGATTTGGTCGCATCCAAGAAAGGAAAAATCCTAGTCTAACTAGGAATCCAATCAGATCCTAATCCAATTAGAAAATTAATTGTGAACCATGTCCAAATCAAATAAAAAATTGGTCTTCCTTGCAATTGGATTATCTCATAACTCAATTAGGCTTGATCCAATCAAATCCAAATCAAGTCAAATCGAATCTAATTCAATTAGATTTGATCTAAATCCCATTGCTCAATTAGATTGAACCAATTAACAATCCAATTGCTAGTTAATCCTCTTATAATTCATTAACTCTTAGTTAATTACTTTATTATAATTTTTGCATTGGATCAATCATCAATCATATTGATGATTAGACTCAATAGTGATTTATAATCGCTAATCAACCATTTGATCAATCAAGTACTTCTATGTGTGATCCTATAGGTTCTATTCATCTGGTAGTAAGATATATCGTGATATCTATCACAGTATCGTCGAAACTTCTTTCAATGAGTTGGAACGATTCCAATTTTGTCCATCAAGGATTATCGATCATCAAGATGACGCTCGACGAGTCTCACAATCCATCAGCAACACCTAGCAGTATGTAGTGGCAATCCAGCAGAATGAAAGTATTGAACTTTTAGGTGCAGTTACCGTGTGATTCATTCCTTCTATCGTGAGTTCCAATTAGATAGGTCATAGAAAACTCATCAAATTCCAACATCAATCATATGCAAGATTGGTTCGACTCGAGTTCCTTCATAAATTTTCGTGAAAATTTTTTTCAGTATTCACATTTGCTTTGGTCTAAGATTTTCTGAACTCAGTCTCGTGAATCGCATAGGACTACTCCTTTTCTATTAAGGTTAATAGATTCCATCTAAGTACATCCTACTCTTAACACTAAATCTGAACTCACCGTAGCCAACATACACCGTAAATATCCAAATGGCTAGGGTTCAGGTTTATGTGCAGTCAAACTACAGCAGCCTCACTGCGAATAGTCGAGGCACCATAGGTTAAAGGATTATGCACACAACTGCAGCATTGAACAAATCACTGACGAGTGAGTAGACATCCAAGTGGTTTCTCGTGTTGGTCATGCTCAGTGCAAGTTGTTCTCTAACAACTACCTACACTCTCGTCCCAGTGTCTCCACACTGCAAACTCGAGACTCATCTGTCCAGAAGGGAAGGGATCCGTGCACCGATCTAATTGGATTAATCATCGTCCTTCGTAATGATCTTTCGATCGGGAGCTTTTAGGGATTAACCATCAGTAATACATGTCTCAAATTTTCAATAATTTGAGAATATGTATTATCATCTGTTAATTTTTTGGACGAATCATGAACACAAATATGATTGAAATAATTTTTTTTATTAATAATAAAATTATAAGTACAAATTTTGTGCACTGAAGTTTACAATGTGTTAGTCAATAATTGACTTTCAGGGCACACATCTAACAAACTCCCACTCGCACTAAAGCCAATTGGCCATAAATTTAAGTCCCATCTTTTCTAGATGAGCTTCGGTCTTCTTCTAGCTAAGAGGCTTCGTCAGCAGGTCCGTCATATTTTCTGTAGAATCAACTCTCTGCACTTCGATGAACTCTTCTCGATATATTCGCGTATGATGTAGAATCGTCGCTCTATATACTTAGATTTTTTATGAGACTTTGGCTCCTTAGCGAGGGCTATGACGTCGTTGTTGTTGTAATGCAGTGTAATGGCATCAGATGGCATGACATCAAGCTTCGCAACAAATTTTTTGAAGCAGAATGCTTCCTTAGCAGCTTCAGAGGGGGCAATGTACTCGGCTTTTATGGTTGAATTTGCGATAATCGGTTGTTTGGAACTCTTCCAACTAACAGAACCTCTATTACATAAGAATATACATCCCGATGTAGATCTATCATCGACATCAGACATAAAGTCTGAATTGGTGTATCCTTCTACTTTTAGCTCAGATCCTCCTCCAAAGATCAAGGATAAATTCTTAGTCCTCAAGTACTTAAGGATATTTTTCACAGTTATATAATGCTCTTCATCTGGATTCAACTAATATCTGCTCGTGACACTCACAGCAAGGGCTATATCAGGTCGAGTACATAGCATGGCATATATGAGGCTCCCTATAGTCGAAGCATAAGGGATCTTGCTCATACGTTGTATCTTCTCAGGTGTGTTAGAGCACATCTTCTTGGAGAGATAAATTTCATGTCTAAATGGTAAAAGTCTTCTCTTGGAGTTTTTCATGCTGAATCTTTTCAACACCTTTTCTATGTACATTTTCTGTGAGAGGTCTAATATTTTTTAGATCTATCCCTATAGATCTTAATTTCAAAACATAGGATGCTTCCTGTAGGTCTTTCATTGAGAATTTTTTTGACAACCATGCTTTGATCGAGGTCAGCATGGGAATGTCATTTTCAATTAGGAAGATGTCATCCACGTACAGTACAAGAAATGTGACAGCGTTTTCGCTGATCTTTTGTATACACACGGCTCTTCCTCATTTCTGATGAAATCAAACGATTTGATCACATAATTGAAGTGAGTGTTCCAACTTCGAGATGCTTGCTTAAGTTTGTATATGGATCTTTGTAGCTTGCAGATTTTGTGATCACTATCACTAGATGTGAAATTCATAGGCTGTTTCATATAGATATCTTTTTTAAGATATCCATTTAAGAAGGCAGTTTTCACATTCATCTGTCAAATTTCATAATCATAATATGCTGCAACGGCGAGCAGTGTCTGGATAGATTTCAACTTGGCTACCAGCGAGAAGATTTTCTGATAGTCAATGCCTTCGCATTGACTATAACATTTCGCTATCAGTCTTTTCTTATATGTCACTATCTTATCATCCGAACCTATTTTCTTTTGTAGATCTATTTACACCCAATAGGTACTATATTTTCAGGTGGATCTACTAAAGTTCAGATATGGTTGGAATGCATGGAGTCAATTTCTGACTTCATTGCTTCCTTCTATTTCTCGGAGTCAACATCTAACATCGCCTCATTATAGGTTTTGCGTCATCTCTATGGTCTCTATCTCCTATAAGGAATGCTTCCTCTACATCCTCTGTACGTATACCTAAGTACCTTTCAAGAGAACGGGAGATCCTACTAGATCTACGAGGTGGAGGTATTGCATCTACTGGCTCACTATAAACGGATCTAGGCTCTAAGACTCGTGGCTCTTTAGAGATCTTCTCTTCGAGCTCAATTTTTCTTCCACTGCCTTCATCTTGGATAAATTATTTTATCAAGAAAGCAACATGATGGCTCACAATCACATTGTGATCTTTTGGAAGGTAAAATAATATCCCATGGATTCTTTAGGATATCCTATGAAACGAGTCCTAATTGATCTAGCCTCTACCTTGTCCATCTGCTATTGCTTGACATGGGTTGGACATCCCCAAATTTTAAGATAATCAAGACTTGATTTCTTACCATGTCATATCTCATACGGTATAGTAAGAACAAATTTAAAGAAAATCCTATTTAAAGATAAATTGCAGAAAGTAACGTTTGTCTTAAAAAAATATTGGAAGATCTATGGAGCTCATCATGGATCGGATGATAGTCAATAGAGTTCGATTCTTCCTCTCGGATACCCCGTTGAGCTGAGGTGTTTCAGAAGGTGTCCACTGTGAGATTATGCCATTGTCTTTGAGATAGCTATAGAATTTTTTACTAAGATATTCATCTCCTCGATCTGATCGAAGAATCTTTATGAATTTTTCTGTTTGCTTCTCTACTTCACATCGGAACTCGAACTTTTCAAAGGCTTCAAACTTGCATTGTATCAAGTATATAAATTCATATCATGAATAATCATCGATAAAGGTTATGAAGTAGAGAGAGCCACCCCTGGTCTGCACATCAAATGGGCCACACACCTCAGTGTGTACCAGGACTAATATCTCAGTGGTTCTTTTCCCATATCCCACAAAATGCAGCTTCGCCATCTTCCTTAAAGACAGGACTCACAAATTGGATAAGACTTGAAAGTCAATGGTCCGAGAAGGCCATCTTCTTCAATTTGTTAATTTTGTCCTCTCCTGTATGGTCTAATCTAAGGTGCCACAGATATCTTTGGTTTAGCCTATCTCTTGATCTCTTAGATCTTATAGCATTCATAATTTGCTCATTAACGTTCACCAATGCATCAATATGCAAATGGTAGAGACCGTCAATCATAAAGGCATGTGTAACAATTTTATTTGCAAAATAAATTGAGCACTGATCCTTATTAAAATTGAATATGTAATCATCTTGTGCTAGCATAGACATAAAAATCAAATTTCTGCTAGCTACAGGTACATAAAAATAGTCTCTTAGAACTAATTAAATTCTGATGGTAATCGTAAAGGATAGGTGCATACGGCCACAGCGGCAACTCTTGCCCCATTACCGACTCTAAGAGTGACTTCACCTTCTCTTAGTCCTCTAGTTTTCTTTAGATCCTGCATTGAAATGCACAAATGTACATTAAAACCAGAATCTAAAATTCAACTGGAAGAAGAGAAAACCGTAAGGTTAGTTTCTATAATGAGCGAGTCAGACATACTTTCAGAAGGTATATCCTTCTCTTTGTTCTTCAGGCTTGCCAGAATAGAGCCCCTTGAACTCTTCAAGGTCCTTTCAATTGTCACCAACATGTTAATTAATTCGGATAGGTGCTATCAATCTTATTATATGGTAGTTTACAATAACTATCCATATAAATCAGGAAGAGATTGTAGGATCAAATTTACCACAATTTCTTGTCCATGTTCATTTTGAGCTTTTGAAGTTTCTCGATGTCCTTGATCATTATCAAACAATGATCGCGGACCGACTGTCCATCATGCATCTTCGCTCTGAATAGTCTCTTGGAGACTTCAAAGCGAGCTGTGCGACTCTGATCACCATATAACTCTTGCAGGTGAGTCAGCATATCCTTGACAGTCTTGATATCTTCATGCTGACGCTGAAGATCGTTAGACATGGATGCCAAGATGTAGCACCTAACCTGATTATCATCATCCATCTACTTCTCAAGTGCAGCTCGTTGATCACGGGATGGACGAGTCAGCAACACAGGGATTTCTTGGTCAAGAACATGGGTCAATTTCTCAAAACTTAGAACTATTCTCAAATTCTTGAGTCAGTCCTTATAATTGGTTCCAGTCAACCTGCTGGTCTTTAGGATATGAGCTAGTGGGTTGGAAGATAACATGACTAACTGCTGACAGTAAAATTTTCTAATGAGATGGTTATACTTGTTTTTGATTTGTTTTAGGGACTTTAAAAACAAATACTACTCTCACTATTTTCTCAAGTCTCCTATACATGGAGAAATGAAAATCTGTATGCGACTACAGTTTCAAGTGGGTACTGCGCTTCCACTAATCTAGCGCACCTCACCTAATAGTTATTGGTAACATGCAGATCAATGAGTGGACAACCTTTGTCCATTGCTTCACTAAGCAAGATGCGGCAATATCAGTCTCTAAATCGTGGCCTCATCTAACAGTTGTAGGCATATTTCTTAGTTAAGTCAGACCCACCATTGATCAGTGGATGTAATGCCGTCATTGGGTCCGTTACTTAACAATTATTGGACCTAACCCCATCTCTATCCCGGAGCATCTAATGCTAATAGAGTGGTTGCACCTTCCCGATGCAACCGAGCCACTGTAATCAGTCGAAAACGATCAACGCCAGGAAGATGCCCGCATCTCTACAACGATGGAAGACCGCTAGATTTAATATATGCAAGAAGATTTATTTAGGTCTCTTTTAACCATTTACGTTTCATGCAAATCTTTAATTGATTAGGGCATTGGTTCAGCTCAAATCATCAGGCACCCAAATCAAAACTGATCACAGTTGGCGAGATAAGCAAGAGATTGATGGGACGCTCGCCACTGCTGGTGGCAACGGTCCTAATTAAATAACCATCGCTCAATGTGCTCATCTTAAACACCAACTGGTGCTGACCAATTTTAATTGGGTTAACCTAAGTGATCGAGGCTTGAGCCACTGAGCCAAGACCAGATTATGGGTCAAAATTTTTAACACATGCAACTTAATCAATTTGATCCTGCAACTATTATTTGATCTTGAGCTGACTTGACCTAATCGCAATCAACTCTTTGATTCAACTAGATCGATTGCTCATCTCGATTGAGCCCAACATGTGCCAATCAAAAATTCTAGGACTCTAATCAAATTAGAGATCCAAATTGGTCTACCCATGAACCCAAATCGCAGAAATTTCAGATCTTGACATAAAATTCAGATTTGAATTCAAATCTGAAACAAATTTTAGATCCGAACGAAATGACTCAAAAATTTTTTAAATCTGAATCTAATTTCAGACGTGCAAGAAAACAATTTATTTTAGATCTGAAACAATCGCACAATCATATCATGTATCATGCAAAAATTTTAGATCTAATAATTTATGATGTTCTAGGCCAATCATTTAGCATAATTGAGTTATGCCAGGGCAACTTTATTCTAGAACGATGTTGAAATATTTAATTAATTTCAGATCTGATTTCTGCAAATCAGATTTCAGATAGCATGCATTCATGTTCATATCAAAACTATGGCTCTGATACCATTGTTGGATTAGGTGGTTTTATGCATGTAGTTTCAAAACAATTTTGAATTACGTAGCGGAAGTAAATGTAGATTAAAACATTTTTAATCTAAGTATGTATCAGAACAAATTTGCTAAACCTCCTACAAACAGATCTATGATATAAACATAATCATGCATCTGGAATCTAATTTAAAATCTAATCTATCAAGAAGAGATCTGATCTCCATATCTTTGCACGGATCGATCTACACCGCAGTCGATGATTGTGGATGTCTGTGTTCCTCGAGCCGTACATGCGTCTGGCCTCTACAGGTATCTACACGAGATTTTGATCTGATCAGAGGCTTCTTGATCTCTTCGGGATGCTAGCTTCCTTGCAGAAATCACTTTCTGATGGTTGATTGAAGATCTTCTTTGCTTCTCTCATATCCTCTCAAAGAAGAAGTATTGGAGGAGGAAGAAGAAAAAAAGGAGAAACCCTTTCTCTTTTTTTTTCTCTTCCTAAAACCCTACACACCAAGATGATAGGTGACGCCTAAAGGAAAAACCCACATCCCTCTCCTTTTTTTCTATGGTGAAATTTGATTTCTCCACATGCTCACGCCCCAAAAATCTCTCCTCTTAAAATGGCATCCAAAGATAAGGTCAAACCTTATCTAATAAGGATTCAAGTTCAAGTAGAACTTGATCCTTATCACCTTTGGCGTTGAGAAGAGGGTGTGGAGAAAGGTGGGTGCAAGTTTTCTCATGCAAAAACCAAGTTTGCGTGAAGAAGTATTGGCGTGGAATAAGATGGGCGTGCGGCATGAGGGGGGGCACTAGGGAGAGAGAGTCTCAGTTGATTAGGACTCTCATTTTAGGTGGTTAATTAATCCTAACCAATTTAGGATTTGGTTGCACCCAAGAAAAAAAATTCTAGTCTAACTAGGAATCCAATCAGACCCTAATCCAATTAGAAAATTAGTTGAATCAAGCCCAAATCAAATAAGAAATTGGTCTCCTTTGTAATCGGGTTATCTCATAACTTAATTAGGCTTGATCTAATCAATTCCAAATCAAGTCAAATCAAATTCAATTCAATTAGACTTGATCTAAATCTCATTGCTCAATCAAATTGAGCCAATTAGCAATCCAATTACTAATTAATCCTCCTACACTCACTAACTCTTAGTGAATTACTGTATTCTAACTTTTGCATTGGATCAATCATCAATCATATTGATGATTAGATCCAATAGCGATTCATAATCGCTAATCAATCATCTGACCAATCAAATACCTCTATTGTGTGTGACCTCATAGGTTCTATTCTATCTGATAGTGAGATATACCGTGATCTCTATCACAATATCATCGAAACTCCTTTCAGTGGGTTGGAACGATTTTAATTGTCCATCAAGGATCATCGATCATCAAAATGATGCTCGATGAGTCTCACAATGACGCTCGATGAGTCTCACAATCCATCAGTGACACCTAGTACTATGTAGTGGCAATCCAGCAGAATGGAAGTATTGAACTTCTAGGTGTAGTTACCGTGTGATTTAGTCCTTCTATTATGAGTCCCAACTAGACGAAAGTCATGAAAAATTCGTCAAATCCCAACATCAGTCATATGCAAGATTGGCTTGACTCAACTTCATTTGTGAATTTCTGTAGAAACTCCTTTTCAGTATTCACGCTTGCTTTGGTCAAAGACTTTCTGAACTCAGTCTCACGAATCGCATAGGACTAAGGGTTCAAGTTTGTGCAGTCAAACTACAGTAGCCTCACTGCGAATAGTCGAGGCACTGTAAGTTAAAGGACCATGCACACCACTGCAGCATCGAGCAAATCATTGACGAGTGAGGAGACATCCAAGTGGTTTCTCGTGTTGGTCATACTCAATGCAAGTTGTTCTCTAATAATCATCTGCACTCTTGCCCCAGTGTTTCCACATTGCAGATTCGAAACTCATCTGTCTGGAAGGAAAGTGGTTCGTGCACTGATCTAACTGAATCAATCACCATCCTGCATGATGATCTCTCGATCGGGAGCTTTTAGGAATTAACCATTAATAATACATGTCCCAAATTCTCAACACTTTGAGAATATTTGTTATCATTTGTTAATTCTTTGGATGAATAATGGACACATAAAACATGATTGGAATAAAATTATCTTTTATTAATAATAAATTTACAAGTACAAATTATGTTCTGGAATTTACAATATGTGTCAGCCAACAATTGGCTTCTAGGGCACACATCTAATAACTATCAATAGGCATGGTGGTCACATGTTTGTTATAGTGCTGAAAGGTTTTGGTGAAAATAGCAATATAGTCATTTCTAGTTCTCAATTTTACTAACATCACAAAGAAGATTGTTCCATGTTTATCCTGACCCCTGTAAAATTTTAGAAATAACCGTTCTGTCTCTAGGCAGTCGCTTGTTTTTTTATAGTGCTGAAAGGTTTTGGTGCAAATAGCAGTATAGTCATTTCTTGTTCTTAATTTATTAACATCCCAATGGAGATTGTTCCATGTTTATCCTGACACCTGTAAAATTTTACAAATAACTATTGTCTCTAGAAAGTTCATCAAAAATGTTCAGACATACTGATGTTGTTCTTTGGAAAGTTGGCAAATTCTCTATTTAACCCACCTTACCTCAGGGAATTTCATGTTGTTTAATTTAGTTCTTTGATTTGTATGGGAGAGCAGTAAAATATGATGGATTAGTCTATGGACTGGAGCTTTGAAGATAAAAGAGGCACTATGCATTTCCTTATTTATTTGTTGCCTGTAATATAGTGACCCTTTAATTTATCTTGGAAGAAGTTAATGCATCAAGATTTTTGGCGAGTAATAACCCAAATTGCGAAGAAACAGTCTGCTAGTCTTTTGGTGGATCTTGCAAACTTGAACTGCACAATGAATAATGAGTTGCACTGTCAAATTCAGTTTCTTCTGACTTAATAGTTAGTCTGTTGGGTTTCTTGTGTTTATAGTTTGCTGATTTCTGCCCTTTGCATATCAAGTGTTTTTGCTATCAGGTCACAGCAATAGCAGCTGTAACTGAGGGAACAGCCATAATTGTTTCCCGTATTTTGTTCGTAAGTGTCTTAATACGCTTATGTTCATTATGCAGGTTGCATTATACACAGAATTATATGTAAGTGGAGCACAGATTCTGATCTTGGGAGAGTAAATCATCTGATTTCTGCTATCTGTTGATGGTCAAATTTATGAACCTATCTGCAAATTTACCATATCATTCTTATTCCATGAATGCAGTCATATTGCGTGGAATTTATTATATTGGAAGGTGATAATCTCACAAGGATCTTTCCTGGTGCTGCTTTTGATTTGGCTGGGCTGCATGTTGATTCTTTGCACTTTTTTGGAATATTGACTGCTTTGCTTGTTTTACCAACTGTTTGGCTGCGAGATCTTAGAGTCATCTCTTACCTTTCAGGTCCGACTTATCATGTTTCATGGACATGTACTGTTTAGTTATTCTGTATTGTAGTATCTTATAAATTTTTCACAAGTAATTTTTTCTGCAGCTGGTGGTGTGCTTACCACTATGCTGATTTCCTCTCTGTTCTCCTTATTGGTACCACGGATGGAATTGGGTTCCATCAGACTGGTAATGCAGTGAAGTGGAGCGGTCTTCCTTTTGCCATTGGTGTATATGGTTTTTGTTTCTCCGGACATGCAGTCTTTCCCAATATTTACCAATCAATGTCTGATCGCACAAAATTCAACAAGGCATTGTTGATTAGGTATGACATCATAAAATTCTAGAATGAGGACATTAAGTTGTTGAGGCTATGTAGTTATGTGTGCCTTGTTCATTTCCTGAAAAATTCTTCTTTCTTTCCTACTGTGAAACAGTTTCACTCTGTGTACAGCAATCTATGGCTCTTTTGCCACCATTGGATATCTCATGTTTGGTGAAAGTACTCTCTCTCAGATAACATTGAATTTGCCAATGCATTCCTTTTTCGCAAAAGTTGCCTTATGGACAACGGTAAATGTCTGGTTAATTATTGTAAATTCATCTTGTTATTATTTTTCTTTATACAACTTTATTGTCCTAAAAATCTAATTCTATCCTCGTTGTCAGGTGGTTAATCCTTTCACGAAGTATCCTTTCTGGCTTCAAAAGTTTGAACATAAGAATCTACTCTTTGTTCCTTCTTCGGGGTCTGTGCACGTGTTGCAAACATGCATGCCTTGTGTTTGGTTGCCTGTCTGTATTATGCTATTATCTATACTGCTATTTTATCCTTAGCTATGAACATATATGCGCTATTGCTAAATCCAATAGCCAGGAGTTTAGAGGAGCTGCTTCCTATAGGACCCACAAATGAAGTTTGGTGCTCCATGTTACTAAGAACCACTCTTGTCATTTCAACAGTATGCATTGCCTTCCTTCTGCCCTTCTTTGGTATGTATTTCAGTTGGTGTTTGAACAAAGATCTGATTTCTACTCATACCTGTATAGTCTGTAAGAATATAAAGGCTATATTGCTTGGGCAGTTATTTGTTCGAGTTTGGATAATATTTGTGTTATTTATAAGTGAAATATGAAAACCGAGATAAGGTATTAAGCCATATGTGTAGAGTTAAAACGAGATCACTCTATGTACAGGATAACACATGTTCGGGTGTCCATTTGCAACTAATATAAATAAGAGTACATATGATAGCACAGTTAACAAGTAGCAAAGATAGAGAAGCAATACATTATTATAAGCCTTTTCTATAGATCTGTTCCCTCAATCAACACAGATCTTACCCTAAGAGTTTACTTTTTTTTACCATAAAGTATATATTTTATTTGCTTACTGGGAAGCAAATACAAATGGAAGAGGGTTATAGTAATAAAGTTATATGCATAGACAAGAAGAAGCAGACATGCTGAATTTGCAGAGTGAAATGAGATGATACTCTATATTTACAGTAAGGATCTTGAGAAGATCAGGTTTTGCAGGGACAAATCTTGTGCCCTGAGCTATGTAAGAATTTTGTGTGGATCTCTAGGTAGCAAGGACAAAGGCCGCTGATGTAGATGTTGGTTAGGTACATTATGCAATGTGCATAGTAGAAGAATAATCATGTTCTCCCTAGGACTTGAATTGCTTGGGCTATGATAGTAATAGACATCAGGAGCAGCTATTTGACTGCAATATTCCTTAGGACATGAACCTCACACAACCTACGAGTAGAAACCAAATTACTGGTGCAGGTACTATGCCATGTTTTAGACCTTGGTAGACCACAATTTCTTTCTTACTCAAAGATAAAGAGATACATATGAACACCATATTCAACATGTCTTTGCTGCAAGATACATGCAATACATTAGTTTCTTATGCTTCCCTTTGTAAATTATTGTCACAGCTGGGGATTCTTTTTTGTTTTATGCTTGTTATTATTAAGACATTTGATAATATAAAGGCTTGTGGATTCATTTTGCTTTTGTGCTTGTTATTATTAAAATATTTGATTATAAAAAGGCTTTGTGTGTGTTACGGTGGTTACCATGAGTACTTAGGATTGGAACTACATCGCAAGGTATTTCAGGTCCTCTGGTTGGCAACACGACCTCTGACTGCCGTATGAGCTGAGGAATCAGTCTCCCTGCTGAGGTGGGGTGTCCGACCTGTGCATGAGCTATCTCAACCGACCTATCCCTTCATCGTATATGAATAGCTGTCCATCCCAAACAGATAAAATCTGGCATAACGATCTTTCCTGATCTCGCGAGAGTGATTGAGGGTTGAATTATCTCGTCCATTATGGCAATTTCAACGGTCCGTCAATCTCGGGATCGTGCGATCTCATAGCTAACAATCAAGCTGTTTACCATCTTTCTATATAAACAATCAGAGCTCCAAGGATCCAGGTGAGTCAAATCAAATCCCTCTCAGAGAATCCGTTGTTGCTCCTTTGTTCTCTGCTTTTCTAACTTGAGCGTCGGAGGGTTCTCGTCGGAGCCACAACCTCCGGTTCGGGATTTGTTTGCAAGTCACTCCAGCACCGGCATCCTTGCACGAGGATCAGACATCCGTCTTCCGACCTCGATCGATTTAAGCAGCAACAAATAGAGGAAGGGTTTGCATTCGTATTCATGGCTCCAAGACGGACATCTTTTTGGCTTTCTAATGCCGCCGCCTCATGACAGGCGGTTAGCCAAGCCGACAATCAAGTTCAACCTTTGGCATCGGAGGTCCCTCCATCGGTTCAATCGGTCCTCCCGGCGTGAGTCACGGCTGACCAATTTGGTCAGCTTACCCAGCAAGTTTAACATCTGATGCCCGCAATTCAAGTGGTCCAGACCTTTATCGCATCCCTTCAAGCGGCGCCATAGCCTCAGGCTGTCCCTGCACCCCCCACAGCGGTGCATCATACAGTTCCTTCAATGGTGTTGTTTGTGCCTTCCGCAGTGGTGCCTCCGCAGAATCCTGCTTCGATTGTGGCTCCGCAACCACCATCCCAACCGGAGCTACAGATGCCTCGAAGTCCAGAGAGGAGGTTGACTCATCAGAGTCATCCTAGGGCCCAGCAGTCGGTCTGATGGCGATCTTCGAGCCCCCAATCGGGCCATGACTCAACCTCCGGACATCGATCTCCACTGCTCTCCGAGGTTGGTACCATTCGTGAAGATTTTGAAAGGCGATTCCAGGAGTTCGACCAGTGATTGGGCCAGAAAATAGAAAGAGCCCTCAATAATAATGGCTCCTGGGCGTTGCCCTACGAAGGGTATAACAGCCAGCCGTCTTTTATCCCGAGGATTGTGCAGGAGCCGCTCCCCCTGCGCTTCAAGCTGCCCCAGCTGGAGGTCTACGACGGGACTACCAACCCCATCGATCATGTGAAGACCTTCAAGACAGCAATGCTCCTTCAAGGAGTATCGGATGCGATCTTCTGTCGAGCATTTCCTCCAACGCTTAAAGGGCTGCTCGGCAGTGGTACACGAGTTTGAGGCCGGCATCTATCCATTCTTTTGAAGATTTGTGCTGGTCTTTCATTGGCCATTTCATCAGCAGTCGACGACACCAGAAGCAGTTTGACTACCTCCACACCATCAAACAAAAGGAGGACAAGTCGATTCGCTCTTTTATGAACAGATTCAACTTGGCGACTCTGGAGGTCCAAAGCTTGGATCAGTCGACCGCGATGGCTGCAATGATGAGCGGTCTGTTGAAGTACGACTTAAAAAGTTGTTAATAAAGACTTATCCTCAAAATTTTTCGGATATGCTTGTCCGTGCGGAGAAATATGCCCGCATGGAAGAAGCCTTCGTCGATGATTCTCTTATCGATTCAACCACGGTGGGATCCAGCAAAGAGCATCATCCGAGATGAATAAAGAAAAGTCGCCTGCGCTTCGTTCTCCGCCTTCGAGGCAGAATAATGGGAGTTGAGGTTGTCGATCTCGGAGTCCCCCGAGAAGGGCCTGACGACTATGGGCAGTACGACAGCTACACGCCCCTGACTGTCCCTCGAAGTGAGGTGTTTTGCAAGTGGGCCTGAGTTATCTGCGCCTCAGTTGATGAGAACGAGCCCGGAACGTCGTCGTGATCTGACAAAATATTGCTTTTATCATCGTGATCGTGGCCATGATATTGAAGACTGCCACCAACTTCGCGATGAGATCGAGAGGCTCGTTAGGTAGGGGTGGCTGAATCATTTTGTCTGGAGAGCAATCCCTCAACGTCGAGCTCCAAGAGTTCAACAGCCACCCCCTATGCCTCAGCAGCCTCTTCCTCTACCTCAGTCATAGCAAGCGCCAGTGCGACAGGAGCGGCATCAGGTCGGAGAATAGGTGGCGGAAGAAGAGCGACCGTCTATGGAGAAACTACATGATTACTGGGGGATCGTCTGGGATTCCCGATAGGCCTGGTTTGGCCTGATTGACGGATGTCCCCGACCAGCCGAGGAGAATCCGAGCCGGCTGGTGAAACCCGCCTCACGTCTATATGAGGTAACCAAATGCTGACTAATTTATCTTTTGCCGGAAAATGCAGACTGCTGCAAACGTGCTCGGCATCAATGCTGAAGTGATATCCCATCATCTAAAGGCGTACCCAACTTATCGGTCGAAAAAGCATAAAAGGCGGCATTTTGCCTCAGAGTGTCAGGAGGCTATCATGGGCTAAGGCATCTTGGCGGGACTTCAATTTAAATTTGGCAAACTTCTGCATGTATTACCACTAATGTAATAACATTTTTATGGAAATAAAATTTGCAGGGCCATCAATTTGTGATGAGCGCCCGAGTCCCAAGAATTGTCTCCTGCTTGAGATCTTGAACCATGACGACGGTCAACTAGCATGAGGGATAATTAATCAGATCTTCAGAAGGTCACCAAGAGTACATGCCACAGGCACAAGCTCATCATCAGCATAACAATGCCTCTCATGCGAAGACAAAAATGCTAGGTGCCGCAGGCATAAGATCGCCGCAGGCACACAAAGTCACTCATGAGGGATAACTAATTAGACCTCAGAAGGCCATCGAGAGTGCATGCCACAGGCACGAGCTTGTCATCGGCACAACAATGCCTCTTATGCGAAGACGAGCAGTGCTAGATGCCGTAGGCACAAGATCGCACAGGCACACAGCCACTCGTGAAGGATAATTAATTAGACCCTCAGATGACCGTTGAGAGTGCATGGCACAGGCATAAGCTCGTCGCCAGCACAATAATGCCTCATACAAAAACGAGAAGTGCTAGATACCGCAGGCACAAGATCGCTGCAGGCACACAAAGCCACTTATGAGGGATAACTAATCAGACCCTCAAAAGGCCACCGAGAGTGCATGCCATATGCATAAGCTCGCCACTGGCACAAATACCCCTCGCGCGAAGACGAAAAGTGCTAGATGCCGTAGGCACAAGATCGCCGAAGGCACAATGCCACTCGTAAGGGCTAACTTATCAGACCCTCGAGAAGAACTTAATGACTCTGAGGTGAGACTAACTTACAAGATCCCAGCAGAGCTCAAGTCGCTCGAGAAGACAAGTACTAGATGCCGCAGGCACGAGATCGTCGTAGGCACACAATGCCACTCGTAAAAATAACTGATCAAACGCTAGAGGAAGAATAAAAAGACAAACAATACCTGGCCAGAGGCATTATCTCAACAACATTCCTTCTGCTTAAAGCGTTGCCTCAGGCATTATCTTACCATGATTCCTCAGTTACGCTAAAGCTGAGCTACCTAGATCTCTACTTGTGCTGAGCTAAGCTGTGAGCATCTCCTTATGCCAATTTAAGCATTTGTCTGTGCTGTATTCAACGAGCCGAGCAAGATTTAATCTAAGCATTTGTCTGTGCTGTTCTTAACAAGTTGGGCAAAATTCAATCCAAGCATTTGTCCGTGCTGTTCTCAACGAGCCGAGCAAGATTCACACAAAAATTCACAGATTTAAATTCAAAAACGAAAGCAAAAGCAATTCATTTTATTAAAATCTTTACAAAGAAAAAATTTTTACAAAGAAAAAGCTGATACATGCTTCACAAAGAGAGGACAATTGCTCCGGACAATGTCTTGCGAACAAAAGAAGAAAATGAGGAAGGAAAAGGAAGAAGAGGAAGATGGGAGAAGATGGAGAGGAAATAAAAAAAGAGGACGAAGAGGGACGTCCCGCTGCAATCAATGGAACATCAAATCGATCAGATGAGCTGGTTCGATTTTCATCCACCAGGGACCTCACCTCCTCACCGTCCAAGTGAGCTGATTCAATCTTCATCCATCGAGGCCTCCACCTCTTCATCAGCGCCGCCAGCTTGTTTGCCGTGGAGTTCTAAATACGGCATTATCTCCTGCAAACGGATCTTGCAATCATTAAAACCCTGGATAAAGGCGGTGGCGGCAACATCGAGCATCTCTTTTCTGAATGTCGTAGAATTTTGGAACTCTGTAATGCAGTGCTCCTGGACTACAAGCGGATTATGCTCCGACGAAGGAAGCGGCAACAGCGACGCCGGCATCATCCTTGGAGCGGCAACTCTAGAAGTGGGAGCCCCATAGGAAGAGGATGCGCCAGCCCGCCTATATTTCTCCCTTTCGCGAGCTAAGTACCTCCGACGAGCATCTCTTGCAAAGGTATTTCGTTCTTACTCGTTGCTTGATTTGCTCCAAGAATGGTAGGTTCAAAGGCGAAGACATTGCAGCAGTCGAAGAAAGGACTTCTTGCCACAGGAGAAGTGAAGATTTCTCTGCTCTTTGGTTCTCTATTTATAGGCATTAGCAACCACATCAATCGCCAATCGATGCTTCCCAGAAGTTAATGGCCAAGCAGTTAATAATGCGCTTTCTCCAAAGTGGGAATAAATCTCTGCGATGCTTCGCAAAATGGAATGGACCTGCATGGTGCATTTTCTCAAGCCTTGTGCCGTTTCCCAGGAGCGACCTTATCAGGAGAAGTTATCAACCGTCATTCTCCGTAATCTTTCACATTTAAAGAAGCAAAATGAGGTTATCGTTCAAAATTAAATCCCCCTAGATCGGCATAAGTCCACCAGTCGAGGTATGGCAAAAAGGTTCTTTTCATTTTATTCCTTTAAAATTTCTTACAAATGATCCCAAAGGGATCCAAAAAAATAAAATATATAGAAATTATGAGGCGGTGCCTGGATTTGAGGTGCAGGCCGCTGAAACATCCACCGCAGTAGGATCCCAAATTTCATTCAAAAAATTCAAGTCCAGATCCGAATATTTGGTGGCAACTCGGGCTTAAATAGACTGCCTTCCAGCGTCATAGACGTAGGCAGAATATTCAGCCCTTCATATTTTTCAAAGGCCCGAAAGTCCACAGCCTTAAAAGCAGCCTCGGCTATTCGTTTCTCCTCAGCCTCCAGGTGGGTCTTCAGCTCTTTATTTTTTTGAGTAGTCGAGAATTCTCTTCAACAGTCTTTCTCAATGCTGTCTCGACATTTTCGGCTCTCATGGAGACTTCACCGACCTCCTCGATCTTTTCTCTTGCCCTTTTGAGCGTCTCGGCTTCAAGCTCAAACTTTTTTGCCGCTTTGGCTAGCTCACAGGAACTTTCAATGTATCCGTTCAGATAATGAGCGAGCTGGTAAGTAAAGAAAAATTCATAAGCAAAAAATGAACATACAGCAGGTGCTAAGTAAGAAAGTTCTAACATATCTGGATGAGGCAATCCACGGCTCCTCTCATCTTCCTTCGAGGGACATCCAGTAGCTCGTTCGCGTCGGTGGGGAGGAGCAGTCTGGAGAGTAGCTTGCTCGCCAGTGTGGGATCCCTCAGCGTCGAGGCCTCAAGCTTCAACCCAGGTGGTGCAGTTTCAGACGCGCTGGCAACCTCAGCTGGAGTCTCATCTGAGGAAGTTTCAGCTACGGGTGAAGCTGGTCGGGTCGGCGAGCTAGGAGCAGGTAAGCTCAAAATCACCTCATCCATGCCATGCTCTGCATGACCCATCCAGTAACCTGCAACGTCAGAGATGGTAGGCAAGTCTTCTCTTATCCGAACAATCTCATGACCCTCCGGAGGGAGGGTTCAGACTTCTCGATCTTTGGGGTCGGTTATGCGGGGTCTCTGACTTTAGCCCGGAGGTTCTGCCTGGTGGCAGGCTTGGCATCTCTTTTCTGTAGGATTTTTTTCTTCGATAGGCTCCAGCTCTTCCCAGCTTCCAGCTCTGTAATCATCATGGTGATCCAATTGTGAGATGAACAAAGCCAGGAGAATTAAGGTCACAACAGTTTACTCACATACCTTGAGGAGCAACTTGGCGATACCAGCATTAACAACATCTAAGCCGATAGCAACTCCAACTCTGGAATCTTGAAGCCCCGCAGAGCTGCCAACTTATGCTCCAGGGTCTGGTTCATTGAAGGCTCCTTCAACGAAGCCTCTTGGGGTTTGCCCCAGGTAGTAAAGTTCCAGTCTTCGTCTGTCGTCTGCGAGATGAAAAGAACTTTGGCTTCCAGCCGTGCACAGTGGAAGGCATATCCAAAAATATCAAGTAAAAGTTGTCCTTCCTCTGTGGGTCACATACCACCATCCGCGCGAGTCAGGATGCCGCTTGAGACTGAAGAGAAAGCGGAAGAATGCAACATTCGGCATAACCCAAGCCAGCACGCATACCGCAACGAATCCATGGATATGCCGCCATGCATTCGGGACCACCATGCACGGCAATATCTCAAAGTATTGGAGCACCACGAAAAAAAGGTGGAGAGGAAGCCTCAGCCTGGTTCGGAAGCACTCGTAGAAACTCATACGTCCCGGAGGTGGACGGTAAACTCGATCATCTGGTTCCATGACTTCAAATTGAAACGCGGGAGGTATTTGGTACTTCTCATGCAGCATAATTATATCTTGCTCTATCATTTCTGACTTGAAGCCCAGCGGCGCAAAGGCTCTGTGGTGGCCATCTCTCTTTCTCATGCAAGAAAGCCACGAAAAGATGAAGAGGAAAGGAACTCGCAATGGAAGAAGGTAACCGCAACTTTGCAAAGTCTGTGTCTCATCCTGTATGAGGGTTTTAAATGACCTCAGACGTGAACGGGATCATCAAAAGTCGCACCCCGTTTGCGCACTAATTGCAAAAGACGTGCATCGTCAGATGATTAACATATGCGCAATGCGTGGAGGCTGCGAATGGACATGATTGCTGCCGTCGATACGGTAGTTAATGCCAGTGGCAGACGAATTGCACTTTACGCCACTTTCGAAGGAGTGCGTATAGACGTGCACCAGTTGCTCCCATGCGAAGACAATTCGAATTCCAATTTTTTCAAAATCGTACGACAGCTTTTCTTCAGGTGCTCCACCTCCAATCTAGCCTCCTGGATTTCTAAGAGTGGCTCTGAAGAAGTCTGAACTCTCTTGGAAGTAGAACGCCCATCTTCTCGAGGAGCTCTCTCTCCACAACTCATCCCCTCGAAAGTCCTGGCTCTTTTAGACGGACCCCCATCGGGGCTCCTTCGAGGATGAGCTTCAAGACGAGGAGAGCCCATTCTCCCTTAAGGTGCCCTCCTCAGACGCTTCAAGTCATCATGGGCCCGGCGATAGTCTCTCAGCTTTAGACTTTTGTCTTTCGAGGGTTCTAATCCGCTCCTCGAGACCTTCGATCTTATCGTCCCTAGATTTCAACCGCTCAAAGGCCACGATCTTCCTTTCGACCTGACCCAGTTCTTCATCCCGATGAAAGATCGACTCCTGGGCCTCCTGAAGAGCCTCAGTGGAATTGAGTTTCTTGACCAGCTCGGCATTATTCTTTCTAGCTGCTCGGATCGGTACTTTAGCAAGTCGATCTCGTCCTTCTCCATCATCGGAACATCAAGATTGGAATTGGCAAGGCTCGCCATGTATCGACCCACATGTGTAAGGGATCGCAAAGCATCGGCAAATTGCTTGTCCCCCTTGTTCTCGAGAAGCAGCCTCTCGGTTGGCGGCAGGAGATTCCTCAGATACTCTACCATGGATTGAAGCTTTTCTTCTGCGGATGGAGCATGAAGCGTCAGATCTGAAGACCCCGCAGGGGAAGTAGATGCGTGTAGGCGCCAAGGAGTCGCTATCCCTGAAGATGACCCAGTTTCCATCGCCATCGCTAGATCCTTCTCCGGATTGTCAATCGCCTTCTCCACTAGTGATACCTCAATCGGATCCTTTTCGAAGCATCCCTTGGCGTTCGTTTCTGGTGCTGTCTCCAACAGTGGCCCAACGATCGAAACTTTTTTCAGAGAATCCCACACCACGGCTTCCGATGGTGGGGACGTGGACTCAACGACAGGAGCAGCCTAATCTCCTTGACTGCAGGTTCCGTTTCAGCGATCGAAACCACAACTTGTCTCCTATGAGCCAGAATCTGCTCTAGTATTTTCACGCGTTGTGAATCCATCCTGCCCCAAGGAATCGTGACGAGAAACCAGCACTAGAAGAGGCCTATGGATACCTGGCCTTCAAGGTGCAAATTTAAAGAAGGAAGAAAATGAAAAGCTGCCGCAAAAGTAATTAAAATCTCGAGAGGACCGTTGTCTGAGTGGTTCCATCAGTTACGCCCGTCCGCATCGGTCGTATCAAGCGATGTCACAATTCTTAAATATAGAAGACAAGCATGAGGGTAGAAATGCATGACATCGGATCCGAGGTACTTTTGGAGTACTCAATCTGATTCTTAGACTCGGGAGCAGGGGGATAGTGTTACGGTGATTACCGTGAGCACCTCGGATCGGAACTACATCGCAAGGTATTTCAGGCCCTTTGGTCGGCAACACGACCTCTGACTGCCGTATGAGCTGAGAAGTTAGTCTCCCTGCTGAGCTAGGACATCCGACCTGTGCATGAGCTGCCTCAGCCGACCTATCCCTTCATCGTATACGAATAGCTGTCCATCCCAAACAAATAAGATCTAACGTAACGGTCTCTCCTTATCTCGCGGGAGCGATTGAGGGCTGAATTATTTCATCTATTATGGCAATTTCAACGGCCAGCCAATCTCGGGATCGTGCGATCTCACAGCTAACAATCCAGCTGTTTACCATCTTTCTATATAAATAACTAGAGTCCCGAGGACCCAGGTGAGTCAAATCAAATCTTTTCCAGAGAACTCGTTGCTGCTCTTTTGTTCTTAGCTTTTCTGACTTGAGCATCGGAGAGTTCTCGCTAAAGCCACAACCTTCGGTTCGGGACTTATTTTGTAGGTCACTCCAGTGCCAGCATCGCTGCATGAGGACCAGACGTCCGTCTGCCGACCTCAGTCGTCCGTCTTCCGACCTCGGCCGATTTAAGCAGCAACAATGTGTAAGCTGTTGATCTTATAATTAACATCATGCAAAATAAAGTTGAACTCAAAGGTGAAATTAATTAATGAAATACTTTGTCATTATTTTGAGGCAATAAGAATGCTTTCGTTTCAAACTGGAAGCCCCATGACTGGTAGTCCGTGTTGCACTTCCTTTTGTGTTTTTGATATCTATAGTTTGTAATGCCTTGAAATGTTTCAAGGCATGGGAATTACAAGATCTTAGCGACCATCTGACACCTGCAAGGGCTTGTTAGTGATAATACCATGCTTAATAGGCTCTTATTTTTCATTATCTATCTGAAATGCTGATTAGCATTGTGAAATAATTATGTGCATTGATATCATTATTCTCTTGTATTTTTATATATAAACATAGCCAGGAAGGGGATCTTATCATGAGAGTACAGGAGTGTTCTCTTGACATCTCCTCTAAGCCCTCTTTGGTGTCATCTTGATATTCTCTTATAGTGCAGTTATCTTTTATCTTTGCTTCTCAACATGCAACTAACTTGCTTCATGTATCAAGTTCTTGGATTATTTTTCTTTCCATGTGTTTTTCAGTTAGAAAGTTTGACATGTGAATTCGTAAAATTAACAAAGGTCGGACAATTAGTTTTCCTGTTGTGTACTACATAAAATAATTCTAATACATCTAGGGTTAGGACTTTAAAATGCTTGTGAATGTGTTGGGCAGGATCCGATACCAATTATTGTAGAAAAAGAAAAATAGAAACAAGAAAACTATCAAATACGTGGATCAATCAAAAGGCTCGCCTCCACGAGGCATGCAAAGCTTCAAATACGTGGATCAGTCAAAAGAGAAATTAATTACAAGAGAAGACCATACCCTCAACCCTCGTACACCAATCCCTCTCTCTCAACAAGAAGCACTCCCTCACAAAGCTCTCTTTAGAAGATTCCCTGAAGCGACCGCTATCCGCTGTCTGACAGGTTGCCTAAAGCACCCTTGTGCTTCTGCTCTCTGTCGGTTCCTCTCGGTCTGCTGCTGCTGCTCAGGGCTCTGTCGAACTCCTCTATTTCCACCTCTGGGCTCTCTGCCGACTACACCACTAAGCCACTAAATCGCTATCACCCATAGGGTCTTTTAAAGACATGAGATCGAGTCCCACTCGGTAACAGAGCTCAAACATGATTCAAAAACCTCCCTGGTCCGTCAGGTCAATCCCTAAATCAATCTGATCATGCCCGCATGCATCGCAGGCCATCGGATCATGCATCGGTCCATGAGAATAGCCATGAGCTGCGAGAAACGTAGTCAGAAACGTCGTCGGTCCACAGGCCATCGGATCGCGCATCGGTCCATGAGAAACGCAGCTAGAAACATCGTCGGTCCACTATGGACCGATGACATCTCCAGCCGCATTTCTCATGGATCGATGCGCGATCCGATGGCCTGCGATGCATGCGAGCATGATCATATTGATCTGGGGCTTGATCGGAAGGACTAGGGAGGTTTTTGAATCATGTTTGAGCTCTGTTACCGAGTGGGACTCGGTCTCAGGCCTTGAAAGACCCTGTGGGCGATAGGGATTTAGTGGCTTTGGTGGTGTGGTCGGCAGAGAGCCCAGAGGTGGAAATAGAGTTCGGCAGAGCCCTGAGCAGCAGCAGCAAACTAAAAGGAGCCGATAGAGAGCAAAAGTATAGGGGTGGTTCAGATAGACTGTCAGATAGCGGACAGCGATCACTTCAGATGTTCTCCTAGAGAGCTTTGTGAGGGAGTGCTTGTTAAGAGAGGGATTGGTGTATGAGGGTTGAGGGTATGATCTCCTCTTGTAATTAATTTCTCTTTTCATAGTGAAGCTTTGCATGCCTCGTAGAGGTGAGTCTTTGGTTGATCCATGTATTTCATTATTTTTTATTTTTATTTTTTTGTAATAATTGATACTGGATCCTGTCCAATAAGTGGTATCAGAGCCAGACGGTATCAGCGTTAGATTGTGGTAGTGTTGATCGAGATAGAAAATGAAGAAGACAAGCACAATCGATGTGAAGATCAATCGGTTCGACAGGAAGAGCAATTTTTGTGGCAAGCGAGGATGAAGGACGTGCTCATCCAACATGGGTTGATCAATACTTTCTTGTACGAGAAGAAGCTGAACACCATAGAAGAGAAGATCTGTGAGTGGCTACAGATGTAGATGGTGAGTACCATCCATTTGTACTTGACGGATGAGGTGGCGATTTATATACTCGACGAGATTTCTCTGATGGTACTGTGGTCGAAGCTCGAGGAGTTGTATATGATGAAGTACCTCACCAATACTCTTCCTCTGAAGGCAGTTCTACCAACTGTGGATAGACGAGGGACAGCGTGCAGGAGCATCTCAGCTACTCCCAAAAATTCTCATCGATCTTTTCAGTGTAGATGAGAAGGTTGAGAAGATCAGGATATTGATCTTGCCAGCGTCTTCTCTCTATATGAGTTGGTGACTGCTCTTCTAGTGAGGAAGAGCACCATCAAGATGGATGAGGTCACCATGATGATTCTCCAGAACATGGTTCTCATGAGGAAAATCAGGCTTTTCAGCTTTGGTGGTTTTGGAGGAGCAGATAGCAGCAGATGGAGCGGCAGAGGATTGTGAGGAGGACGATCCAGGTCTAAGACAAGGGATCCCAACAAGATTAGGTGCTACCGATGTAATGAGTTGGGGCATCGTGTCAGAGATTGCCTTCGACTAAGGGATCGACGAGGACTACTGCAGCGACGGTCAATAGCGAGTTAAAGGATGATGTTCTAGTGATATCTGACGAGGTATTTATTTTTTTCGATAGTGAATTTTAGATTTTGCATACACCCATTATGTATGTTGTAGAGAGGAGCTGTTTGACTCTTTGGAGAGCAATGAGAGCATTGTTCATCTATCGGATGGATCGAGCTGTGTGATCAGGGGCATGAGAATGGTTAGCTGGAGGACACATGATGGTGCAGTGAGAAGATTAGGAGAGGTTCGATATATATTCAATTTTAGATGAAATCTTATCTCATTGAGCAGATTGGATTCAAACGGCTGCGAGTGGATAGCTGGTGATGGAATCCTGAAGGTCATGCGGGGTGATAGAGTGATATGGGAGGGAAGAAGATCAGAGGACATTACTATCTAGTAGGGAGCTCAGTGCGAGATGGAGCTTAAGGAGTCAGGGGGAGCTCAAAATGAGATGAAGTTCCAGGTGGTGGATCGGATACGAGATCGGAGACTCGAGAGATGAGAAGCGACATCATAGAGTGAAGTTTCTATTATCACAGGAGACTTTCTTGAGCAGATCTTTGGTCAGAGAGGATACAGTCCATGACGGAGGTGGAATCGAGCAGCCTGGTTCGACTCCACGTTTTCCATCCTTGAGACAGCAGGTGTGTTCCAAGATGCGGGGGCGAGACGGATCATAGGTTCTCAGAGATAGGTGGAGGCCGAACATCGAGTCAAGATGGAGATTGTTGAGAAAAATATCTCGAGATTCGATCCACAATAAGTCTAGAATAAGGTTCAAAACGACGAACGAAATCTAACGAGCCCAAGAACAGTCCAAACGGAGTTTAGATTATGAAGATACACGTAAAGGAAGCTCGACAGCAGGCTGGTATGGTCCACGGGCCATCGGAGAGGGCCCACTGGTCGGAGCAGGCCGCAGTTGGGCGCGGCCCAGGCTGGCCCGTGCGGGTGCGGCCCAGCGCGGCCCGACCCAACATGGGCGAGCGGGGCCTACAACGTGCGAGAGGCCTAGGGCCTAGCCCATGCGGCTCATGGTGCACCAACGGTCCATGGGGGCTGCATGGATCAGGCACCTGGGCCTCTTGCATTGTGGGCCACGTCCGCCCGCTCCCTGCGGCCTGCTCTGGCCCATGGGTCCTCTTCGATGGTCCATTGGCCGTACCAGCCTGCTGTCAAGCGTTCATCGTGTATATCTCTATCATCTGGATTTCGTTTGGACTGTTTTTGAGCTTGTTGGATTTCGTTCGTCATTTTAACCTCGTTCTAGACTTATTGTGGATCGAATCTCGAGATATTTTTTTCAATAGAATGCATGAGATGTGGTTTTATGAGGTGATTAATAATATTTAATTATTTTTAATTCACATGAATATGATACACTTGAAATGCACCTTTTGTGAGTTCTACACTGGCTTCTAGGACATGTTCTATAAGGAAGTATATTGAAGCTAACATAATTCTTTTATCTTTTGTATTTTGTTTTGCTAGGCTGTTGCTCAGAAACAACCCAAGAGGGTGGAGGGTGAATTAGATTTTCATTAACTTTTACAATCTTAGAACAAGTATGTGCTTAAATAAGATAAACTAAGTGAGTATACAGTGGAAGTAATAAATCAAAACAAGAAGTGTGCTGAAGTAAATAAGAGCAAAACAAAATAAGCAAGAGCACACAACAAAAAATTTATGGTGGTTGGTGCTAAGCTTAGCACCTATATCCACTCTCCAAGTCTTTCTATTTGGAAATTCCACTATAATCTTCTTGATTATAGCATGATTGTTTTAACTAAGTTCACAATCAATCCAATCGATTGTTTTAGCAAACTCTCAATCAATCTAGTTGATTTTGCACAAGAAATTAATCAAAACCTTTCCAACTAAGTCATCCCTAGGTTTAGTCAATATAATGTCCAGTTACGGGCTTGAACAAGCCTATCCCACAAGCTTCTATCTCAAGAAACTTGCAAAGAACAAATATACAATAGAGAATACAAAGAATAATCAAGAGTACAAGAAAATAAACTCGTTAAAGCTTGATTGAAGTTAATGATGAATACTCTTTGAAGCTTGGATTTTTTTCACTTGAATGAATGAGAGGCTCTCTTTTGATTTGCTATGGATAATCTCTTGGAAGCTCACTCAATTAATTATACTTGATTTCTCTCTTTTTGACTTACTCAAGGATATTCGATATCCTTATTAAGAAATTATGTTTTTCTTTTTTTTCCTTTAGATCCACTTTTCTTGGCTCTTCATTGAGTTTGGAAGTCTTTAAATCCTTTATAAAAGCCAAACTAGCTGTTTCTGCCTACTGTAGACCAAAACTAGCCGTTACAAACTTTTCAAGATAATTTTGCACCTTCTGCAGAACTAGTTGTTATGGCTGTAGAGGCTCAAGAGTCGACTCGTAGAAGTCAAGAGTCGACTCATGCTATTTGAGAGTCGACTCATAGGAACCAAGAGTCGATTCTTGCAGGATGTGTCAAAAATTAGTTCGTCCCTTTGAGAGAGTCAACTCAGCCCTTCCAAGAGTTGACTCACAGAAATGTGCCGAATCTTTCTACGTGACAAGGTTGACTCGTCTTTAGCAACAGTCGATTCCAACTTCTCAAGTTGGCTTTTCTCAATGAATCCATCTCCAAATTTGATGTTTAAAGTTCACAATCATTCCAAGTGACTTCAAAGTTTATGAGAGATATTGGCTTCCTACAAAACAAATTAATTTCTCCAAAAATACACATTCATTAGTATCATACTCAAATATTTTGTATTCATCAAATCAATCCATGGATCAACATAGGCATCAAATCTATATATCATAATAATTTTGGGGCATTTCCATTGAGAATCGTGCAATCTTTGAGACTTTTGTTCGAACGGAAGCTTGGCACCCGATGGTGGTGGCTATGGCGGACTAGGGGAAGGGCCGCAGTGATAGAGATCGCTCCTCATCAGAGTCGTGCGGGGAGGCGAAGATGTGGGTTCAGGCAGTGCAGGGGTAGGCACGGCAACCCCAATGGATGGAATATATGATCTCACCATCGGAGTTGGAGGAGCTTCGACGGTATTTACGAAGGTTCTTGAGTTCCCGGAGGGTGGTGGTGCGGAAGCAATGGGAGGTCTCCATTTTGCTACGCAGTATCGGCCAATGGGTGCCATCGGAGTGGGTGGGAAAGCATTTTAAGGATTGGGGTAAGCTGGCATACGACCCAGAGGCTTTTGCCCTAGCGGAAGACCACCTAATCTGGTTTCAATTGGTGGCAGACTCCAAGGGGCTTCTCTAAGGTGGGCTGTGGTTCGTTGCTGGACATTTACCGACAGTCGAGCCATGGGTGTCGGGTTTTGTCTTGGGGATGAAACAGGTTCGAAGAGTGGTTTTATGGGTTCGGTTGCTAAGGTTACCAATGGAGTATTGGAGTCTCGAGATGCTAAGGGGGATTATGGCGGAGGTCGGCAAATCGGTAGTGACAGACGAGTTCACGGTCCGCTATCGGAAGATGGGGTTCGCACGGTTTCGAGTGGATCTCGATGCAGGAGAACCCTTGAAGTCAGGAGTCCTTATCCGGGGAAATGATGGGATTGTTGGCTAGCTTTGTTACAATAATATTCCAGCCATTTGCTATGGCTGCGGCTGGATGGGGCATGTCAACGAGGACTGTGCGTTCCCATTGGAGAAGGATGGGGGCTGAGAGCTTTAGTCAGAGAACTTGGTTTCTTCAATGGTGGTGGAAGGGGATCTGGCGATGAGTGCCAAGGAACCTACCATCACTTGACCGCAGATGGGCCTGTGGATGGTGAACTCTAGGCTTCAGATGCTGCAGCCGATCAGGGTTCCAACGAAGCCTAAGGGAATGGAGGACTCCAACCCTAACTCCTCGGCCCCAACTCTTCATCGCGTCCCAGCTCCCTTCGCCATCGGAAAACTCTTCGAGATCACCATCAGACTCTGACGATTGGCAAAAGCTGATTAAGGTTGCCCGACGGTGGTCATCGATGAAGGATAGGGTTGAAGCGGGTGCTGATTGAGTTGAGGCGGACGAGTCTGGATTCGGGTTCCAAGTGCTGATTGAGTTGGGCCTGGGTCTGGATGCGATGGAGATGGACCTGACGTTGAGCCCAGGCCCAGTTGATCGGTATATGGGTGAGGCGGCTCGGCTATCCCTAAAGCGGGCCAGAAGCCTGGCCCGAGATGCAAAATCAAGCTCAACCCAGGGAAATGAGGTGGCCGGGACTGCGCGGCGGATCGGGATGCAGGCCTGCACGGTGGGTCCCCAGGCGGGGGATTGATCTTGTGGAAGAAGGGAGCTACTACACTAGCTGTGGCTTCTCCGGTGATTGTTGACTTCGTTGCAGTGGGAGGTGGGCCTGGCCAGCACCACAGCGGACGCCACCAATGGTGTGGGCTGTCTCCGACGACAGCGATGGAGCCGAGAATGAGGCAGGGGCTGTCTCCCCTCATGGCGAGGGTTCTTTGGCCAGCAGGCGAGCGGCGAGAATTGGGGTGAGCAGGCGGCTGGAGCAGTGGGGAAAAGGGCTGGATATTCCTTCCACAGTCAATGATCCCTCCCGACGGTGATGCAGTGGGTTGATTGGAGGAAAGGCAACAGTAGGAAAGGAAACGGAAGCTGGGTGATCATGGGCCATAAGGAGTTTGTGGGTAGGCTCAAAACAGCCTTGTTGACTGCGGATGTTCAGTAAGGCAGCAAAGTTGGCTGTGGGGAAGTGGAGATGGTGGAGTGACGCTGGAGGAGTCCACGCTGGGTTCGCCCTCTTACCACTCTCACTTATGAAGATTCTCATTTGGAATATTCATAAAGCAGAGAAACCATCTTTCGCTCCACCTTTCGAAGACTAGTACAACAACACAATCCAAAAATTAGTGTCTTGATGGAGAATAGATTGTCAGCGCTTAGTGTGGCTCGTGCTTGTCGTCACTTTCCTTCCAACTGGGGGTTCTATACTGTAGAGTCTCAAGGTTTGTCGGGAGGGTTTATTGTTGTGGGGCGTACTGGGGTTGCTATTGTGGATGTGTTCCACTACTGTAATCAGCAAGTTAATATTGTTATCACTGAAATAAATGGATTTACTTGGCTTTGTCCAATGTATATGCTAGCACTGAGTATAGAGGAAGGATTGTTTGGCACGAGGTGGCTAGCCTAATTGACCAAGGGTTCCTATAGTCGTGGTGGGTGACTTTAATTGCACTACTGGTCCAGAGGATACAAGGGGGGCGGGCCTTTTGTGGATGATGTGGGCTCTGAAGAGTTTAGAGAGTTCATCCAGTCTATTGGTCTTGTGGATCTTGGATTGGTGGGGTAGAGGTTCATCTGGTGCAACAACCACCTTGGCGCTGCTCGGATGTGGGTGAGGATTGACAGGGTGTTTACTACGACTGGCTGGATCCACCACCATCCTACCTATCTTGTTCACCACCTGTCGAGGATTGCTTCTGACCATTGCCCGCTGCTATTGGTCACCGACACCTCTACTTCTCATCGTAGCCCCTTTCGGTTTGAGAAGTTTTGGCTCTCTTATTCCATATCATGGGAGATTGTCAGGGAGGTCTAGAGACTATCGGTCTGTGGTGATGTCAGGTACTGTGTGACCAGGAGGTTGGAGCTGACGAGGAGGCATCTGTTGAGATGGAACAGGGTTGAGGTGGGTGATATATTCAGGAGACTCGAGGTTATGGAGACCTCTATCTTGGAGCTCCAGGAGCGAGAGGAGCGTGGGGGGCTTGCAGAGGCTGAGCTGATTGACCTGAGTGGCTTACTGTCCGCCCACCACACCCTGCTACGGCAACAGAAGACCTTCTGAGGCAAAAGTCTAGGATGCAGTGGACTAGGGAGGGTGACCGAAATATGAGATTTTTCACCAGTCCACCATCATCCGACGACAAGAATCGGATTAGGACGATCAGGGATACAGCGGGGCAGTGGAGGACCTTTGAGGAGAAGATCATATAGGAGGTTGTTCAATTCTTTAGAGCTCGTTGGATGGTGCCACTAGGGGGTTGGACTACCTTTCCCCCTCCGAGGGCGGAAGTCACGGTGAAGGAGAATAGGGACCTGGTGGTGGATGTTTCTAGGGAGGAGATTTAGAGGGCTCTTTGGACCATAGTTGAGGACAAAGCCTTGGGCCCGAATAGTTTCTCCCGCTCTTCTTCAGGAGATTGGCCACTACAGCCTGAGGTGGTTGTGGTGGTGCAGGAGCTTTTTGGTACCAATTAGATGCTGGAGAGGTGGAAGCAGACATTCGATGCCCCGATCCCAAAGAGACAGGATGCTTCAGAACCCAACCACTTCAGGCCAATCAGCTTATGCAATATCGTGTATAAGATATGTGCCAGGTTGATGGTGTGCAGGATGAAGTCTATTCTTCCATGGTTGATATGTCCGGAGCAGGGGGCATTCATAGGTGGGCGTAGCATTTTTTATAATATTCTTATCGTCCAAGAATTCATGCATGATCTTCAATCAGCCACCTCTTGTCATGGTCTGATGGTGATGAAGCTTGACATGGAGCAAGCTTATGATCGCATGAGCTGAGATTTTTTAGAGAGGGCCTTGGACTTTGGGTTCCACCCTACATGGATCAATTGGACCTTGGCTTGTATTCGGAGTCCTTTCTTTGCCATCTTACTCAATGGGATGCCTTCAGACTTCTACTCCACTGTTGGGCTAAGCCAAGGTTGTCTTCTATCCTTATATTTTTTCATTATATGTGCTGACACTCTCGTGAGCTATTCATGCTGCATTCGGAGGTCAGCCTTAGACCCTTACATATCGGCACCCGATGCTCGGTCGATCTCGCACCTCTTCGCAAATGATTGTTGTTGGTCGGTCGGGCTTCTGTTCGAAATGCGATTGGCTTCTGGAGGATTTTGGAGGATTACTGTGCAACTTCGGACCAGAAGGTTAACCTTCTTAAATTAGCGGCTGTGTTTAGTCCGAGGATGTCGGCCCAACAGCGGCTTGCGATTAGGGATATTTTTGGGATCAGGGAGCACAGTGGGACCTTGCAATAGTTGGGCGTTCTTATTATCGGGTGCAAACTGAGAAGGACGGAGTGTGTGGATATTGAGTGGGCGATTCGAGAGCGACTGGAGGGTTGGCAAGGCCATGCACTATCCATGATGGGCGGATAACCCTGGTAAGGTTCGTTCTCAGCTCCATTCCTGTTTATCTGTTTTCACATGATTCTCCCAAGGCTTGGTGGCCGAAGTGGAGCAGTTTTTTCGAAGCTTTCTGTGGGGATCCTGATCAGGAGGGGGAGGTGTCCATTTGCTTGCTTGGGAGGTGGTGTGCCAGCCTCTGAGGGAGGGCGGTCTGGGCATCCAATTCTTAGCCACGATGAGGGAGGTCCTGATTGCGAGGCATATTGCACAGCTTCTGCTCTATCCAAACTCTCTATGGAGCTCAATCATGATGGCTCGGTATGGTTCGTGGCCTGTCAGGAGTGAGGTCCATCCTAGGCATACTGCTTTTATGACAAAGATTTGTGCTCATGCTTCTGATATCTTCCCTTAGACAAGATAGCTAATGGGAGATGGACACTGGGGGTATCCTTCATGATGTTTGGATTGGAGATCTACCATTCAATCAGTGACCGACCTTAATCAATGTGGAGGTGACAGACTCCATAAGAGTTACGGATCTCTTCGTGCTGATGGAGGTGGGATCCAACAATCATGTCTAGTTTGTTTGATGAGCAGTTGGGGAGTGGATGATGTCCCTTGCAACTCCCATATCCAACAGCCCAGACATCAAAGTTTGGGGACTGTTGCATTCCGAGAGTCATGACGGCAGACCTCTATCAGACCTATTGGAGGGAGCCTATCAAACAGAGATCTTGGGTGGATCTGGAGGATGGGGGTGCATCCTAGGGTGAGCCTATTTCTCTGGAAGGTGGTCTGGGCCCGACTCCCGACCAGATCCCTCTTGTGAGCTCGAGGCATGGATCTTCAGGTGGTGTGCCCTTGCTGCGACTTCGAGGAGGAGACCATGGAGCACACTCTTTCGATGCTCGAGGGCGACAGTTGTTTGGTCCCTGATGGGGTTGCACTTGGGAATTGCTCAAGCGGAGGACCCCACTCAGGCCCTTTTGGAGCTCTTTTAGCACAACACTGGAGGTGATGTGTCTAGGGCGGTCGGGGTTCGTGTGTGATAGAAGGGATAAATTTGCTTATATTACTTGATGTCCAAATATGTTATAGGATGCCTCCTTATATGTACAAGAGGTAAACTAAGTCAGACAAGTGTCAGCCTACGCCTACTCATATACAACTTATACACAACCCATGTATATCTCACCCAAACTTACTGAAGAGGAAAGCTGGCTAGGTTTATCTTGATAACTAATACATTGCTGTCTAACATTCCCCACAAGTTGAGCATCTGGTGGATGGATGTGAAGATTGGTGCGGAGAGTATGAAAGCGCGATGTAGATAATGGTTTAGTGAAGATATTAGCGAATTACTTGTCAGAGAAAATATGAAACACGGACAGCTTGCCACACAACAGTTTCTCTCAAAGAAAAGATGATCAAGTTCAACGTGTTTAGTGCGAGCATGGAGAATAGGATTGGTGATAAGGTAGGTTGCACTGAGGTTGTCACAATATAACTGGATTGGGTGTGACAAGAAGCATCCCAAATCATGAAGATGACGGATCCAAACTGTTTTAGCAAGTGCCAAAGCCATGGCACGATATTCGGCCTCGGAACTAGATTTGAAAATTGTGGGTTGTTTCTTGGTAGACCAAGAAATGAGATTTGGGCCCGAGAAAGGCAAAATCCAGCAATGGAATGTCGGGTATTAGGACACCCAACCCAATCGGCATCTGAATAAGCAATAAGCGATGGATTTTGATACCGAGAGAAATGTAATCCATAGCTGAGTGTACCACTAACATAATGGAGGATCCACTTCACAGCCTAAAGATGTGGTTCACGTGGCGCATGAAGAAACTGATATACCAAATTCACAACATAAGATAAGTCAGGCCGGGTGAAGGTAAGGTACTGTAAGGCCCCAATAATTTGACAATATTCATACAGGTTTAAAGGAGGCTATCCTTCATGAATGGATAGATGTGTGCTACAAGAGAGTGGTGTGTTGACAGATTTGCAATCCTTCATACCATGGCGAGAAAGTAACTCCATAGCATACTTGCCTTGTGAGAGATGAAGACACGAGGAACTAGACTTAACCTCAATTCCCAAGAAGTAATGAAGTGACCCCATGTCCTTCATAGCAAACTCAGATTGAACAGTGGCAATGAGAGATTCCAAAAGAGGGCCAGAACTGTCTGTGACTATAATATCATCCACATACAAGAGCAGTATTAAGGTGCCATGGGTACTAAAATGAACAAACAGAGATGCATTTGCAGCATTAGAATGAAAGTCCATCTCAGCAAAAAATGAGGTAAACCTCTGAAACCGGGCATGAGGAGCCTACTTGAGACCATATAAGGCTTTCTTGAGTCTACAAAGGTAATGCGGATTAGTAGCATCAATAAATCCTGGAGGCTGTCACATATAGACCTCCTGAAGAATGCCGTGAAGGCATTCTTCACATCAAGTTGTCATAGTGGCCTTAACAATAGGAGAGAAGGTTTCCTCAAAATCAATACCTTGTTACTGCTTATATCCCTATGCCACAAAGCGAGCTTTAAGGCGCTCAAGTGAACCATCAGCATGAGTTTTGACTTTATAAACCATTTGCATCCAATAATGTTAGCATGGGACAGAGGAGGAACAAGATCCCAGGTACAATTTGATATCAAAGCATCATATTCTTCCTACATAGCAGCGACCCATCCAAGGTGCTGAGAAGCCTCCTTGAACATCGATGGTTCCTGCAAAAAATCAGAACTAGAAGATACAAGCAACGTAGAGGGATCAGCCTGAGAAGAGGATTGATGCCTAAGAATCATATGGTGCGAGCGTTGTAGAATAGGATGAGGTTGTCTAGGAGGTTTAGGGTCAGCAGCAACATTGGATTGGGTAGAATTTATCTTGGGGGTGTGGGAATCAGAGTAAATCAAGAGTCCGTACTTGAGTGCGTTGATACATAATCCGAATCGACGGTCGATCCACACAACTACCAACAGGAACCTCTATAGAACTGTTAGTATCCACAGTAGGAGCAGGAGAACAAGTAGCAACAGCACTGGGTGAATCTAGGGCTAGACCAGATGCAAATGCAGATGCAGTGATGTTGTCATTGATATCAAACTATGACATGTGAAATACCAGCTCACAAATGGAGCAGGCAGTAGAGGGATCTAAATCATGTTGTGGATGTGAGACAAACAAATTCAGTGTATTTAAGTCACCAGTAGTAGGCATGTCATGTGATTGCTTTGAAAGGACTGTAAACAAGTGTAAAGAATACAGACTCAACAAACACAACATGATGGAAAATGGGAATTTACCAGAGGAAGGATATAAACAGTGAAATCCCTTGTGATGCTCAGAAGGGCCAAGAAAAACATAAGGTAGAGACCGTAGATGGAGCTTATGCGATGCAATATCCTAAATGCTTGGATAACAAAGACACCCAAAACTTTGGGAATATTCACAATAGAAGGAGAATATCCATGTAATTTTTATAAGTAGTGGAGCCATTCAAAACAGTTAATGATGGAATGCGATTTAAAAGAAATACAGCATAGTATAGGGCTTCAGTCCAAAACTGCACTCGCATAGCAGATTGAAATAAAAGAGTGCAAATAGCATTTGCTGTGTCTATTTTGCGCTTAGCAATGCCATTCTGCTGAGGCATAAAGGGACACGATAATCGATGAAAAATATCATTGGCACTCATAAAATCAGTAAAAGCTTTATTAACAAACTCTTTTCCTCCATCAAAATGAAAGTAACAAATATTTGCTTTGTAAATATTTTTAACATGGCATGAAATTCCACAAATTTATCATAAACTTCATGTTTAAATCTAAGAGTATATATCGAGATATATCGAGAAAAATCATCAACAAACAACACAATACCGATATCTAGAGGGAGAAAGAACAGGTGATTGCCAAATATCAGAGTGAATTTGTTCAAATGGATAAGAAGATTTTGATTGAGAAACACTAAATGGTAATTTGACATACTTTCTAAGATGACAAGCATTACAATTATTGAATTGAACAGACTTAACAGATGCATGTGAAACATTTTTAATATCTTTCAAGAAACAAAGCAAAACATCACTACTGGGATGACCTAATCTCCTATGCCAAAGTTCAGGACTCAATTGGACAGCTGCTAATGTTGTCTTATTCCTAACACTGATAGTGAAAACTTGAGAAGCAATAGGGTAAAGTGACAAGTTAGGACTATTGCACCGAAGAAGCTCCTTGTTCTCAGATCCTTAGAAAAATCAGATGAATCAAATTCCATAGAACAATTATTATCACAACAAAATTGTCGAACAGATAATAAATTTTCTTAATGGAAGGAATGACTAAAATATTATGCAAAGAAAGTTAGTATGAGATGTATGCAGCCTACATTCACCAACAGCATGAATAGCAATTTGTTCTCCATTTTCTACTAGAATATGATCACTACCATGATAAAGTTGAGAGTGCGAAAGTATACCTGAAGTGACAATCATGTGGTTCGTCGCCCCCATATTAGGATGCCACACCTCCTGGTCAGACTCATCCTGTGAATACTCATGGCAATAAAGGACTGTGATATATCATAGGATATATAATTATGATTAAAACACTGTCTACACTGAAGTGCTGTATGATTAAATTTACCACATATCTGGCACGTGGGGCCAGATTGCTTCTGAAAGAGGGAAGGGTTAGGAGGTCTAGGAGGTGGTGTGGCTCGGTAGTGTGGATGTTGCTGCTGGTAGCAGTTGGGTTGAACACTGTACTGATAGTCATCTATCCTGGTCCCTGGCATCGTCCTCCACGATTGCCTTTGCCTCCCCGAGATCGATCTCTGTGGCCACCCTGATTGCCTGGTTGACCACCATCACGTGCAGCCACAAAGGCAGTAGAATGGCCAGTGGGAGCGGAACTGCGAAGAGCACTAAAGTGCTGATCCTGCTGTTCCTCCTGAAGTAGCAGCAGGCGAAGCTCCTCAAGATCAGGAAGATTACCATGCATAGTAACAATGGTAATGAAACTCCTGTACTCTTCGGGAAGACTATGAAGAGCAGCCATCACAAGCTCACGATCTGTCCCATGACTATCAATGGAGTGAAGACTCTGACCAATATCTTTAATTTTCAAGATATAGTCAGAGATAGACATAATGCCCTTCTTCAAAAGGCGAGGCTCACCCCCCAATTAGAACTCCATAGCGGTGGTCTTGTCACCAAGTGCTTCTCAATGGCAAGTCAAATGTCCCTAGCAGTGTTCTCAGTACCAGAAAGAATGTGTTGAAGCATAGTAGGAGACATGATGGCAGCGAGCCACAGCTGAACAGTGTTGTCCTCCTGTCAGGTCTCAAATGTCGGATTAGGA
Organism: Elaeis oleifera; assembly: GCA_000441515.1. Taxonomy (NCBI): domain Eukaryota; kingdom Viridiplantae; phylum Streptophyta; class Magnoliopsida; order Arecales; family Arecaceae; genus Elaeis; species Elaeis oleifera. Next base: position 796,410 of record KE504786.1, on the reverse strand, counting down.
AGATGATTTTTTGAATCATCTTCAATAAACGCAAGTGGGAGGCTGGTACCGTTCACATGTTCTAACACCTTAAAGGTAGAAAGAACATTAGAAAAGATCTTCCAAAGTTGTTCTTAGTCAGCTCGATGGTGACAAGACTCTTGATGTTGACGATCGGAAGAGCCGTAGTAGTGGAACTAGAAGCCATGGCCGGGATGGAACGATGCGGCCCGGGGTGAATGCGGCGTGGCAGCACAGCAGGGATCTAGGGCGTGAGTCCTAATGCTCTGATACCATGATAGAGGGGATAAATTTGCTATATTACTTGATGCCCAAATATGTTACAGGATGCCTCCTTATATACATGAGGTAAAGCAAGTCAGGCAAGTGCCAACCTACGCCTACTCATATACAACTTATACACAACCCATGTACATCTCACCTAAATCTTACTAGAAGGAAAGCTAGCTAGGTGTATCTTGACACCCATGTACAACTCACTCCAATCTTACTAGAAAGAAAGCTAGCTAGGTGTATCTTGACACCCATGTACAACTCACCCAAATCTTACTGAAGAAGAAAGCTAGGTGTATCTTGACAACTAATACACAGCTGTCTAACAGTGTGGCTTATGTGGCCCTCCATATTTGATTGGCTAGGAACAGCCCGGTGCTTGACTCTAGGTGGTATTCGGCACGGTTTATCTTTGAAAGAGCCTCAATTATGGCAACGGAGCTCATCGATATGACATCTAAGCCGTCAAAGATCTGGAGCTCTCATCTTGCTCTCGTAGCGACTTATCGGATGTTCATCTCCAAGGAGCCCCCTCCGTTCTACCTGAAAGTTAAGTTTGATGGGAGTGTTAGAGGTAGGCAGGGTAGGGCTGGTTTTATGATTCACGGGCTAGACTCCAGGTTTGTGGCAGCTGGGGGGAATCACCTGTTGGAGCCTTTGATCCCTAAGGCGGAGCTTCGTGCGGCCTGGGCGGGATTGTTTTGCCAGACGAACCTTGGGGGCGACTTGGATTGTTGTAGAAGGAGACTCGGCCACGGTGGTGACTTGGTTCCAAAGGTGCACTCGTAGCAAAGCCATTCATCCCCTTTTGCATGATGTCATGAGGTTGCTGGAAGGGTGCACTGCTCTAATGATCAGGCACATCTTTTGTGAGGTGAACACTGTTGCTGATTGGGTGGCAGCTTTTATAGTTGAGCACACTGGAGAAACTCTCTGGATTGAGATGGGGGTCATCCCTAAGCGACTACGGGATTTTTTGTTTTCCGACTCCCTTGGTGTATTCCTACAAGACTTGTTTTAATGAACCGCCCTACCAAATATATATGTATATATATAAGCACTTGCACCATTGTGTATGTATGTGTGTCTATATATATATATATATATATATAG
>KE504786.1:768307-795004 GCA_000441515.1 Elaeis oleifera | reverse complement strand
TTGTGTATGTATGTGTGTCTATATATATATATATATATATATAAGCACTTGCACCATTGTACTTCAACCATGACCTGCAACATGTGTCCCAAGCATACTGGGCTAGATTTACGGATGCAAAGGTGCCTGATCGAAGTTTTGATGATCTTATATTACCAGCTATCAGCCTAAAATCAGCTTTGTGTGGGCTAACAATGAAATCCTAAATAAGGCAACTTTGGGCAAGAGAAGGGCCTGCCTGTAGCTCTTTGAAAGGGAGACATATCTTGTTAGATGCATAAGTTTTGACCTGACCCAAATTACATATCATGGTAGCTGATCTGCTGCTTACTGTTACCAGGGTGGCATTTAATTGTGTTTGAACTGGGTTTTAAATCATCATGAACTTGGTTGTGTATGTTTTATAAGTTCTGAACCTGACATTCAATTTGATAAGGTGGAGAGGATCTAAGCCTAGTCCTGTGCCTAATTAGAAATTGGGTTCAAAAATTCTGAACCTTAAATTAGTTTCATGAGGTAGAGAGGATCTAAGCCTAGTCCTGTGTCTAATAAAAAATGTGGTTCATCAAAGTGTGGTGTTTGGGAAGGGTTGGGGCCAGGAAAGGTTGGTGGAGGGGTAAGAAGTGAGGGCTACAAGTGTGATATAGTGTTGAAGTGCAGTTGGTTGTTCCGAGGAAAGAAAAATTGATAGAGCATGATCATTGAAAATGGGTGGTTACTTCTTCATAAGGAGACCTGGGGAATAAGTTGCAACCATGGTGGGCTTTGAGAGGCTTCAACAAGAGGTGGATGGGATTAGGAATGCTATTTGGGCAAGTTAGGTTCAGGTATTGTCTCATCTGGAACCAAGTTGTTGAGGGGTTTGGGTCTACATTTGGACCCATACACTCTGCATCCAATAGTAGGATTGGGCTGGGTCAAGGTGGAATCACATAGGAATCTAGTCGGCTAGAGATTGGGTCTTTGTTGGATGAGGTCCGGTTGTCTTGTGCATGGATCAGGACCAGATTTGTGTCTTGGGCAGGTAACATTATTTTTTTTTTTGGAAAGCTCAGTTCTCTTCATGCCTGAAAATTAATCACTGATGAGATAAAGTCAAAGTATAATTAATAAGTTTTATAAGAAAGATAAGGGATGTTAATGTAAAATTTATATTATCTATGAGGTAAACTGTAGCGCATGGATTGGTTGGGTTCAGGTTGAGTAGGATCCATGAAAATCAGACCTACACCTCCACTTTTAAATTACCAGACCGGGTAAGGTTCAGTTGTCCAAACCTTTAGTTGATCTGAATCTGAAAAATTATGTGGATCTATCTCTGGAACCATACCTAACCCATAGGTGTATGACTCCTGATTGGGATGTAGAATAGTTCAAAACTTTACATTCTTATCTCTTTCAATTGATTATTTTATCAGTCTACATGCCTGTCCTGTTGCTTACCTTTTTATGCTATGAAAAGGTTATTGTAGTATTTGTGATCAGATCATCAATTTGCTGGTCAATCCATTATGGTTAATAGTCATACCAGGGCATAGTTTGTTTTGGTGTATTATTAACTGTAGTTGATGGGCTGCCCTTTTTTAGTTGATTTTTTTGCTTTCCAAAAATTTTGTTTCTCGCTATCTCAGTTGCTGTCTATTATGCCATTTTGTGCAGGTCTTGTGATGGCTTTGATTGGATCTCTCCTTAGTATACTTGTGGTATTTCTTTACCTTTATCTTTATGTAAATAGTTGTGTAGGATGAGTATGCGCTTTTTTTTTTTGGAAGCAAATTTTGGAGACTACATTGTATGCATGACAATGTATGTTGAGAAACTGCAAATATGTCATTCTGCTTAAATTCAAATGGTGATATGTGCTAGAATTGTATGGCATTTTTTTCAGGCTTGGGACTTTTTCTTGGTGGAATAAGGCTTGGGTCCTAGCTGCATTAGTGGTGATTGTTCTTTGACATAAGTTGCTATACTAGATTTCTTAAAGCTTATTTTGATAAAAACTGTAACATCTCATGTAAATGAATGGGAAAGAAGGGTATGTCAGGGCCAGCCCAAATTGTTAAATTTAAAAAAAAAATTGCTGAAGTTGGTATTAGAGGATATCATAATGCTTATTTTGATTCAGAAGAAGGATGTAAGAGACAGACTGTGAGTAGTAGCATGATTCATGTTCGTCATTTTTATGGATTGACTGGATAATATCTGTTTTCTACTGTAAATTTGTTTATGAATTATCATTTTTTGGCACCAAATTTATAACAATGGCAGCCTCTTTCCAACTGAATCAGTATAAAGACTGTCTTAGCATTTTCCATTTATATGCGTGCAAAAATCTAAGCTACATTCATGACTAATTCATTGTTTGGGTAGTGTTCTGTACCATACTATTTCTTCTTCTCTGTCACTCTTTTCTTACATCTTTACATCTTATGGGTCAGAATTCTTCAATGAACGAGCAATCATGGCAATTTTATTATCAAAAATAAATCAGTTTTAGTGAAAGGATATAAGTTGTTGCCTTTTTTTATACCAAAAGAAACCAGAGTCTAGTGAGAGCATAAGCAATCTAACAATGCACTCTTTGCAGGCTGTCATAATGCCAGCTCTCTGCTTCTTAAAGATAGCAAGGAACAAAGCTACACATTTGCAGGTAGGCATGGAGTTATTTTGGTGTGAGCATTCACGGGACGGAGGAAAACTTAGAAACCTTTTCAAAGTAGACATGTTATCACATTAATATTTTTGTCATGCTAAGGTGCTTTCAGAATGAATGATTGGTAGATTAAAGGGCTTCCTTAGCTTAATGTTTAGCCCTCTTTAATCGGTTTTGGCTGAAACCGACCTGCGTTGACCCCAAGTTTTGAGTTTCAGCTTCGATAGTTTCAATTATAGTTTTGGTCAAAACAGGCTGGTTTTGGTCCACTTTTTTTGGTGGTTTTGACCTGATGCTTTTCTAATGTCCTTTTGTGGTGTTTAGCATTAAATTATGGTTATTTATTTATTTCTTTAGGCATGCAGGCTACATAATGTCAACTTTTGGTAGTTTTTATCGTTTTCTTGATTTTAACGAGGATATAGATAATAAGTGTAACCCTAAATGGGCATTACCCTTGAAAAGGCCCTTATTATTAGTAAAAGGACTAATACAACCAATTAAACAGGAAACACCACCATTCATTATTAATGACTTCTTTTAAAATAAATCCAAATTCAATAAATTATAAATTATACTTAAAAATGATGATGAAGAAGATTGTTGTAATGCCTTAGGCATTGAAAAGCTTCAAGGCATTAAGAGTTTCTGCATTGCTAAATATAATAAATTTTAACAATTGAAGTTCAAGAAGTAGATGATATAGAATATATGGCAATACAAGATACCATTACACCCTTTAGTTTAATCATATGCAACTCAAAACTATTGAAACCATATGCATTATGAATCTATATATCATAAATTGTTGTGCAATATTTCTCTAGACTTATCTTTTTTAACTTTTTTCAACTTTTTTGTGATTTTTCTTGTTTTGATGACCGGAACTCCAAATGCTGGAGTGAGTTTTGCCAAAACGGCTGAACTTCGAAACCAAATTCAAATCTAAGTTTTTCAGACCTTGTTGTGTATTAAGATTGTTTGGAGCATAAGTGGAGAAAAATGCATTCTGTGATAACATGCTTCGATTCCTCTTTTCACATGCTCTTGAATTTCAGGTTATTGTGAGCATTGCAATTGTCGCATTGGGCATTGTCAGTGCAGCCGTAGGAACGTATTCTTCAATAACACGGATCACAAGCAGCTATTGAGGTGAAAGCTTTCAGAAACAGTTACTGCAGTAGATACTTCAGCCATTTCAATTAAATTTTGGCTGAATAACTGTTAGTTTGATGTCATAGCTGAATAACTACTGTTGTTGTTTTTGTTCAATGACCAGGAGTATTTACAAAAGATTAGTAATGTCTTGATGCCCTAATTTTCCTTCTGCAACTCTTTAACTTTTTCATGTAAGCCGGATTTTACATGTTGAAGGTGACGTCTTTGTTGGAGTCTTCCCTTTAAAGAAAGAGCTGAAATAAAATATTTTATATTATATCATATATTTTGGATGATGTTTGAGTTTGCAATCAAGAATTGGAAGGAAGAGGAACTTTTTATGAACGGGAAAACCAATCTCTGAAAGATTCATAGCCTTTGTCGATAATTATTGGCTTTCTCTCAAGTTGTTTGTGATTAATTGACCAATGAACATGGAAATGGATACGTTCGATCTGCACATGAATCTCAGAGCTCTTCTGATAAATTATTGAGGATCTGTCCTTCCCTATTACCTTATGATAGGTCGGGTTAATCCTCGACTTAGATTTGGTGCTTCTTGAGCTTGCCTTTTTATTTGCAATCCACTTTCTTTGATCCAAGATTGTTGATCCACAAGCTTGCTTTTTTATTTGCAATCCTGTTGACCTGAGTTGGAACTTCTTGAACATGCCTTTTAATTTGCGGTCTTTGGTCCCAGATTGTTGTCCTCGAGCTCTAGGAAGTCCATAATCTCGCTGCTCTTGCAGTTCTGGGTAAGTCCGAGAATTCTAAGTTGTATTATATCAGAGCAAGTATGGTGCAATGGTAAGGCTCAATTGTAACCTGAGTTCAAGGGTTTAACACACGAAAACAGCTTCTACACAAGCAAAGGTGACGTTTGATCTATTTGACGCCCTCTAGACTGAACTGGGACATCCTTTATACGCGCACACGTGTCATGTGGATTTCTAGGTCCCTAAGTGGGAAAAAAAGAATGATTATTGCTGTTTATCAGATTTGGACACCGGAAATTATTATAATATTTATTATTATTGTTGTTCCTATTGTTATTACCTGAAAATTTTGAAAGAAAATCATTTTTTTTCTTCCTAGAATGGTGATTTTGGACTTTATGTGACTATTGCAAGTTGCCTATTGAACTAATGCAAGAACATTGCTACAGGTGCAAACACGTGTGCATCCATCATCAACATACATGCTCTGAAAATGTATGCATTTCATTTATGAGTAGGAGTATAATGACCCTGAGTGATTTATTTTGTCAAAAATGAAATGTTGCTCACTTGTTTGCAAAAACGAATATAGAGTTCTTGTTTGTAGCTCGACAAAATCCTCTCTCTGGTGTCCAATAAGTGTGGGATCGATAGGCTGGTCCATCATCCCTCATGCTCTCTTTAGTTCCCATCCGTTCGTGAGGTATAACACCCACGGCAGCAGGCATCTCAAGCATGCACTCACAAAGTCACAAGGTGTCACCATGCTTGAATATGATGTGCATGTGAAATGCTGAATATAAAAGGAAGATTCTAATCGGATGGCTGTCATATTATTCCAATACTGAACACATGGTTACGAAATAAAACATAAAACAGAGGCGAGAAGAAGTGGGAGAGGCTGTTGATCTAAAAATCACAAGATCTTTAGATAGGGGAATTACTGTTGAAGTTCTTTCTGACATCTTGGAAATCTGGAGACACTATTAGATGCATGGCTTCCTCCTTTTTCTACAGCGACGTTTCAATTGAACGTGAAGTACTTCGTTACTAGCTGTCCCTGCAGGCCTAACATTTCCAGCCATTGTCCACAGGATATCGCACGGATAGTGTCTCTGGATATTAAAAGTATGTGATTGCACGCACATTTCCAAACCAGCACAGGATATCATATGAATAGCGTACCTGGATACTGGAACTCTGCTCCTCTCAAAATAATTAGAATTCACCAAAAAAAAAAGTTGGGATCAGGAAGAGCATCCTAAGCAAATGAGGGTACGAATACACTGACACGTTAATGTGGGTTCTCATGGAAGCCTATGAATAAGTCTCCACCGTACGATTGATTGATGCTCTCTTTCCATCCCTCAAATCCGGGGGCCGTGGAAATGGTGTTGGGGGGCAAGAGGGCCACAGAGTACCTCCTGTAGCCATATAAGACGTTGGCCGTTGATCAGGACAATGGCACCATTTCTTCTTTCTTGTTTTTCTTTCTCAATAAAAAAAAGTGGGTTCTCAAGTCTTTGGAGAGAAAGTAGGTGGATCATAGCCGTTGGTACGGTGAGATTCTCCATCTCGGGATCACGACAAGGGGTAGCCCATGGTACAACCCCTGGCCTGTGGGCCGGATCCCAAGCTCGAACGGGCTGGCCTCCGTTTTTTTCAGTCTTTTGGTAGATCATAATTACTTGGCCGTTCCAATTCTTTTTTTTTCCTCATCTAATTCTTTTTGCAAGAGATATAAAGATATAACCTATACCGGGATATCCAACCATAAAATACTGGCACTAGAGGCATTTTGCTTCTGAGTACAGGGAATGATTACCAAGTTTTGCTCTCTGCGTTAGTTATCCTATCTATGTAGGGAGATTATGATCTACCCAGGCTTAGAGAAGCTGTAGGGCTGGTGCTCAACCTGATTTCTTCTCTTTAATCTAGTGTTGGATTCCTTGGGTTATTGTCTGTATAATTTATGAGCATCCCTCCTAGTAAAGAAGCACGTTTAGGACGCTGCCCCATATGATCACGGGCATTTGCTCATAATTTTGTAGCAATTCTGGATCAGGGAATATGTTTTTAACCGTATGCTATGCTTCTTCTTTTTGCAAATTAGGCCTATAGTTTTTCTGGAGAAGTAATTACTCTGAAGAGATATTCATTGTACTTGGAAATGACTTTCACTCACAGGCCTCCTAAGTTCGTAAATACATGTGTCTCTACCAGGAGTAGGGTTTGCCCAGTCAAATGTCCGTGGATCGGTTTGAATCTTTGAGGAAGCCTGGTGGAGAGGCAATGGATCAAATAGTATCCATCCGGATCTATTTCATATCCGAATCTATTCAGATTTGGAAAGAATTTTAAGTATTCAACTAATATTTATATCTGTATCTATATTCATTAAAAAAATAGATATAAATATTATAGACAACTATCTAATTCGTATTTGAATATCCAATTCTATTTATAATTTATTAATTTATATAGTACTTATGAATTTTATGAAAATATATAATCATATTAACATGCTATTAATTTGATTTACTATCTACTTTGTAATACCTTCAATTTTATGATTATAAAGTTTAGTTATCCAATTTATATCCATACTTCAGTATCTGATTTGTATCCGTTTAAAACAAATACGAACATAACTTTCTGCATCCGACTAATATCCGTATTTGTATTCTCAAATATAAAATAAATATGGATATGGATATATTAGTATCTAATCAATATCCGATCTGGTTTCAATCCTAAAATCTGGAGTGCTCTATGGTAGGGTGGACCATGGAAGGAGATGAAACTTGATCTTTTCTTCTTCTAAAACAAACAAAATGTCTTTGAGTTTGATGAAGGGTCCCTAAAATAGGGTATTTTCATGCCACTATAGGATTTGGAAAGATTAGATGCATGCAATCTTACCTCATGTACGGTGAGGTTATTTCTATATTTTGAATTTATAATACATAGATCATAATGGAGCAATCTTAATATTGTGCCAAGGCCCACTCTTTGACGAAGGACACTAATGGTGCTTGATTATCTCATATTTTGAGTCGGCCATACAAAATGGGCTTTTCATTTTTACACCCCATAAAGTTTGTTCACATGTGAAATGTGGAAAAGAACCGTTCACCAACTTATTTTTGTCTTCACCTTTTTAGTCGTCCTTTTTCTCTTATCATCTCATGATTCCCTTTCTGCCTTGTCGACCCACCTCACAATGCTTTAATGTTTCATCAAATCATAACTCAAGATAGGAACGGTAGAAAGGAAAGAACTATGATTGAATTAATTGAAGAGTTAGTAGATGGCGCTTCAAAAGTATTTAAGAACATATTATCAACTTCCTAAAGGGTAGATCAAGTGGTATGTTGATGCTTGACGTTGCTTTGAGCTTACATATCTTTTGTTGAATTTTGCATCCATACATATATTTGCTAAAATTGGATTACTTTTGCAAGACGGCCCATCCAAAATCTTGGTATAAATTAATGAAAATGTCCAACAATTGTTATTAATGTTCACTGACATGTTACAAGATCTTGTTGCTTTCATGATAGATCTTGTTGCATGCATGTGTGCATATGAACATTATGCACGTGTGTCTATCTATCTTCAGAGAGGGTGACCGGATATTCCTAGGGAATAACCAAGAGTTTTTTTTTTTTTTGGGTTCGAGAGAAATAACTGACGTTTAATGATGGTGAAACGTTTAAAACAATGGTTCACATAATCCACCAGGATAGACATCATCCACAAGTGCCAAGGAAAATTAATATTTCGAATATAGCATTTTTTAGTAAATTTTATGTTTGCTTAACTTCTATAGCATATCTTTATTAGAAAATATACAAACCAAAAGATGACCATAACTTCTTAAACTAGCCCTGTTCTGTTCAAATCGTTTGAAGAGCATTTGGTATATGAAATATCTCATATATATATATATATATCTTGTATAACTTTTCCAAACTCCAACCCAATTGGACGGCCAATTGCTGTCCCATTAGTTTAAGATATGGTCTAAAGTTGTGTTAATATAAGCTTTCTATATCGGTAGAAAAAGCTTCTTCTGCGCAAGTGGGAGTTCTTTTGCTGGCGAGTTTTGAGGAATCCTAAGACACAAAAGCCACATGGAAGGAGGATGCCTTTGTGTGAAAAAGCAAGCCTTTTGGGTGCATTCCACTTTGCAATTGTCCATGTTGAAGACAACTTTTCATACGACTTTTAATTAATTTATGCATCTCCTTTATTCCAAAGGAACCAATGGTCTTCTCGTTGTTTGATTTGTGTTTCCAAGTGCCAAACTAATGATCCTCCTTAAAGTAAATCTACTTTCTCAATTCCGGCCACTCTGTGGGTGCAAGAGGATATCAAAACCTATTCAAGCCCCCTTCAGCCCTTCCCTTCTCACAATAGATTGTGCATGTTGCTTAAAGCTTTGCCTTGATGACGAAAGCATCATTGTGCATGATGATTATAGAGGTTATGGTGGTCGAGGGTCGTTGCTTATAATAGTGAAAAGCCTTAATGGACCCTCAAATCTAACGATATCCAATCAACTAGGCATGTTGCACCTCAAGTCCAGCCCATTCATATGATTTATTCCATTACATTGCTTCCCTGCTTTCTAAAACAATCTCATAATCCTTGTTGAGAATTCCTCCAATTGTGTCCATCGGCCATTGGTCCTGCTAATTCAATCATCAGCTACCATGAGCATGGCAAAGAGAGAGAGGACAAGAAGGTTAAGAGGTTGAATGATGGTTAGAGAAGTGTGGTCCTTGAAGGATCACTGAAGGTAGTGGGAGTTGGAATGGTGAGGTCAGTCATGGCTTTTGGGATGGGAAAGGAATCACTAAAATATGATGGTTTAGATATGGTTTGGTAGAGGTGGACAAGGGAAAGAGATTTCCCGAGGGAAGTTCCCACCCGCTTCAAAGCAAAGACTACAACTACTACTTTTGTAAAGGGAGGCCTACATGAGCTTTTTCTCTATGGCTCTAGCTGTGGATGCCGTCTTATCTTTTGGATTCATGAATGGATAGTGGGAGTACGCTGCGTCTGTTCTTAATCATGATCTCTATATGCTTTTTGAGCGTTTGGCATTCTTTGTTGAAACTAGTCTTTTTATATCTCAAGCTACTAGCCATATAGTATCTGATTTGGCCTGGATTAATCATGCTCCCACTATAATTTTTATTCCAGATGATGTTGCACAGAAATATATTTTAAATAGTCATAGCTCAGCTAATGGTCAGAACTCTCTTCGTGCCAACAGATGTATTTCCTTCAGCTTACTGGCCGAGTCCACTGAAAGAAGGTTGATTAACTAAGATTCATATCTTTGACTGCCCTACTAACTAATAGAAGTGCCAATCGACATTATTAACCCAGTATAGATGGTATGATGCTTTGAATTACTATTTATCAATTATAAAAGCCATGTCTTTGTAACAAGATCTAGATATAGCTAACTGGTACATTCCAGCATTTTTTTGAAGGAATCAATAGGCACAATGTGCCCAAGGAATTTTATGGATAATGGCCTGTTTGGTTACCTATGACTTGGTGTAAGGGAACCCCAGTTGAAGGAGTTAGCCAAAATCATGCTTTTGGTGTAATTGTTGTGGGGCCTATGTAAGATCTAATACATTTATTGTTGAGTTGTAGGACTTTGTTTATAGCCAAAGTGATCGTATATAAGATAGAATCCCATGAGATGCCTTAATTAATAATTCTTTCTTACGATGATTAGATGTAAAAGGTGAGTATTAGGATCACCTCCCTCTCGTGGAAACCCTAACTACTCAAGCCCCCTAACCATCATCCTGCCTATCTAGCTATTACCTGTATTAGCGGAGCTTCACCGACAATCGATGTTTGCTTCTATCTCCTAAGCTCTAGTTCGTCCCTCCTCTCCTCCCCACATTTCTTCTCACCTTCTCATTCCCTTCTCTAACCCATCCATCATTCTTTGCAGTCAATGTTTGCTTCCGCTCTTTTGCCTCTCCATGCTCGATCAGTTTTCTGATATCTTGCTCTTTGATTTTAACACTGAAATCTTAAACCCTAGCCCCAAAGGTTAAACCCTAACAATACACTTATCTCACACACCAAGGCCTTGCTTCTTTAATTTGGAGCTTTTCTAAAGTATTTGTCCTCGAGGTGACCTTTGATCTACTCTAAATCTACCCCAATTACTATACCCAAGCCGTAGCACTACTAGCTAATGTATTTGTGTACCATAACCCTAACTTTAACCTGGCCACATGGCTCTAATATATTTGTGAATCTCAACTACTTAATCCTTAACTGGTCAATGTTTATTCGATTAGCATTACAATGACTAATCAATCAGCCAATGGTTAACAATTTAATATAAACATGAACATTAGATAAATGTTACAATGCAAGGGACTGGTCAAGGAATATTAATAAAATCTCTTTGTTTCTCCTTCTCACAGTCCTATAATAAGTGTTATGAGATTTCTATTCATCATGTATCATAAATATTATTAGTTTTTTTATTATCACCATGTATTCTTGACACTATATATATATACATTTGAGGAGAAAAGATAAAGCAGATGAAAATTAATGCTGGGAATTTTCTTATCATAATGTTATACTATTTATAACAATAATTCATATGTAACATTTTGATCGCTTACCAGCTCTATTGACTTTTATATTATTTTTATTTTATATTACTTTTAGAGAAACTTGTCTACTAGTTCTAAGCATGTAAAATGAGGTGATACATAGATAGTTGTGAACTCTTATATCGAATATTTTAATCAAATACGGAAGTTAATAAATAGATTCCTATTTTTGTGTTTGCGCTTTTCTTATTTCTCTTTGCTTAATAGTAAAAAGCAAGTAGGATGTATTAGATGGAAGTATTTCTCGGGATTAAGTGATAAAGAGATGAAGAATTAATAATGGTAAAATATCAAGAAGCAATTCTGTCTCTTAAGGTTTTATTATTGTGGTAGCAAGTCATGCTTGTAAATACATGGAATCATTATTTTAAATATAGAAGAATTATTTTTACTTATTTTCATTCCTCTTTTTGGATATTTCTTCAATTTGATTGGCAAGAGCAAGGCAACTCCAAAAAAGTGTATCATAAACTGATATTATATTAGCATGTGGAATTGAAAAAAAAGGTTTGGTTAGCACATTTGGGTACCTTTATCTAGGGTTATAGACAAAAGTGCTTAGTTTTCTATTATATGCTGCCTAGAGTTTCTTTTAATTAAAAAAGAATCTTGCTTAAAGTTCTAACAGTGCTATATGCCAATATCTTAGTATTTATAGTATAAAGACAATAATTTCTTGTAGGCTAAGTACCAATTTTATGCAGTCCAAATATGATATGAAGGCATGGTGAGTCCTAGTATTGTAACCCAGGACTAGTTTCAAATGGTGATAATAGACAAACTATACTACAATATAAAAATGGTCAGATTCAAGAATATAATTCGCTTCTTTGTGTCTCGAGAAGAAATTCTTCTCTCTTGCACCATGTAGGTAGGCTATGTATCTGTAATATACTTTATAGAATTTATAGAATCAAATTATCATTTATGGTTAATATTCATTTGGATGCGGCAAACAGACAATAGCTTAATGTCTAATCCTCCTCCCACTGAGATGATGTTTTGCATTCAAATTCTGGAAGATGCATCTCTAAAATATTTCACATGGATAATTATTTCATTATTCCTTGAATGATGGATGTTGCTATTTCAAATGAATTTTTTGTACATTAATAATTTGATATATAAACAAGGCACATTAATCTTTTATTAAAGAAAAATGTTAACCAAACAGCACCAACATTGAGATTAAAGCTAAAGTGATTATTCTACAAGAAATATTAGGGAGCATGAATAGCTAGCTCTAAAGTGCTCATTCTATCTATAAGCTTATGAAAGTAACTACCTTTTATTTCGTATTATATGTTGCCGTACACTACTTTTTGACTTTTCTTATTGATTGTAGTTTATTTTCTTAAAACTTAGCAAACAAAGTATATCTTTTTTATCTAATATTATTAATAAACATGACTCACATCCTTGCAATGTTAACACTTCAATAAAAAATAAAGAAAAGGAAGAAAAATGAGGTGATTAGCACAAAAAGGAACAAGTTCCTCACTGTGTGGGGAGCCACTTAATTTGCCACTCATTATCTTAGCCTTAATTTGCCACTTATTGTCTTAGGCTACTTTATATATGCAAAAACACATGCAAGTGATCCACTTTACCTTGAGAAATTCTACCTCCATAAATGCAAAAAATAATATAGAATGCTAAATATTGATAGACAAACTTTATAGAATTTGTCTTATTCAAACCAATAAACTTTGCAACAGCAGCAGAAATATAGTTGTTCATTTCCATCAACAATTCAACAAAAGCTCTTCTTTTTATATTTTCTTTCAAATAAATATCAAAATTTAATTTAGAGCATTGTAATGCTATGTATGTATGGACTCTTGTATATATATAGTGATAAGTGATCACTCTTAGTATTATGTGATGGTGCAAACCATATTTATGTTGAAGAGTTGGTATTGACATATTGCGCTTTAGAATCCCTCAAAGTATTATAAACAATATATTCCTTAAATTTTATAAATACCACATATCCTTTATTCAGTATTTTCAGTAAATGTTATTTAGTACTTTTGATCAATAAGAAAAAGAATATACCCTCTTATCCTGGTACCCTCTCGGTAGCCATATGCAAGATTGCACTATGTTTACATCTTCCTAGACTAACTCGTGGAATCCTGTCCTTCCATAAATGCAAAATAATCTATATTTTTTAGTGTTGAAGCCATCATTCTTGGCAAGGGCAATAAATGCATTTCCATAAATAATTAAATAAAACCTCATTTCGATTTATATATTTAATTAATATCAAATTTTGATTTACAGTAGTGTGGGGGTAATGCTATTTGGACTTCAAGACATGCAACTATATGTGATCATTCATAGCATCGTGATGATGTGAACTACTCTAGAGTGTACTATATTGAGTAGGTATGACAATAATTGCTCTTTGTAACAATGTCACGTACTAACTTATGGGAGCATTTATCAAACTATTATTGGACTTCTCCTTTTGAGGATTTGAGACAATATCACTTATCTTTTATCCAATGCAAAGTATAACTTAGTACTTTCAAGGCACCATTCTACATTAGAAACTTTTTGCCTCTTGTCGTGCTCCCTTAGGCAGCGATTCACGCAAATCTACGTGTCATCCCTTCGTAGGCCCACCAGAGGAATCCTGTCCATCTACAAATAGAAAATCATAGATATCGGTCAGTGAACTTTATAATAGTTGTCATATGTGAACCAAAATCATATAAGGCAAACATTAGAGAAAAAATATAAGATAAACTTCTTATTTTGTTATATTTCTCCTGGTATCTATCTTAAAGAAAAATTAAAAAATCAAAAACTCCTTCTATCAACGAAGTTATCAGTCTATTGATTAAAAATTTAAATATATATATATATTGGGGCAATTCAACCGACCCTCGATTCTGACTATGGATCGGCTTCATAAACACAGCATGCTGACTGACAATCAGTTAACTGACCTACGGTCGGCTATTTTCAACCATCAACGGACAACCACGATAACTCAATTAATATCTGATCGATGATCATTGGCATATCAGAGTTACCGATCGATATTCATTCAGATCTTCATGACTACCGATATATAGTCGGCTTATCTTCCCACGATCACATGATGCCGGAATGTTTGGAACCTACATATCTAACCATTATAAACGGTTATCAACTACATGTTACGATCATTAGTGAGCATAAACAACCCATTAACTCCATGATTATGGTCCGATAATTTAGTTCCATAAAAAATAGGACCACATGTTCAACGGTTATATCTGAATCATCTATAAAAGGAAAAAAAATGAATAGCATTGATAAGACAATTCTGGACGGAGACTCTGTCATTTCAAATATTCTTCATCTGCTGTTCACCACTTTCCACTAATTTAAGCATCGGAGGATCTCCGTCGGATATAATTTCAATCAGTGTGGACTTCGTTTTGTAGGAGCTCTTCACTGGCGACAGGCGCAACAGAAGATTGGCCGCAACAAATTGACGCGTCGGGTAGGGGAAGAGGATACAAGCAACCATGCCAAAAATCAGAACTCAATATTCAATAGGATCTGTGAGGCAGTCTTTCCGTCAAAAAGATGTTCTTCCCCACCTCTATTGGTAGAGCCTAGCTCTTCGTGTCCTGTGGTCACTACAGACGCACAAATTGCTGCATTAATACAGCAAATGAAGGTATTAACAGAGACAGTCCAAAACCTTCAATAGCAACAAACTCAGCAGTAGCAGCAACCGCCGGTGCAGAAATCGATGGCTCATTCAGTGCCGTCTAGGCACAGTCACCGTCCTACACAGCGTTCACCCTCCTCATCTCCAGAGCGACGACCGTCTCGACATTCTCTTCGAGATGGACAACCGCATTCTTGGCACTCCCATTGTGCCATCCGTCCTTCATGGCGTTCTTCCTCTCCTTCCCGTGTACATAGTATCAAGAAAGATAAAAAGCCGCAACAACTTCTGCTTCTCCATTTTTAGCTCTTCAGAGGGTTCCACCTCTGGAGTTCTTCGGCAACGACGACTCGACGACTACGAGCGCAAGTTCAAGGAGATCGACGGTCAACTTGTCCGACTTCAGATAGAAGGTCGAAAATCTTCCAACAACTACGACTTCCACACTGCCCAGTCTCTCCCTCAGCATATCCTAGATAAATTGATTCTATCTCGGTTCAAGATGCTGCAGATGGAGCCATACGACGGCTCCACCGACCCGATCAACTATTTAGAGAGCTACAAGGCTCTCATGATGATTCGAGGACAACCGACGCCCTCTTATGTATCGATTTTCGGTGACTATTCGGAAGGCTACTCGAGTCTGATACTCTGGGCTTCAACCGTAGAGCATTAACTCCTTCGAGCAGCTCGAGTATTCTTTTGTGGTCTATTTCAGCACTAGCCGAAAGGTGCCACAGATATTAGACAGTCTCTTCTCTATTAAGCAGGACGAGACAGAGACGTTGAGAGATTTTGTGGCTCGTTTCAATACGGTCACACTTGAGGTCAGAGACCTCAATGAAGATATGGCCATATCGATCATGAAGAGGGGTCTGAGGGGATCCAGATTCACCTATTCTCTAAACAAGACTCTCTCCCGGACCAATACTGATCTTTTAGAGTGCGCATACAAGTATATCCACACAGACGAAAGTGCTTCTGATCGATGCCAAACAGATGGAAAAGGTCAAAAAAGAAGCAGAAGAAAAGTGGAGCTCCAGCCGAATCAAGTCGATTACCAATAAGCGAGCTTCACCTTGACGACGGAGTCCAAAGCCAAACAGCCATAACAAATATGACTCCTATACTCCTCTTTCTGCTCTTCATGCATAGATTTTAATAGAGATCGAAGGAGAGGAGTATCTTTGACACCCCAATCAATGAAAGTGCCATCAAAGAGCCGTAACAGGAAAAAATATTGTCGGTTCCATCGTGATCATGATCACGATATCGAACAATACATCCAGCTCAGGGATAAGATAAAGGTCCTGATTCGATGAGACTATCTCGAGAAATTCCAACGAGATTGTCTAACTCAACCTCCCACCGACCAACAACTTCAGCCGTAAGCTGAGGAGACAATCAACAGTTGACCAATGGCGGAAGTAATCAACATGATCTTTGGACGATCAAAGAGCTGGAGGGCAACTTCCGAAGAAGAGTCGGTGAAGAAACGATGACTCGATAATGTAATTACTTTTCGAAAGATGATGTTCGAAGAATACAAACTTTCTATAATGATGCTGTCATTATTTCAATGACGATAGCAAATTATGATGTAAAAAAATTTAGTTGATAATGAAAGCTCAACAGATGTTCTTTTTATTCGACTTTCTTCCGAATGCTACTATCGATTGATCGACTTAGAAGAGTCTCAACGTCATTAGTCGATTTCACTGGAGGTGCAGTTACTGTAGAAGGAGAAATCACTCTCCCATTAACCGCAGGAATAGATCCACAATAGAGTATTATTCTATTGATATTCACAGTTGTCCGAGTTTTCTCGACTTATAATACAATACTCGGACGATCTGGATTTAATGTCCTGAGAGCAGTAGTCTTAACATATCATCTATTGATCCGATTCTCAATAAGAAATGGAGTCGGAGAGATACATGGAGATCAACAACTCGTCCGACGTTGCTTTCTAGTCTCCACACAAAATAATCAACCTGAAGACTCTTTGTCCGTTGATAAATTAGATCAAAAAAAAATTAAAAATGGGTGAACTAGCCAAGCAACTGGTTTTCATCTCACTAAAAGAAGAAGATCCTAAGAAGACGGTCCAAATTGGATCGCAGTTGTCTGATTCGGAGCGACAATAATTAATAAATCTATTAAGAGCGAATGTCGATATTTTTGCTTAATCGGCTACTGATATGTCAGATATTTCATCGGAGAAAATAACCCACTGACTAAACATTAATCCAAAAGTTAAGCCGGTGAGATAAAAGAAAAGATCTTTTGCTCTCGAAAGGCAGAAAGTCATTGACGAAGAAGTTGACAAGCTCCTCGTGGCTAATTCATCAGAAAAGCTAATTATCCCGATTGGCTCACTAATGTAGTGATAGTGAGAAAAGCTAATGAAAAATGAAGAATTTACATAGATTATACAAATCTAAATGAAGCCTGTCCAAAGGATAGCTTTTCTTGCCGAAGATCGATCAACTAATTGATGCGACTTCAGCACTGGCTCTTAAACTTCATAGATGTCTTTGTGGCTATAATCAGATTCGAATGACATCCGAAGATGAGGAGCACACAGCCTTCATAACCAACAAAGGCATCTACTGTTATAAAGTAATGCCATTTGGTTAAAAATATCGGAGCTACTTATTAACGACTAGTCAACAAAATATTCAAGACACAAATCGGATGAAATATGAAAGTCTATGTGGATGATATATTGGTAAAAAATCCTCAAACTTCTGATCATATTCAAAATTTGGAAGAAGCCTTCGGCACACTTCGACAACATCAGATGAAATTAAATCCAATCAAGTATGCATTTGGAGTAACTTCTGATAAATTTTTAGATTTCTTATGTCACAACGAGGAATCGAGATCAATCTTCAGAAATAAAGCTATCATCAATATGAAGCATCCAAGCTCCAAGAAAGAGATACAACAACTTAATGGAAGGATCGCCGCACTCAGTCGATTCATCTCAAGGTTGGCAGAAAGATGTTTACCTTTCTTTAAGATCATGAGATAAGTAAACGACTTCTCATGGTTGGACGAGTGCTAACAGTCCTTCGAAGATTTGAAAAGATATCTGGCATCTCTATCATTACTTACAAACCAAGATCTGAGAAACTTTGTATCTCTATTTGATGACTTCGACAGAAGAAGTTAGTTCGGTACTCATCCAAGAGAAAGAAAATCGAAATTGAATTCAACGATCTATTTACTACACCAGCAAGGTGCTTCATAATATTGAAATAAGATATTCAAGGATAGAGAAGATGATTTACGTCCTGATCATATCAGCGCAGTGACTTCGTCCATATTTTCAAGCATATCTCATTGTTGTCTTGACAGATCAGTTGTTGAAGATGATTTTATACCGACCTGATACTTCAGGATGAATGGCAAAGTGGACAATAAAACTCAGCGAGTTTGATATACAATATCGTCCACGTCCATTGATGAAGGCACAAGTTTTGGCCGACTTCGTCGTCGAGTGTACTATACCAGACAATAATCTTGAGGATGAATCCAATGACAAATAAATCAGTTGAAACTCACAAGTCTGACTCCATATTGGTATGGATGCTACATATTGATGGAACATCCAATGCACAAGGCAATGAAGCCAGTCTCATCCTCACCAATTTTGAAAGGATTGTAACCGAATATGTCCTTCGATCCAATTTTAAAGCTTCAAATAATCAAATCGAGTATGAAGCTCTCCTAGCCGGTTTAAAGATTGCTAAAAGCTTGACATCGACAACCTGAAGATCTTCATCGACTCGCAATTGATTACCGGATAAGTCAAGGGCGAATTTGAAGCTCGAGATCCCGCTATAATGAAGTATCTTCAGAAAGTGAAAGATCGTACATCAACTTTAAAATCTTTTGAGATCTCTCACATTTCAAGAACAGAAAATGATCGAGCCGATGTACTTTTCTGACTTGCAACCACTTTATTCAACTCGCTAGGTCGGACATTCGTCGAATGCTTCGAACAGCCAAGCATTGATAAAGTCGAAGAAGTGTTACAAGTCAATGATGGGCCAAATTGGATGGACCCGATCATCCATTACTTGACTGATGGAACTCTATCAACAGATCTTTCAGAAGTCAAACGACTCAGGTGGAAGGCTTCGCAATATATTTTGATGAATAACCAACTTTATAAAGATCATTTTCTTTTTCTTACTGAAATATTTGAGACCAGCAGATGCTGACTATGCACTCAGAGAAGATCATGAAGAGATTTGTAGAAATTACTTGGAGGATAAATTTCTGGCTTATAAAGTCTTACGACAAGGATATTATTGGCCCACCATGAAGAAAGATGCAGCTGAACTCGTTCAAAGATGTGAATCATGTCAGAAGTATGCAAATATACAGCATCAATCGATCAGTCAGCTGACATCAATTGTTGTACCATGGCCCTTCGCGTAATGGAGAATCGACATACTTGATTCTTTCCTCCGACATCTGATCAGAGAAAATTCATAGTAGTTGCCATTGATTACTTCACCAAATGGGTGAAAACTGAATCTCTGGCACAAATCACTAAAAGTAAAATGGAAGACTTTATTCAAAAGTCAATCATATGCAAATTTGATCTACCACACACCATCATCACTGACAATGGTCAATAATTCGACAATCAAAATTTCAAAAAGTTCTGTGCGAAATGTCATATTACGTACGAGCTCACATCAGTCGACCATCCATAATCTAACGGTGAGATGGAGGTAACCAACTGAACAATCCTACATGATCTCAAAATCAGACTGAATAAAGCTAAAGACCTCCGAGTGGAAGAACTGTATTCGATCCTATGGACATATCGAATAACTCCTCGCATACTAACGGGAGAATCGTCATTCAATCTGACCTATGGAACAGAAGCGATGATCCCACTTGAGATCGAATTACCATCAGCAAGGTGGAACAATACAATGAACCGAGCAATTTAGAATATCGGAGAGCCAATCTAGACTTACTTTCAGAAGTCTGACAGTAAGCTCAAATTCGGATGACAGTATATCGACAAAGAGTAGCCCGGTATTATAATACAAAAGTTAAATCGAAGATCTGCTATCCAGGAGATCTGGTCCTAAGAAAGACAGAAGTCTCAAAACCTTTGGATCAGAAAAAATTATTTCTAAATTAGGAAGGATCTTACAGAATAACCGAGACACTTCGATCAGATGCATATCAGCTAGAAACTCTTGATGGAACAACTATTCTTCAGACCTGGAATACCGATAATTTGAAGATGTATTATCAATAAAGTTGTTCATATGTACAATGTTCAGAATGAAATATTGAATTTCAGAATTATGAAAGCTTCAGCCAACTATAAAATGACAGTAGATCGATAAATAAAAGGTCAATTTTTATCGACTGTATCTCGATTTTTCACTGTAAAAATCGATACACTGACTATATTTAGATTTTTATCGTAAAAATTGATTTTAGTCAAACAACTATTTATGCCGACTTAATTTTAACTAAGTAGAATATTATACCGATTCGATCTCGATTGAATCGAAAACATACTCACTTAACTACGATCAGTCGAAGGATATTCGACTTACCATCGTTTATCAAATTTTAGACATACCGACTTGACTACAATTAGTCAAAGGATATTCGACTTATCACCATCTATCCAAATATCTAAAAGGTAAGTATGTCTATCTATATTCGATTAACAGATAAATGCTACAATAGTTATTACTGAACATTCGATTCGCTGATTGGTATTCGATTATCTAACTATGATTCTATGACATTAAAGTACATAAAAGAAGAGAGAATTTGTACTTTAAAAAAAATTTCATTCATTGAAGAAAAAGTTACAAAAATTGGATCAAAATTTAATTACAAAATTTAATTAAAAAATAAAATACTACATCGATCACCGATCATTTTCTTCGTCATCTTGCTCCGGCACAGCTTCAGTAGCTGGAGCAGGTCCTAATGCAGTCGATGCGTCATCTTCAACTGGTATGGTTCTCTCTTCAACAGTTTCTTCTTTTAAGACAGGAGGAACGATGCTGCTCAAGTCTAAGTCCAGATACAATTTACCGATCGCATCTCGACCAACCTCGTATCCAATGCAATAAGAAATAAATTTGCCTTTGAAAATTTCTTCCTTGAATTCTTTCGTATTCTTGAAGTTCTCGACGGTCAGATTCAGGGCATCCCTCGCCGACTCAGCTTCAGCTTTTGCCGAGGCCGACTCAATATCGGCCAGTGCCAGCCTTTCTAGGGTGGCCCGATGCCTTCTACATTCTGCTTCCAGCTCTTCAATACATCCATCCCTTTCTCTCCAGAGCCGATGGATGGAGTGCTCCTTATTTCTGATTCGAGATTCGAAAGATGTAATGTTTTGATGAGCTGACTCAAGCTCGACTTTAGAAGACTGAAGATCGATAGTCAGACGGAAGATTTCTTCTTGAAGCTTTGCTTCCCGTTAGTTGCCGTCTGAAGTTGTTCGACGGTAGCAGTCTCCTCAGTATTGACAGCCGTCATCTTATCCATCCAAGACTGACGAAAATTGATGATCTTTCGATATCCGCTCTCCAAAACATGCATATCGTGCGCCCACTGAAAAGAAAAGATAAGTCAAGTAAAAAAGGGGGAATGTCGAAAAATTATCCCAAGTATCATCGGATAGAAGGAAGAGAACATTTTGGCCACCGTCCGATTCTTCCTGTTCTCTCTATCAGTTGGGGGAAAAATAGCTTCAATGATCCGCTTGGCCAATACTAAATTGGCCAAAGCTGACTCACCTTCGAAGATCTTGATGTCGAAGAGCATGGGGAGGCTCGCAGACGATCCATTATCAGTCGAAGTTGCTGGTGCCTTTCTCCAATCTCTAGTCGGCAGTTGCGTGCTTGAGACCATCAAAAAATCAGTACTTGACTGCATCCGAGATCGTTCTGCTAGAGGAACAGTCGGTGCAGCCATAGACTATTGAGGTTCGATCGCGATCAATCTGGCTTGAACCCCGCTGATGGAGCCGTCGATGGTTCTGCCACAGTTCCTTCATCTCTCACCATCCCTGCTTCAGCAAATAGTGCCTCAGTCGGAAGAAGCATTGTCGACACTCACAATGCTAAGACCGGCTCAAAAACTGTCTCCGACGGAATGTCGGATTCCCTCACCGGTACCGATGGAATAGCAACCCGACTCTTCTTCGACGGTCGGAAAGGTCCAGCTTCAGCTGCTACTTCTTCTTGGCAGCATGCAAGCGGATGTCGGTAGTTGAAACTCAGACCCTTGTCCGTATAGCTGTAATCAAAAGAAAGATCAGTACAGAATTCAGAAACAAACAAAAAAAAAGTAAAATGGCCAACTATGTTATACCTAAGAAAGTTATCAAATTAAGTCCGGCATCATAGAGAGCTTGTTCAGTCATCAACTCTCGTTGCGATGGAACTTCCATATCTTTCAGTCAGATAAAATCTTCTCGATCATTGACATCCACTCGATTGTTCTCGTTGGGGTCAATTCTTGGATCGCCCCAGCACGAAGAAAAGCCCCAGGGAGAAGAAGAAGAGACAAAAAAAAATAGTTCTTCCATCCATGAATGGATAATGAAAGAATGGAGATGAAAGAAAGGTCTTTCCTTGGATTGAAGAACCATCAATCTTTGACCTTCAGATGTGGATGAAGAATAAAGAAAACTGAAATAGAGAAGGACGAGATTCGGTCGAGATAAGTCGATATAACAAAGCAAAACTAATGATTAATCGGATGAAATTTGGAGCCAGCTAAGTAGGACAAAGACCATAGTAATCAAGAAGATTTCAGATGAATTCTGAAATCGAAAATCGAAGACCGATCCGAAGGTCCTCGACATAAAATGCGATCCGATTCGGAGGAGAGTTCACCCGAGCGTCTGGATCAGGAGCGAAAAGCTGATACTACTCTGGGATACGATACTGTTTTCGAAGCCATTCAACATTGGGTCCGGATAAGGAAGAAACTTTCATTTTTAGATCCGAAAGAGAGTCGTCGGTTGAATTCTTCGATCGACTATCTCGAGAAGATGAAGCCTTCTTACTGACCATCGAAAATGAAAAACTAGAAAAAGGAAAAAAAATTTAAGTGAAAAATCCTAAGAGAAGGAAGGAAAACTCGATCTGAAGCCAAAGATGGTGCGAAAGACAGAACCCGAAAAGCTTCTAGTACTAGAGCAGCAGAACCTTCTGTTGCAGAGAGGCGACAAATGCAAAAGTAAAGTCTGGATGAAAGTGACTTATATATATAGGACCCCTCAACGGTCCGGATGAAATCAGTTAAATCAGAATCTCTTCAGATATCGACATATGGCGACATCAAGACCGACCATTGGTCGGATAGTTCGATGCACCTGCTTTCAAATCACACCACCTCACTGTTATCCGCATGCACGACACAGAGCCAATGGCATTTGAAAATGTGGATAAGACATATTAGTCAGAATCAAATCATCTGGATTCTCTAAATGTCGAATTATCTTTCCGAAATGACAGCCCAATGATGATCTCACAATTATTGAAACAATAAAATAGTTGGAGACTTCTCGTATTTCAAAAATCATTAATGCCAGCATCAGAATCGAGGCTCGAAGCAGCATGTGATGTGACAACTCTCTTCGTCCAACGTGACAGACCACATGATAATATGCATGTCAGGCCATCTTGAACTTGAGAGTGGAGGGCAACTGTTGGGACAATTCAATCGACCTTCGATTCCGACTATAGATCGGCTTCATAAATACAGCATGCCGACTGACAATCAGTTGACCGACCTACGGTTGGCTATTTTCAACCATCAACGGACAACCACAACAACTAAGTTAATATCCGATCAATGACTATTGGCATATCAGAGTTACCAATCGATGCTTATTCGGATCTTCATGACTACCGACATATAGTCGGCTTATCTTTCCACGATCACATGATGTTGGAATGTACAAAACCTACATATCTAACCATTATGAATGGTTATCAACTACATGTTACGATCATTAGTGGGCATAAATAGCCCATTAACTCTATGATTATGATCCGATAATTTAGTACCATAAAAAATGGGACCATGTGCTCGACAGTTATATCTGAATCATCTATAAAGGAGAGGTAAATGAATAGCATTGGTAAGATAATTTTGGGTGGAGATTCTGTCATTTCAAATATTTTTCATCTGTTGTTCACCACTTTTCACTGACTTAAGCATCGGAGGGTTCCTATCGAATATAATTCTGATCAGTGTGGACTTCATTTTGCAGTTGCTCTTCACCAACGACAGATGTAACAGGAGATTGGCCGCAACAAAAAATTACATATGTTGTCCTGTTTTTTCTTATTTTCAGAATATACTTTTTACCAATATATACTATATGGTTAGATGATATATACTAAGCAAATTAGTTATCTAGCAAATCAAATATAGATAATTAGATAAATTAATATATTATTTTAAAATATGATATTCATCAGTATACAATATATGATAAAATACTACACACTTAGCAAATTAGTCATCTAACAATCTAATATATATCTTCAAGTAAATTGATATATGTTTTTAAAATATTATATTTGTCGGTACATACTAAATGGCTAGATGATATGCGCCCATCGACTTCCTGATATATATTACAAATTTAATATATATCCAGTTGCAATGATTTAATATATATCTTTTGATAAATCGATACATAATTTTAAACATACTTTTATCAGTATGTACTACATGGCTAAGTGATATATACTAAGCAAATTAAGTCGTTTAGCAAGCCAATATATATTTCAAGATGAGTCAATATATAGTTTTAAAATATGATGTTCATCAATATTGGTATATAGTGCATAGTTTCGTAGCCTTATCTAATATAAAAAATTATATGCATATCATTTTTGAGATTTCATGAAGTTTTAGGTGCAAAAGATTCTAAAAAAGAGTAAGAGATTTGGAGGAGGAGAAAGAAACTCAAAAGAAAAATGAAGACTTAATAGGAGAGATGGCTTGACGAGGAAGAGGATGGGATAGGCTTGAAGATGAATATAGAGGATGCCGCACTATTTTTTTTTTTTTAAATCATAAGACCAACAACTCTATTAGTAGAAGTATCTGACTTTTAGGTTTTGTTTTAAGATGAACACTAGAAAAAATATCGCAAAATAAAAATACACCTCCTATTTCTTCTCCGATGCCCGCCCCATATGATTTTTGTTCGTCATATTCAAATTCACTTACTCTTTGAGAATAGAAAAACATGTAATTAAGCATTTCCATCAAAAATCAAAATAAACATCAATTTTATACTTATCAATGCTAATTGAGTTTTAAGACAAGCAATCTTCTATGGCACCAAAGAATCAAATCGATCAGCCTAATTATGAGTCCAGCAATCGTTTTCTCCTAGTTACCTTGCTCATAAGAATGCCATCATCCATCTTAATCAATAGCTACTATAGTAGCTAATTAAGTTGTTAGATCTGGTTATTACTTATTAGATGATTTGAAAATTGGAACTTTCGTGGGGACGGAGTAAATAGGCCGAGCAAGAAGGGAAAGTGGCAACGAAGGCTGGTGTTTTGGCTTTGTAGTGAAAGGCCAGTGATGGATTCGGAATAAAGAAGAAAGAATTGGTTGAACTCGCTGCGGCCTTTACACACCACCCAACGACTCGAGAGACGCGTAGGGGGGAAGCGAGGAAAAAGCGGGCGGGCGTGCGCGTTATGGTGCCGTGGGACTGCGAATAATGATGCTGATGATTTCTTTCCTCTAGCTTTGTCTTTCGCCAACTTTAGTGAAACGTCAAAGTACGAAAAAAATATAATACACATTATATCTATTAGATTTAAAATAAATAAAAAAAGTTCCGAGAAATGAGACAGTAAAGTTAAACAATATGTTGGATGGGAAAGTTAATATAATAATAATATAGTTTTGAAAACTAGAAAGTAATGATAAAAGCTAACCTTTTTTTTATTTTTATGAAGAGAAGGTATCAGGAAAGAAAGGCAGATTGGAAGTGAGGGGAGGGTGATGTGGTGTCGTTTTTTCAGGCAGCAAAAAGCAGAGATTCGTAGTCAATTGTGGGTCAGCTTTGAGTGACTGATTGATAAGGTTGTGAGAGACTAATAATTGGAAAAAGGGTTAATTAATTTAACAAATTAATAGGAGAGATTGAGAATTTTTCTTTCAGATTATATTTTCTTTAGAAGTAAAAGCAGTTAACTAGAAGTTTTTTTTTGTACAGAAAAGCTTTAAAAAAAAATATTGATGGAAATATAAAAATTTCTATATTTTTAAATATCAGAATGTTTTAACAGAACTATCGGGAAGGGTGAACAGGGAGGAGAAATGGGAGAAGGCCTGTTGTCTCATAAATAGCCAAACAGATATTCTAGCGATCTCTCTTTCCACAGCCATATTCCTTCTTCCCCTCCTTTTCTCATTAGTTCACGCTCAAACCATCTCACCCCCACCCTCCTCTCTCTGTCATCCCTCTCCCCACAAACCCCCACCAAGCTCTCCAAAACAAGGAGGAAAAAAAAACAAAGAAAAACGCGCTTCTCGTTCTTCCTCCTGGTTTCACTGTTGTGGACACCCACTCGCCTCCCCTCCTGCTCTCTATTTCCTCCTCCTCAAAAAATAGAAACAAAGAAAGAAAACTCCCGGCAAAATGAATGATGAATGAATCCTTCCATATCTTTCACCACCTTTCTCTACAGCCATAAAATCTAACATATATATATACATATATATATTTAGTTTTCCTTCTTTGAAGAAGAATTAGAGAGAGAGAGAGAGAGAGAG
>KE504786.1:734139-754233 GCA_000441515.1 Elaeis oleifera | reverse complement strand
AGAATATCATGCTCATTTCATGACTCGAGGAAGAGTTGTAGAACAGGGCAAAGCCTAAATCAAAGAATTAGCCTAGTAATCCTCCGGTTCTTTCCGTCCGGCAATTTGAGGAGGGTAAGGAAGTGGGTTTTGCCTTTGCGTAGGGACGCCAAAGAAATCGAGGCATCTTTTGAGGCCAAACAGGAGCATCCACTGGAGGTTTAGCAACTACACTCCTAGTTTGAGGATGAGGTCCTTGAGGACTTACCCAATGCGCTCCCAGTAATTTAATTTTCAGCCTTCAATTTATTGCATGAAAACAAGAATTAGTTTCGTTTGTTTTGAAACTAAAACTCAATTTATTTGGTACTCATTTTGATCGCGGCGGCAACGGCCGTTGGCAACGGCAATGATGGTGCAAACTAGAGGTAGTGATTATCTGACCGCAACAACGGTATGGCATCGGGTGGTAGTAGGGCCAACCAGGATGGTGGCAATTTTCAAAACATTGAGGGAGTTTTCATTTTTTTTGAAAAATCCTCAGAAATGTTTCACAAATGAAAAAGCAAGGCAGATAACCCAGATATATACGTGTGTCTGTGTGTGTGAATATAAAACTAAAATAGAAATTATCATGTACTTCTTTTTATCTTAAGTCAATTTATTCTATGATTTAAACAAGTCTATAGCCATGCTACCTCAACCTAAAAGGTTGGTAGCAGTCTGTTATACTACTTCCTAAAAGACAAAAAGCATGACTCCTGCACCGATACAGCCTTTGCTAGGATTCTTGAGCTAATTGTCAACCATATATTTTATATAGAGAAGATAATCTAGCTTGTGAATATAAGAACCGATCCTAGCTTATATGCAATATATGTAAACGCCTTATCCAAATAATTTCTTAAGAGATAAAGAAGATTAATGTGTTTCTGAGGACTCTAAATTTTTTGTTCATGTGAATCGATAGATACGTTCTAGTTTGAACTTAGATTGGATTTTTCTTCTATTTAAATCAGTCTCAAGGGTCAGAATTACCAGGCTGTATAGTGCTGTCCAACGTGAGCTATCCACTCATCTGCAGAGCTCCATTTTCCTGTGATATTAATAAGACGAGGGACTTTAGGGGGAAGGGTGCAAGAAAAAGTGGCACAAGAAAGTTAAAGAAAAAAAGGCAATAAAGTAGCTTTTGGCCGAATCATACAAAGGCAAGGACAGAAAAAGGAACAGAACAAAGTTGCTCCAACCTTTCCCACTGCAAGGTTGCAGCAACTTGGGTTGGGAAAGCGGAAAGGGGGGGCAAGAATCTATCCTTAGGAAATCTCTCTCTTCTCTCCTCGAGTGCTGAAGGATAGAATATTTTACCACAATACATGTGCCGTACCCACAACATGGGGAGATGGGGATGTAGCCTAAAAAGGAGAAGCGTCCGAGTAGAGCAGGGGAGAGAATCTTAGGGTGGGATGGCACGTTAGACGAGGCTAAGGTGCTCAGCTTTTTATCTTTCTATCTTTTACGGTACGACGCCTTTGTTTGGCTAGTTTTGAGCTTCTCCTTCCCACTATTCTCGGGTCTCGTTCGGCTTTTTATCCTGCATGCCGCTCTTCATGCCTCCCAGGCCATTAAAGCGTAAAGGCGCATTCCCACCTCATGCTTTCATGAATGGCTTTGGCCTGGAGTCAGGGATGGCAATGAACTGGGCTAACTTTCACATTCTCCTAGGCCTGGCCCACTAATCTAGCCATTTGGTTTGGAATATGTGGCATGGATTTATTTGAGCTCGGTTTCGCTTGGGCATTAACTCTCGTTCCATTTGCCAGTAGGTTTGTCGGTGTGCAAAATTGTCTTAAGTGAGGTGATTGAGATCTGGATCCAAAATTTTGGCCTAAAACTTTAACCCAGCTCTTAACTCTTTGGTCTGGATCTTAGACTGATAGAGTCACATATATTCAAGTTCACTCCAGCTACGTACGGACCGATGTTTCCTGCACGAACCAATTCCATATTTCATGATGAGATAATTGAATAAATGCCATGCAAAATAATAACGGTCTATTGATTCACTATAACCATGTGCCAGAACTGATTCCATCTTTATTATTATCTTTTTCGAAAGAAAATTTGGGCCAGATCCCATCCTTAGTTAATTGCAAAAGCACTTTTAAGTAACTAAACGTAGGAAGTCAGTCCACGGAATGGACTCGGAAAGGTCACATTTCATGCTACTGTTAGTTTCTTCTAGAGCTGCCTCCTTCAAATTGGATTGAAGTTCTTGATTGGAAAGGAAAGAAGGTTTAAGTCTACGCCCTCAAAGTCTCAAACCACAAGACTTTTCCCTGTTTAAACAGTGGTTGGTTTTCTCCCTACCCATGGTTTGTTGGGGAAAGATTCAATGAACATCCGTTCCTCCATTCCCTGTCCACCCAAAAAAGACAAGCTAAGCTTTGTGACAAGCCAAAAGGAAGCTGAGATGCTTCCAAGACTTCAGACCCACCGTAGGCTTCCCCACCTTCCTCTTTTCATGACTCAAATCCATCTTTTCACGGTGGAAACAAGAACCTCCACCAGTCGTGTCTCCCAAACGATCTCAGAAGCATGGCCCATGCAAGTGACTGATCCAAAGCCCCATTTGTTTTCTTCTTCCCTGTATCTATGCTTATGTTACCATTTCTTTCTTCTTGTTCACATTGAGGGATTCCTCCTGTGTGTTCTATTATCGACAGGAATTAGACCTTTTTCTTCCTCTTGTTTGCACGTACATAATGCCACCTCCTTGATTGTAATGTTTGAACGATCAGGGATGGTGTTATCTTTTGGTGGCTTTGGATAAACCATTTTGGTGGCACGTCTTGGGATACAACCATCATGTTCCCTTGGACAATATGACAACGTCGGTAAGAATACATGAGGTCCTTGTGCAGCAAAGAACTTTCGGCCACAATCCAAAAAGATGGAAAACAAGATGCATGCCTCCGCCTGCGATACACAAATAATGACATCATGTAAACATGCGAGAGCTAGTAATTTGTACAAACTAGAGTTCAACTAGGGTGCAATATGCGAGTATGAAACAAATTCGTCATTTTCATGCAGAATTTGGTCAGTCGACGAGACTTATGCATTCTCTTCAAATAAATTTAAAGGAAAAAGAAAGCTGCTTTATGCTTGTTGAACAGCTTGCCTAACGAATTAAAATGGATTAAAGTTCTCTTGCACGCACGACTGAAAGGCATTACTATTGAAAATAAATTCAAATTTGCAGGAAAATCACCAATAAAGAGGTTTTTGAAAGAAAGACCATAACAGGCTAATTTCCACCTTTTCTACACTGTCTACTCCGTTGAAACTCCCGTTCTCTTATTAAAGTGGCAAGCAAATGGTGGTAGGTTTTAGAGTACTTCATTCATCAAATAATTGGAAAATAGTGTCTTTCGAACTAACTGGATAAGCTTTCCAAGTATTAAGAAACTTATCCTTCTCAATTAGCTTTCTTAGAATTAATAAACTTACTTTTTCTCTTTGCTCAAAAACATGCTTATTATTTCTTAAGCTAAATAGCTTATGACAAGCATGCAAATAATCATTAACATTAGAAAAAACCCCAGTCCAATACCTTTAGAAGTCATCGTGTCACCGAGAAGCAAGTGTTCCGACGGCCATACTCCAGATGATGCCTCGGATAAAAAATAAATTGATTGTCAGATTTTTAACCGACTTCTTCGCGACGTATGGAACCTCATTTGGAGTAGTGAACGAAAAGGCCGCCATTGGGTTAGCGTAGCTTGCTTGACGCAGCATGCACCTCAGACGGGTTGACCTGTCCCTGGGACTTGCGCTGGACTGACCTTGCCCAACCTGACGATATGTTTCTCAGAAAGGCTTATTACAAAATACCATAGTTTCTATTACTTTAGCTATAATGTTTAAATTCATTATACTGGTGATTTAGCTTTCTAGATATTGTATATTTTCTGATATCCTAGGTCAACAAGTCCAATTTATTTTAACTTGTTTCAATTTTTACAAAAACTTGCTCTTCATATACCATGGATTTCTTTCGCGTTTTAGAAACATCACTCAATATGGATAAGAAAAGATATCATAAAATGGTTAAGGAACCAATAAGAGGGTATTGTTTTATTCAACCAGATCTAGAAATTCTTCGATCATGAATCTGATAATCCAAGCTCAAATGGTTGATGAGTTACAGCCCAATCACCACAGGTAAGCAGCCTGAAAACCACGAGTTATGGGAGCAAAAGAACATGAACTGACATAACCATGCCAAAATGTTATCCGTGGTATTCGTTTCCTCTCCTCCCTTCTGCTGCTAAAACCAATTATAAGTCATCTGCATACATACATACATACAAATGAACTATGTATATGTATATGTACCACCATAAAACACTGACCAATTATTACTGGCAGTCATAACTACTTAGACATTCCGACAAACAGTCCAGGATCTCTTGATGCATCTTTGCCTGTTCTAATGAAACTTGACCTTGAAGCAGCAGCTCTGTTGCTACTAAAGCCTCGTACATACAAAACAGTAGAATTAGAAAGCATCCTGTCAATATGAAATTATGAATGCATAAAAATCAGTCCAATTGCTAACATAAGAAAATTTATTTGCTCGCATTGACACGCATCATTATATCCATCAAATTTAAGTTTCAACGTACCACATAAAACAGGTGCCACAAGTTCAATCACAGTAAGGAAGCCATTTATAAATGTTTTAAGTATATTGAAAACGAAATTTTTTTAATACAATTAAGTTCCGCATATCAAACAAAAGAATAAATGAAAGAATTTGCAGCACAGTGCCGTTTCTAAGTCTGCTCAACAAGCAAAGCAGAAGAGATATGATGATAATGTTTAACAAAAGTATAGCTTAACTATAAATCTGTAGCATAAAATGGAACATTTAATTAATACAAAATTATATAAGAGCAATTCTAGTTCAGAGGTATAAGGCCAGGCAGCTTACATAAGCCAAAAAAAGAAGCGACTAAGACACAAGGCAGCTTACAAGAGAAGTATAAGAGAAAATATGGAAACAAAGAAATAAACTGATAAAAAAAGCAACCAAGACACAAGGCTAACTTCAGAATAAAGAAATAACAAGTCAAAAAGCAAACAGAATCAAGAAATAACAACTCAAATAGCAAACACTAGAAATACTAAAAGAAAGGTCGACTTAAATGCATTTAAAAAATAGCAAATATAAATAAGGCAAAAAGAAGATATCAAACTAATTGAAGAGACACAGAAAACCCCTAGCTAAATTAAAGTTCATAAGAATTTAAATTTAAAGACATGAGAAATATCAAATTAAAGGGCGAAGACATGAGATATGAAATTTCAGCCTAGACAGAGAATAAATGAATAAACAAATAAAGAAAATCATAATGAAGGGAAAGGAAATAAATTGATTTAAGAAGCAAATAAAACATGGGGCTAATTTAAGATTCCCAAAGTTTCAGAGCCAAAGAAACATAACACCAAATACAAAGCAAATAGCAAATATCTCAAAAAATCTAAACATTGAATCAGCATCAACATATTCAAAAATAAATAAAATTCTAAATGGAGAAAGTAAAGAAAAAAAAAAGAAAATAAGCTGATCAAACAAACAAAGAAAGTCCAAGGCCACATTAAGATTCACAAAAGAGATCAAATACATAATAAACACTAGATCCAGCTCAAACAATAAAGACCTTAGACACTGAAATAGAGCTCATGTTAACATATTTAATTTAAAAAAAAAAAAAGAACACCAAATAGAGATATATAAAATAAGAAAATAACTTAACAAAAGAATTAGGAGACCCCAATAAAGAATTTCAAGCAAGAATTATAACACTGAATCTAACCCACATAATGTAGACCTGGATATGGAACCATGCCCACATCAGTATATTAAAGAATGCAAAACAGACAAAACACAAAAATGAATACAAACTCATCAAAGGAATAGAGAAGACCCCAGGATAACTTAAGATTCATAAGATTAAAAGTAAATAGATATCACAAAATCCAACATCGATGACAACAACTTTAAATATTAAGATAAAAGTTTGCACTGAATACCTTGAAAAATTATGAAACAAAATACCAAAACAGAAAAGTAAAGGGATAGCATACAAAGCCTTGATCATATACAACACTCAATCCAGCCCGCAAAAAAAGCAGCATACATGATACAAAGAGACAAAATAAGGAACAAATCTTGGCAAAATAAAACATTAAAAGTGAAAAAAGAAACGGGAGAGAGATGATTGCCTTGAGGAAGAGATTATCTATGTCATAGTTCCTTGAGAGAATGTTGATGAAAAGAGATTACCTTAATTACGAGAAGTAAAATAGGAGCTTAGGGATTAAAAAAAGGGTGGATGCTATGGTCGAATAGAAGGAATTTGAAGTTGGCAAAGCAAAGGAGGCTAGACTTCAAAAGTAAACCCAAGCATATAAAATGCTCTTCAAGGGAGCTTTGCATCTGCAACAAGTTCAAAACTAAGACACAGCACAAGAAGAGCCGATATTGAATTGATCTCATAAATATCAAAGCAGTGTACAAATATAGTGTGTTCGACTTTCCCACCTGTTCGGTAAGAATTCCTCTCCTTCCTGCAATATGCAAAAAAATGAAATAATTTGGCATCTATAATGATATAAAATCGAGGCTAACTTGAGAAGTTCAATTCTTGAAATGCATTGGGTGTCACAGATTTTCCATCAAGAGAGTGCTGGGAGAAGATTTAAAATCTGAGTGTTTTGTGGCTGTTAGTGGCTCAGTGGGGAAGCTGCTCCTTCAAGTTCTTTTTCCCACGCCTCAACCAAAAAGTAGTGCATTGGTTGTTGTGGGGGGTGGGGGTAGAGATTGTTGTGGGTTTAGATGTACAAAGCCTTGCCTGTACATGTGGTAAGGTTGTTTCTGTATTTCGAACCCATGACACCCAAGTCACAAGGAAGCAACCATACAAGTGCATCAAAGCCAGCCCTTCTGCATTCATATACCATGATTTGAAAAAGCTGGTGCACCAAATAGTCAAGAGCAATAGGATAGTATTAACATGAAACATGATTATCTTGGCACTAGCAACCTATAAAATGTAGCCAAGACAGATAATCCAATCATTTAAGTTATAACATATTCTTGATTTTTCCATTTGGGCTCTTTCACATGGATTGCAGGTTGAACTCATTAACACAAGCTTCATTCACATGTACATAAACGGATCAGTTGTAAGCTATGGCTTCTGCACATAGCAAGATGCTGCAGAGATGAGACTTTGCATGGGCATTTGATTGCTACATTATATCTGCAATAGAACCACATTATTTTGACCTCACTACGAAAAGACAAACCTATAGAAGAATGGAGAACAGTCCATGGAATATAAGTTACTAATTAATATACTGATGAACTATCAAAGTCATCATCAGCAACTCCATCTAGAGTGACAAAGTGAGGAAATAAAAAGCTCTTAAATATGGACAAAATTATAGCCGTCCATAAACAATAGCAAGCCAATATTTTCATTATAGGCAAAGAGCAAGATAGGACCAGATCAACAAATATTACCAGTTAACTACATAGTAGAAAAAGCAATGCATTGCAAATATCAAACATGAGAAAGCAACTGTGAATGGGGAGAGGCATTGAAATCTTTTGTAATTATGCATTGATAGTTAAGAACAGATCACATTGTCCTGAATTTGATGGGCATAAATTATGATAATGATGATGATGATGTGTCTTTCTACAATAAACATCATATATACACTCTCTATGGATATAGTTTTATAGAGAAGAAGAAATGAATCATAGTAATACGTAGATAAAACAAATCAACTGAGTTTTATCTTGTTTTTTCAGATCAACATAAAGAACTTCACATGTCAAGAAATTCACCTTACTTGAATAAAGAGATTGCTTCCTACAGTTGCATAAGCATAAAAATAAGACCTCAATGCAATAATAAGATCCACCATGAATAATTAATGAAATTAAAATCACTCCAATTCAGTCAAAAAAAAAGACAGCCAATCTCAGAACAAGTCAGTGGGCACAGACCACATTTTCAAGAATCAATATGTGTGAATGAGATAGAAGATCACGTTAGCAAAATACCAGAAAGATCTCTTCAAGGTATCACTAGAGAGAGAGAATCCAGAGTCTGAGTCCCCATAAAACAGGAACGATGTGGTCTATGGCTCCAGCATCACAATGCCTTCATCTTTCTTTGTCCTTGGATCCTCTGAAGCAAAGCACTGAGTAAGTCTGACTCCTTTGAATACTGCACTGGGATAGGGCTGAAAAAGGGTCAGATTTTATCCGATCGTATCCGTATCCGCATCCGATTTGGGTCGGATTCGGATATATTTTATTGAATCTGATCGGATCCGGATACTTGGCCGGAAAATATACAGATACGGATTCGAATACAGATTTTACTTCTTTTTTCGAATTCGGATACGGATATCCGCATAATACAATCCATATCTCAGATTCAGATCCAATTTCCTCAACTATCCGCATCCGCGAACCCGTCGATTAATAATCCTATTTCCATTCCATCTCGATATTCCCAACCTTCGACTCTTCGACTTCGAGTCTTCTTCTCCATCCCGACCGACGGCTAAGGTTTTGCTTCCCTCCTTCCACACCACCACAAGGAATCTCGACCAGCGACCGACAGCCAGCGATCAGCATCCTTCTCAACAGGCAACTGGTGACGACAAGGTCCTTTCAATCAACAGTCGACACTTCGACGGCAAGCATATCGTTCCCAAATCATTCGCTGACAAGGGTTCTTCTTCTTCCTGGTTTCTTGACCATCTTCCGGTGACAAGAATCCTTTCTGGTAAGAGTCCTTTCCATCAAGAGTCCTTTCCGATGAATGGCTTCCGGTGACAGGTGGAGAAGGATGTCACTTTTGCTTTAGCTTTGGCCTTTGATCTTGGTATTTTTTTGCTGTGCTTTTCCGTTGCTTGGGCCCTGAGACTCATTACAAATCGAAGCTTTCCCAAAGACCCGCTGTCATCCAATGTGCCCCAGTGGTCATCCATACCCATCCCTGCTCCGTCGCCTTTCCATCCCAAAGAACAACACCTCCCACAGGCCAATGCTTGCTTTTAGCCTCCCTCAGCTCAAGGAGCCGGGAAACAGTTCGGACTTCCTTAGCCTGATGATCTCAGAGGTGGTGATCTCTATGGCCTGAGAGGACACCAACATCTGGGACTCCAGTCTATGAATCTCCTTCCTATTCTTCTCAACTCTCACATAGTCCACTCCCCATGCCTCTTGCTTCCTTAGCAGGCCCGCCCTTCTCTCATGGTCTTCCTTGAGTCTCTGAGAATTCCATGGTGGATAAAATAGTATAGAAAATCACAGATGAGAGAACAGAGCATGTTCTTTGAACTAGGAAAATCAAGATAAAACAAGCATTCCTTTTGGCAATTTTCTCTTATTACTGCTCTCTTCGAAACTATGAGGTTTTTGGGCAATGTTCTTGGGCCCAACACAACAAATAAACAAAGAGAACAGAACAAAAGGCATGTGCTCCAGTGGAATAAGAACAAACGCTTATGTTAATTTATTAATGAGGAAGGTACTGTACCTTTTTTATGCAAAGAAGGTACTGTACCTTGACTTCAAGAAAGAGCTTCTCCTCCCAATCTACTGTGGAAGAATGGCTCATGCTTCCAATGCCAACTAAATAAAATTATATGTTGACCTGTGAGTAGGACCTTTCTTCCCTTCTTAAATGGTCATCCGTATCCATTCCTGCTCCCTCACCTTTCTATCTCGGAGAACAATATCTTTACATAATAATAATATTATTTGATGTTATTATTTTAATGTTGTTACAAAGGATTTTTCTGCATATCATTTATTATGTTTCATTAGTCAAAAACTTGTATATAGATACTTTGATCTTTTTTCTGACAATTACTCTTTACTTTGTTTGATCATAACTTGATGCATAAGATAAATTTTTTGTATTTTGAATGCAGTTGTTATACACCATGTCTTCTAGTGGGACAATTGAAGATGCAAATAGTAAATTAGTTGAGCCTACAAATCAAATAGAGGGGCAAAGAAAAAAAAAAAGCTAACATCTAAAATTCGGGATGATTTTACAAAGTATGAATTACAAAAGGAAGTAGATGAAAAATTATTAAAAACAAAAGGCAAGATGCAATCACTGCAAAAGAATATTTAATAGAGCCAATAGCTTAGGGACAACACATTTGAAAACTATCTTGACAAATGTCATCCATTTTGAAGAATGCTACTGCTAAAGGCCAACAAATGTTGCAAGCATCATTGAAAGAGAGGAAGGTACTTGTTCTTTGGACACATGCATATTGTGAAGAGATTAGCCGTAAGAACTTATACAAATATTTGTTATGCATGAATATCCATTTTTATGGTTGAGCATGATGGATTTGTTGATTTTGTTAAATCTTTACGACCATCTTTCGAATTAAAGAGTCGCATAACTCTTAAAAAGGGGATTATGGAGACATATTTAAAGGAAGAAAAAGGCCTATGATATATTTGATCTACTTTCTTGTCAGATAAGCACAACTATGGATTTATGGACTTCTAGACAAAATAAGTCTTATTTGTGTGTGACAGCACATTTTATTGATGATGATTGAAATTTGAAAAAGAAATAATTAACTTTATGCATATAGGAGGAAGACATATAGGAGTCAATTTATGCAATATATTTATCAAAAATATGATAGATTGAAATATTGATCGTAAGTTATTTGTATTAACCTAGGACAATGATCATGCCAATGATGTTTGTGCTAGAGAATCGTGGAAAAACTTAAAGTCGCACTTGTATGCAATGGCCAGTTCTTTCATGTGAGATGTGCGGCACAAATTATTAACTTAGTTGTACAAGATGGACTGAAAAAAATCAATATGGCAATTGAAAATATCCGAGAAATGGTGAAAATTGTTCGAAGCTCTCCACTATAATTAGAGGAGTTTGAGAAGAGGGCCAAAGAATGTAATTTGGAGACATGCCAAGGTTTGTCACTTGATGTTCCTACACGATGGAACTCTACATATATGATGCTTAGGGATGCTTGTTGTTATAAAGAGACTTTCAAGAGATTGCAGTGTGTTGATCCATACAAATTCAATATGTGTCCAACAAATGATCAATGAAAAGAGGTAAAATATTTTGTCAAGCATTGAAAAACTTCTATAACATCACCGAGCTCCTTTCAGGCACAACATATCCAACCGCAAATTTTTTTTCAAGAATTTTGCGAAATTCAATTGCAAATTATTAAGTGGTGCACAAATCCTAAGGATCAATTTTTCTCATTATGGCATTACCAATGAAAAAAAATTTGATAAATATTGACAACAATCAAATCTTATGCTAGCAATGGGCTCATTCCTAGATCCTCGCTGCAAAATGAAGATGGTAGAATTTTATGACTCACAAATCTATTCTTAAATGGAGAAAAAGAGGTCAATAATGTTCATAATGTTATTCGGAAGCTTTATAGTGAGTATGAAAGCAAATTTCCTTCATCTTCTATTCCACTTACTCATAATATTGGTTCATCGAAAGATAGTGGATATATTTCTGATGAGTTTGATGAGATGGAAGGAAGAAAAAGAAGGTTTGCACAATTTATGAAGAAGAATGCACAGCAGCAGCAAATTAAACAGATTTGGATATATATATATATATATAGAGGAACCTATTTGGCCATGGGTTGAAGGTGATGTTTTGAAATTTAGGTTGGTGAAAATCTAATGGTCCAAAGTATCCCATCCTATCTCGGATTGCAAGAGATATTTTGCCAATTCCAGTATCTATTGTAGCTTCAGAATCAGCATTTAATACAGGTGGATGAGTGATAGATGCATTCCGAAGTTCATTAGATCTTAATATTGTTGAAGCTGTGATTTGTCTTCAAACTTGGCTGAGATCTGAAACAAAAGTAATTTGTTGTATTTTACATAAAATTTTATTAAGTTTAACTTATTTATAATACTTTCTTTACTAGCTATTTTTTTATTTGGTTTAGGTCCTATTGCTTCTGTTGTTCATAATCTTGATTCTCCTATGGCATCGAATAGCTATTCTATCTCTGTTGAAGACTCAAACAAATCAACATCAATTCATATATTATGATAAGGTAAATGAGTATAATATATAGTTTAAAAAATTTAGTTATTATTTTATTTATATACTAATATCATCTTTTTATTTAGGGTGATTGCCGATTGGAGCATTGAAGATTGTCACATGATGTTATCAACTAAATTGAACTATTTTACTTAATAGTTTATAAAACTTTCTAAAGATATTTGAGTTTATGTGATATAATTAAGGTTTATCTTTGAATGAGATTAACTATGGTGGATGGTGGTTGTATTTTTTGATACTATTTATGCATTTAAATCCTTATTCTTATATCATTTATCTTGTGGGAATTATGCTACTTATTTGAATCATTTATCATTTGAATTCTTGCTCTTTTAATAAATGAAAGCCATAGATCTAAATTAATATTACGATTCTTGTTATGATGAAGTCGAAATATAAGAGCTCTAGTGAGAAAGTAGGTATATATTTATTTTTTTGAATGATTATTATTTTGGAATATTGATGTATCTTAATTAATTTTTTTATTTTCTTTTATTTGCATTTAGGTACTTTCATTACGAGTATGGACAAACATATGTTCATATTAACTAAAGAGGGTGTTGCTGATCATTTGGATTCTCAATATAAGGTACATATCATCTTTATTCTAAATATTTTAGATTTTTATTATCTACTTTTACCTTCAATGGAGCTTTGGATTATAATTATCTTTCTTGCATGTAATTATGATTATGATTATCTTAGATTCTTAATGATCATATCATTATATCTAGTTTTCATCATTGAATTTTGTTACAATTTGATTAATATCTAAAATAATATCCGATGTATATCCGTATCCGGATATAATAAATATGGATATGCTTGATATCCGATTCGTATCCGTATCCATTTATAGAAATACGGATATGCTTGATATCCGATTCGTATCCTTATCCATTTATAACAAATACGGATATGCTTGATATCCGATTCGTATCCATATCCGTTTAGAATAAATATGGATATTAATTTAATATCCGTTTAATATCTATATCCGTATCCGTATTCGTTAAAAAATATGGATATACTACTATCCAATCCTTATCCGATCCGTTTCAGCCCTAGCTGGGAACTTGAATGAAATGGGGATGATCAGTTGACTCCTATTCTCTAGGGTTGCCCTTCTCGAGACCCAATTGGACTTCTGAGTTCACTCACTTCTTTGTGAAAGAAAGGGCTTTAAGAACTTGTCAGGCAGCACCCTATTAGGAGTACGAGATAGAAAGACTTAGCTCCACCTTGCCTTTGCATCCAACAAAGAATCAACATCTCGAAGTTCCCCTGACTTTAATAAAGCTTGCTTTCAAATTCAGCAAAACAATATGATTTTGTTCTATCGAACCTAAGATCACTTCAGTTAGTTCAATCAAAGGAAGAAAATACAGCCAATTGCAGAACAGATCACCAATTCAAGAATCAATATATATGAGAGCAACAGAAAGAAATGGTCATAC
The DNA here is from genome assembly GCA_000441515.1 of Elaeis oleifera. Lineage (NCBI taxonomy): Eukaryota > Viridiplantae > Streptophyta > Magnoliopsida > Arecales > Arecaceae > Elaeis > Elaeis oleifera. The sequence goes on along the minus strand of KE504786.1, from coordinate 740,594 downwards.
TAACAAAGTACTGACCAAAATGATGTCCTCAAAGTATCAAAGGGCAGAGCATAGGGTTTGAGTCTGCCAATGATTCCCATATTCCCCGACAATGCCCTTTCTTTGCTTGACGAGGGACGTCAGAATTCTCGAAGGAGATTATGGTTTCCGGACAAGAGGGTTCCTCCTCTTCCCTTGACCTTGGATCCTTTGCAGAGAAACAAAGAAGAGACACCTCAAAGAGATTAGGGTTAGCGTTTCTAGAAGGGAGATAGAGAGGGGGGGAGAGTGAAGAGGAGAGATCAGAGCATACAGTAACCACAGGAAGTGAAAAATGGATCATATGGGAATTTAAAGATGGAATTATCATGTTTTTGGAACATGATTAACTTTAGAATAATGATTATTGTACAAATAAGTGAAATACTGCTTGGAGATTGATGTTGGAGATAGCATTTGCATGGAAATTCTTCCATTCCATGCTTTTATTTCGCTTTTATGAAAGCAAAAAAACTTTCCTGCCAAAAGTTCTGAAAGTTTTGCAAACAAATAAAAAAATAAGAGGGTTTCATCATACATATATATTCAGTCAAGTTCAACTTTCTTCTCGAATTTCAAAAAAAAAAGAGAGAAAGAAAGAAAAGAAAAGAAAACAAGAGCAATAGTCAATGGTCCTTAAACTTTCCAGTTATTGCTGATGGTAGCAACCATTACTATAATCAAAAAGAAAGCCAAGAGTACCTGTATACAAGCCCTCATGACCAGGCAAAGATTGAAGCAATGCTATTCAGTGGTTTCACCTCCTTCTCAAAGGATCATATTATGCCATAGTAGTCTGTATCAATGCATATCAGGTGTATCGTAGTGTGCCAATGCTGAATTGTATGCAGTAAGGAGGGTGTACCGAGTATTAGTACACCAAACTAACCCTCATATTAGGCATACCAACATTATACCAAGATGGTACTAATATGGGGTCCTGTATTGAGATTGCAAACCTTGTAGACTCTAATGGCAGGTTATTGCACCATGTTCAACTGCATATTCGATGGCTTTTACATCGGGACAAACCTAGAACAAATAAAAAGTCCACTATACATTAATATTGCTCATGGCAAAATGATTAGACAATGTTCAAATAAATTAGACATGCTTCAAAAATGCAATGTACACATTGATATTCACATGTCCATGATGCCATTACAACTTAGATGTCACTTTCCAGGGGTATAGTTGAACTAGATAATAAGTTGGTTATTGACAACAAATTTAGTTTCATGGGATGCTACATACACAAGCCAAAAACAAAAGCAATAACCCATGGTAAAGCAAAGCCACAGAGAGAGAGAGAGAGAGTAACCAAGTACCCTATCAAGGTAAAAGCAATTGGAATTGCTATTTCAGTCAGAGATACAGTAGAGTTGAACACCATAAACCATACAGCAATATTGTTTAATAAAAGCCAGCAATTTCAAAATATAAAGACTAATTGGTCTACAGATAAAATGAGAAATAGAGCAGATTCCCACAATACGCATAGATATTCTCAGTCCAAGATGCATCATTACATTTAACTAAAGAAGCGCAACATCTTCTCTTTGATTACAACCCACTTTCACTATTAGAAGGAAGCACATTCACAATGCACAATTAAGAACTACCAGGTGCTCTATTCTTAGCATGTATCATAGTATTATATTTTACTGTAGAATTCAAATACAAGGATTTTCCAGGACATGCACAGCAGATTGGCATAGGCATATACATACCAGTATTGAAGTAATTCAACTGAGAGATCCAAAACCTGAAAAATGCAAGATGAAAGAATTACATACGACGATTAGAACATTTGAATTCCCAACTTGATTTTCTAATGCGAGCATTGATAATTTACCAAATTACCTTTAACTCCAATTACAACACAAACTTTTAAATCAGAATTGCCTACTAAGATAGATAATAAAAAAGTTCAACACTTGAACCAAGAAATCATTGTATATATTTCCATCATAGTTCTTCCAAGCCCACACATCACCACATTCCTTGTTAGGTGCAAAAGGCAACCATGACGTCCATGAGACAACATTCATACTCATTAATTACTTAAATATTTGAATGTGTGACTGATGCTAAGCAATTGCTGGCAACTCACCAGATTTCTGCAGCCACTTGCTTACACTTTTGTTAGTTTCATGCAGGAATGTCCTTAAAACTGCAGGATGGAATTAAGTATGTGCCAAAAACAGTAAGGGGAGATAATAACTGCAGATTTAGAAGGGCACAAGAAATTGCAATGCAAATATTAGGTGCAAATCTCCAAGTTTCTTCAAATTATTTTGATGCTAGGATAAAGTAGCCACTTGAATATTTACCAAGCAGAGTCATGTGATAAAGAATAAATTAGCAGCAGAGAGGGCATCAATCAGTTAACTTGTATAATCAGCAAACAACTGGGCGATGATTTCACCCTCACAGTATTATACATAGATAAGACGATTCTGCCAGCACCAGTGTATTTTTTTTTTTTTCAGTTCAGCATCCTCTTATTTCCCCTAGAAGTAAAACATAGGATGGAAGACTCAGTGAAAAGAAAACCGAATGGTAAAAGAAGAATCAGAATTCACAAAATAACATGGTAACCATGGAACTGAGGCTTTTTATCTTGGTACAAACCATGAAGCAGGATTCCTCCAATCAAATCTGAACTTGCCATGCCCCTTAATACCTGCATCAGTTCATCAATTCTGATCACCAAATGCATTCTTTCAGTGACAATAAGCTCTTTAAATCCTGAGAACAGAACATTTCAGGATAGACAGGTATATATGGTATAGTTACACATATTAAGAAGTGAGCTGTGGAATGTTTTACAGGTAACTGGTTCTCTAAACACCTTACCTGCAATAAAACATGCATATAGACGAAAACATGGTCACTTAGGCACTAGCGACCCTCAAAATGCACTCAAGACAGATCATCCAACCATTTAAATTTTAATATCCACATGGATAGCAGGTTGAACTCCTTAACCCGAGTTTCATCTGCATGTAGATAACCAAATCACTCATAGGTCATGGCTTCTTCATATGGCAGGATGGTGGAGAGATGTGACTTCATCTGAAGTATTTGTTGCATATTTGATCTCTAGTTTATGCATAGAATAGAATCACAATAGTTTGAGTTCAATAAGAAACACGAAAGCATAGAATGGTAGGGAAATGCAAAGGGAACAGAGGTTATTGAAATTATTATAATGGTGAACAATCAAAAACCATGATCAGCAAATCTGTTTAGAGTGACATAAAGCAAGGAAATAAAAAGCTTTAAAGTATGAACCAAATTACAGCAGTCCATAAACAAATAGCGAGGCTATATTTTCAAATTGTAGGAATTGACCAGATCCACAAGCATTACGAGTTAACTCTGTACTAGCATGTATTAGTAATATTAAACATGAAAATGTGAGAGCAATAGTGAACTGGCGAAGGCATTAAAATCTTTTCTCGTAAACCATTGATAGTTAACAACAGATTGGATGGTCCTGAAGTGCTGGGCATAGATGATGATGATGACGACGACAATGATTTCAGAAAAAATAATTATCAATATCTATGGATGTGATTTTTCAGATAAGGTGATGTGAATCACTGTACCTAAGTATGTAAAAAAATTAACCAAACCTCACCTTGTATTCAGCTTGACACAAAAGAACTTCAATCTCAAGAAGTTCACCTGACTTGAATAAAGAGATTGCTTCCTGACAACAATAAAACTAGGAATACCATGCATTAATAAAATGTATGAAGAATGATTACTAAATTCATGAGAAATCTGGTTCAATCAAAAGGGTAAAAAACACAGCCAATCTCAGAATAGGTTATAGGAGCAGATCCCCACTTCAAGAATTAACAGACATGAGAACCAGATAAGAAAGAATCAAGTCGCCTCTTCAAGAATCAATAGATATGAGAATGAGATAAAGAGAGGATCATGTTGATAACGACCCAGCAGGATCTTTTCAAGGAATCACAGGAGAGAGAGAATCTAGGGTTTTGAGTCCCCAAAATAAGAGGGACGATGCCATCTATGGCTTCGCCTTGCTTTTGCATCCAACGGAGAAACCTCATCTCAAAAATTTCACCTGAATTCAGGAAGCGATTGTTTCCGATGGTAATTACAAAACTAGAATCGAATTCAACGCATGAATAAGACCTAATAAGAAGAATCATTAAATCACTCCCGACCAATCAAAGGAAGAAAACAAAGGCAATCTCAAAACAGTTAAACAGATCACCTCATCAAGAATCAATAAAAATATGAGAGAGAGATAAAGAAATGGTCACATTAGCAACGTACCTACCAGAAGGATCCGCCCAAAGTATCGCCGGCGAGGATGTAGGGTTCAAGTCCACCATGATCCTCATTCCCCCGACAATGCGCTCCTCTTTCCTTGAAGAGGGACCTTAGAATTCTTGAAGGAGATATGGGTTTCCGGACGAGAGATATCCTTCTCTTTCCCTGAGAAACAGAGTAGAGGGATCGAGCAGATTAGGTTTGGGTTTCTGGACGACAGAAAAGAAAGGAAGAGGGGAGGAGATCCCGAGGGTTCTGAAGGGGTCGGACGGAGAGAGAGAGGGCGAGGTTGGCGTGGGCACATGAGAGAAGGAGGCGGGAGGGGCCCCCGGATGCTTATTATGGAGTAAAGGCCAAAGGCGGTAGTGTTATTGCGTACCAAGCACGCCGGACATGAGATACGCGTAGACTATTGTCATTGTCTGATTCGCGTATAAGTACGTGGACTAGCTAGTTCATAGAGCACAAATGCAAAACAATTTGCGGGCGTATAACGGTATAATGAAGCAGTATTTTCTGTTACAATGTTGTCGAGCGGAGGAGCGGCGTGTGGTGTGGTCTGAGAGAGCGGCGAGTGGTGGTTGAGAGAGGAGGGGAAAGAGATCAAATTTACAAACTGTTGGGAAATAAAAAATCATAAATAAATAAATAATTATTATTATTAAAAATTTAATTTCATCTTAAATTTTATTTAGCACAACTGTATCGTTAAATTTTTCGATTTCTTTAAGTTAGATTTAATTATAATTTTCATTGGCCTGCTCCGACAGGATTATGACATGACTTGTCTAGATGATAAAAATTATTTATATAATAAAAAATGATGATGAAATAGAATAATGGTTTGTATTCTCCAAATTAATCTTTTTTTAACTAAAATTTTGACTCATTTCGATCCAAAGTCCTTCCCATCTTTTTGGTGCTTGAACATCAATGATGGCCTTGAAAGAGATGGTGTTTGCTTTCGACGATGAGCATCGGTGAACAGTCCTCGATTTTAATGTTGAAAATAATATTTTCGGTTTGCATTAGATTGTACATGATTTTAGATATTTTTTTCATATAATTCCTAATCCTTACATCATTGATCCCACGATTAATTTGAAAAAATAATACAAGAATTATTTTAATATTAAAAAATATAAATAGTGATTTTGAGCAGAAAATGATCCAACCACTAACGAGAAGTGATTGAAATGGTGAAATTAAAGTGAAAAGGGATTGGAAGAGATAAGTTGTATTAGCTTTGATCTCTATAAATGTAGGGGTGTTTGGTTCGTAACCGAAATCAAAATGAAAATGAGAATCAGAATGCCTGGGAATCGGAATCGAAATGACCAAATCCTCCGAAGCGTTTGATTCGTAATCGGAATCGAAATTGAAATCGAGTTGAGCTAAGCAATAGCATCGGAGCTAGCTTGGCAAGAGATGAGCTCGAGCTTCATCAAATAGAAATTTGAATCCATAAAGGAGAGTCGGGATTGAGTTCTATATAAATTGAGCCATTTCTATTCCACCCTGAAATCAGAATCGGAATGGGACTCTTCCAACCAAATGATTAGAATAAGAGTCACCCATTCCGATTCCGATTCCAGGCTCTCACTCCTCCCAACCAAACACCCCCGTAAAATAAAATCTACTCTTTCTATTCTAAGAAGATACAAAGGAGAGAGAAGATAGTAGGATTGAGCATGGATTGGGTTCGATCGATTTGAAAGAAAATTTCATTCGACCGAATCCAATCGGATTAAGAAAATTCAATCCGCTGTCGATCATTTATCATGTATAAACCATTTGAAATTGAATGTCACGCCCCAAATCCGGGACATAACACGGTCATGCTACCGAGGGATGGAGCCCACGATAACACGAAGCCAATCTATCATAATCATCTAAAATCCATCAAATAAATAATTCAATTCCATTATTCATCAAATAATTGAACCAATATTGGTTCAGAGCATCTAAATCTAAAAGCAAGTACCAACCCGAATCTCAACATTCATAAATAACATATTATAAGTTCATGATCGTCATATATCTAAACCTCATTTACAGAATTTCCAAGCTTGCATCGTAGATCTCCAAATCTGAATTCCTTTTGCCGGTCCTAACCTTATTCC
>KE504786.1:690535-702266 GCA_000441515.1 Elaeis oleifera | reverse complement strand
CTTTTTTTTTCTATTTTTTTTATAAAAAGCTCCCAACCAAAATAAGTAGTCTTTTTTTTTTTCATTTTTTCTCTCCCAACTAAGGCGTTGCAGGATCTGTGTTTTAAACTCTTAATAAGTCTTTTTGATGATAACTCTTAATAAATGTAGTCAACCGCTTGGATACATTAGTTCTGTTCCAGCTGAGCAGTCTATTTCTTGCCCTTGTTTTTGGAGTGCCCATCTTAGGATCAACCGCCTTGCTTTTGTGAATGGGCTGTTGGAAGAGGGTATGGGATCCTCCACCTGCAGCAGAAGAAGAGGACCTTTTCTGACGAGATAATCAATGGAACAGGATGGCAAGCATCAGAATTGTCTTACCCCTACTGATGGTCCAACTTCCTGCATTGATGTCTCATCTGCCACTGGTGAAGATTCCATCGATTACCCTTCATTCTGTCTTTACACATTCAAAGAAGGAAGTGGTTTTTTTTTGGTTAAAACAGAGAAGGCAGATTTTACTGTAGCCTGTAGGTTTGCAGTAGAATTGTTTTATCAGGGTTTGTTTGCAAACTATTTTATTTTTGAATGTCAAATGCAAGGATTTAAGATAATCTGGTGTTTACGAGGTTTATATGTAATTATGTATCTTGGATGCTAATATAAGAGAGGTTTTTTTCTCTCTCTCTTTTCATTTATAGGAGATCTCATGCAAACTAAGGTGGTGACAGAATATTTTCTCCTAGTAAGATACTATAGCTATGAATTGTTCGGATGGTGCCCCTTCTCATCCTTTTCAAGATACTACAGTTCCCATTAACACAGATATGGTAGGTATCTACTGAAGCAGTGGAGGTGGCACTACATTGTGGATCTACGTGTTGAAATCATCAAACTTATTGGTGGCTGAAGGCTTCTAATTTTTAAAAGCTAGATTTCCGGTTCTTGTGGAAGGTAATTTCCTGTCGCCTCATTGGCAGGAAAGGCCAATGACCCGGAGGTCAAGGAAAGCATTCGAGAATCTATGGACTACTCGGCATGTTGACTCTGACCATAGAAACATTGAATGGTGATCCAAGTGGCGTATCGACCCGGAGGTCACTGGTAGACGTATGTCTCCGTCTCCTTCCCAACAATAGGAAGGCTTCAGCAGCCGTTGACGAGCTAGAAAAACTTCATAGAGGATGAGAAGGATTTAGACCATCACATGCAAAATTTTGACTCCTTGGCAATGAAAGAAAGTGTTTCATCTCAAAGGATTTAATATTTTGGCTCATTTTATGTTTTTCTGACAAAAATAACAAATTGTGCAACCATAGCTCTCATTTTCGTAAGCCATTTACATGGCGTTGTGACCTAATGTAACATGTTATTACCATTCATATGCCTAGATCATTGCATCTTTTTTATTACTAGCTTGTGATGTGTAAAGGATATGGTTGTATAGCTTGCATATGGTTATTCTTTTACAATTTCTAGTAAATATTACCAAATGAGTAATTTTTAATTCGCATTCCATACTTATAACATGTATATAATTATTTCTTGTTAAGATGACAGGCTAACTAATCCTCACCCTTTACCCATATTCCCACTTCATCCCAAGAGTGCGAGTCCAACTAGTCTCAAAACTTTCGACCTTTCCTACAAGTGGTAAGAGATGATAATAATTGAGCTAAAATTTGGTGGTTTGCAGCACAATTAAAATCCATCAAAAAGCCAAAAAACCAAATACAATTTGGTAGCATGTCCCATCGTGGACTCAACTATCTTTGACGAATGCAGCATGGAAATCAAAAGAGAGTGGTAGAATACCTAAAATTGACATTGGAAAAGAGAGTCAGGATAAAAGGGTAGAGAATAGTGAATTGGGGATTAGATTTGGAGGGTATATTAGTCATTTTAATTTTTTGATAAGTAGCGAGGGGGACGAGAAGTTGGACTAAGTGCTGTTGTCCGGGTCGACACGGCTAAATATCGACTCGGTCCGGGACTAAATATTATAGTTTGGTAAAAAAAAAAAACCTTGCGTCACTACGATGACGGTGGCGATGGGGCGTTACAGGCACTGCATCTCTTGTCGCATTTGATTTTATCACCGATAGGGTACAGCAATCTGTCATGAACCAATGCGGGACACGTAATCATCATTTCTGGATTCAAAGCTAATTAATCCTGTTCAAGTATTCTTCTGATACAGCAATCTTTCGTGAATCAATCCAGGGCCTTAATGAAAAGTCGCTCAAAATAAACCAGTACCCTGACAAGTCGTGAAAACATACCTTTCTTTTCCCTTTATATTTTCTTGCTAGGTGATAGCATGCCATGTTAGCCTCTCTAGGTTTAGTAACCATTTTTCTGAAAAAAAAACACAATATATATATATATATATATATATTATTTTTAAAAAATATAAAAATATGGCACGATTTGAGTCAGCTGTATCCTATATCTGAATTCGATGAGAAACATTGACTTCAGCTTTGGATTGGAATCTACTAAAACAAGCAAGTTCTAAAACTCATCCGAACTCGATTAATTATTGAATTGGAGTTAGGATTCCACTTTGTTTAGCATATGCTTGTTTTTCCAAATTCAAGTATTTTCTTCGAATCCAAGCTCCTTTTCACCAATCCGAAGAAAGAGAGAAAGATGAAATCCTTTGGGTAAGTTATATTTTCAATTCTTAAAGAACAAATCCTTTCTATAATACCGTTCTTCGGAATATTCTCATGTTTTGTTTATTCTATACTACAGATGAAAGACCTTCCACAAAGGAACCCATTTGATTGCATTTGATTAGAATATCTAAGTCTCCCTCTAATTCTTTCGCAACTCGTCTTTGGGCATATCTTATTGGATTGTCAAATATATCAGAAGCCGATTCAAATGCTTCATCAAACAATTTGCTGGGTACTCTGAGTACACTTGAGTCTAACTCCCAATACTTATTTATGATCTCTATATCTTTTCGCTTCTATCCGATGTCAACTCGTATGGTAAATATGCATTCTTTTCACTGAGGCAATCTTGGTCCAAAATCAAAGACTTTCAAGGATGGAAAACAAGTTTGTAAAAGCCTTAATGGAAGATGATAAAATTGCATAACACTGATCTTCCCAGCTCTCCTCATATAGGATTGCCAATAGCTTGAATATAGATGCTGTTTCCCACTTATTTCCTATATAGACTTCCAAGGATGGGAACTTTTCAGCTTTATTCTCAAATCCGCATCTTTATTTCCCACTTTCCCTTCTTTCATTAGTTATCTTTATGAACGATCCCGCTAATAATTTTTCTTCGTGCTGTCTGTTTCCCCGACGGCGCAAGGGGAAATCCGGAAACTTTCTGGAATTTAAATCCTCAAAACTTTCATTCCGCCAGGGGACAAACCCACGCCTCCGGTGGTCCCGGGCCCATGGCATGCCCATAATTCCGTTCATTTACGGGCGGCATTCTAGATTCGTTATTTCAACCAGCGCCAAGAATGGCGACCTCCGCGCCCGTGGAAGAAAGCCGGGCGTCCGGCACGCCGCCCCACCCCGAATTATTATTTAAGTTTTAATTCTTGTTGTCAAAAATAGTCAAAATTCAAGAAGAAAACAGAAAGCATAAAAAGAAATTATTATTGTAACATTATAGATAGCCCCTCTTTATTAGAATCAGTTCGTTCCCCTCTTTCCTCGTTCTTGCTTCGCCCAGTGAGGGAAGAAGTGAACTGCGGTGATGGAGGCGGAGCCGCCCTTTGCGACGGCCGCGGCGGGGGTAACGAAGCGGTGGCAAGGTCGTCGATCTGGGACTTGATCAGGGGCTGCGGGCCCGCGGGGATGACGATCGACATAGAGGAGCTGAGGCGGATGATCTTGATGCCGGAGTATCTCCGGGTGGCCATGGCGATGTCCGTCCGGGCCAAGGACTGGAACGTCGGCTTGGTGGCGGCGTCGTCCATAAAGAACTGGAACGGCGACGAGCAGGCGGCGCCGAAGGCGCCTATCGTGGTTTTCGTGAACTCCGCAGCGGGGACGCCGCGGCCTGGCTCTCAAGGTCTGGCTTCAAAAGCTCATGACCGAGGAACAGGTCTAGAAACCCTTCTCCCCTCTTGTAATGTTTCTTGAAAGATTTAGCGTTTCGGATCCGTGTATGCGATTTCATGGCTGAATTAGGATATCATTCCTATGCTCTTAACGCTCTTCTTGAGTTTCTGAAGTAATGGTTTCAGTAATACGTGGTCAGTGGCTTGAATTTGACATGGATTTTTTTTTAAATTATAATTAACAAGAAGAGAACACAGAAAGAGACTGCGTGATAAATTTTGGAATCTAAATCTTGCTTCTCAAACTATTGTTTTCTTATTCTAAAAAAATGACTATTGTTTACTTTAATGTAATCTTTGCTTAAATTTTATGTAAATTTTCAAAATTTGAAATAAATTTGTGATCTTTCAAGGCCAAACATGCGCCGACAAGGGTAAATAACTGGTTGAGATGAGATACCAGTTTTAGATTGCGTTTGCACACATATTGTTATAGGATAGGTTTTGCTATGCGTTTCTTTTATTTGAGTTTTGGAGTACCTCAATGTTTCTTGAAATATTTGGGTACAGAATCCATGGAGGATTTCTTGTTGAAAGATTCATGGCTGAGTTAGGCAATCATTTCTTCTGCCATTATTACTGTTCTTGAGTTTCTGAAGTGTTTTTAAGTAATGCTTTTGTGCATCTTTTCTAAAGATGAATGAGCATATTCCAGTGCCTTGTCCACTAGCTGAGATTTTATATGGACTTTTTTTCCTCATTTCGATCCAGAAAGTGAACTTTGGGAAAGAAATTGAGTAATCTTGCCTCTTAGACAGGTTTATATTTGAGCTCATAACTGTTTTTCTGGCACTTGTTTTATGCTTGGAACTATGATTAGCATGTCAACTTACAGTGGGCTTCTTATCATCTATGATTCAGGTTTTTGATCTTTCAGCTGTGAAGCCTTCTGACTTTGTTCAATATGGTCTCACTTGCTTGGAGAAGTTGGCTAATCTTGGTGATAGTCATGCAAAGGCAAACCGTGGAAGACTAAGGGTTATGGTATGTGATCTTGGATCAGGAATAGTCAGTTTTTGATGCTGTTCTTGTTAGCGAAAAACTAATGCATGCATATATTTGGCAGCATGTGCAAATAAATGACGTTGCATGTTTTCGGAGCTTTTCTATTTCTGCATCACAAGAATTTGAACCTATGGTATCTTGTACAGGTCCATACCCTGTGTATCAGGCATACTGTATTGTACAGGTACTGAATTGGTACATGGTACAGGGGATGCACTAAGTATTGGTATGCTGAATTGACCCTAGTATCATGCATATTGATACTATACTAAGATGGTATGATACAGGATCTAGTACTGAGATTATAAACCTTGCATGAATCATTTGTTTATTGTTGACCAAATTCAGATGGATCATTAGATTCGATGTGGATCACTTAGCCACTATGGGTAATCAAGAGGATCATCAGATTCAATATGGATAATTTTTGCTACTATAAAAATTTATGTGGATCATTTTGGCCACTATGAGTAGGACTGAACAGGGTCTAGGAGCAAGAACCGCTGCATCAGGAAACTGAATTGTATGCCAAACTTCAGAAGGCCATAGCTTAGTCATATGATGTCTGATTGAGATGATTTTTTTTTAAAAAAAAAATTGGATGTCTTTTTGAGATTTGCAATTTTAGATCAGCCCTCTATGGGCTAAACGGGCCAAAATTCCATTGTTTGGGTCTTAAAGTGGGCTGGTCAAATTAAAACTTCCTTTTTCAAAAAGATTTTGACCAGTGGTCATCTTCTAATTTGTGAAGAATTAGGTGGAGCGTGGAAGGCAAAGTTGATATGGAAGTCGAGATCTATCTCCTATAGATTTTAGTTTTTTTTTCATGATTTTTATATTAATGATGGTTTTTTAAAGAGTTAGTCCTATTCGAACTAGAAAGAGGAATCCGACCCAAATTGTTTTTAAGATTGAGAAATTTGATCCAAATTGTGCAAGGATTAATCTCACTATTATTAATGGAGATATGTACCTCAATTATGAGATGGATAATTAATCAATGAAGAAAAGAGACTTAAGCCCTACTTTCGCAATTCTTCCATCTTCTTCTAGTTTCTTTTGAGAGATTTGAATTGAGCAGATTGAAGAAATCTTCTTTCTCTCTGATTAGATCATCACCTTTATTAGTACTATGTGCTAGTCATTAATTCATACTCTTTTCTAGTTGTAGGCTTCTTCTTACCATACAACCATATGATGCATCCATATTAGGATGTGTGTGAGTTTAAATTCATGGTTCTTCGTGGCAGGTTGCAGGAGGTGATGGAACAGTTGGTTGGGTATTAGGATCTCTGGCAGAACTTTTCGTGCACCAAAGAAACCAGTTCCTCCAACTGGCATCATTCCACTTGGGACGGGTAATGATCTTTCAAGAAGTTTTGATTGGGTAAGAAGCTGTTCTTTTGCTGCCTCTTTGGTTTGACTTTTGAAATGTTACTGAGATGCCATTAATTTATATAAGTAATATATCTTTAGGGTGGTTCATTTCCATTTGCATGGCGATCAGCAGTTAAAAGTACTCTCTACAAGGCAGTTACTGGTCCCATTTGCCACCTTGATAGGTAAGATTTATCCTTATTTGAAGATAAACCTAGCTTCATTCAACTCTTCTGTAGAATCTGTACGAAGGTAATTGTCTCGTGGCTATATTAGGGTCATATCAGGACAAAAAAATTTCTTCTCTGATGCAAGGCAAAAGGAACATGATCTGAGAGTAATTTCCACTAATCCTTGTTGATATGTTGCATTTTCCCATTTTTTTAGGGGGGGGCTATCTTTTCTTATAGCTCCACAATTCATGAGCAATCAAATTTTAGGCAGTTAATGAAATACAACCCATGTATACTCCGTGCAAAATAATTAGCAGCAATTTATATGGGACTCCATGGTACTAGACATCTTTTTTTTTAAATTTTTTTTTTTGTAACATATTGAGATTATTATCTGGTAAATCACTATAACATATGCGTAGACTGCCAAATGTTGCATTACTTTGTCCCCAAGATTTCAGACAATTAGGAAGAGTCTCCATTTGCCATCTGATCAAGTTTAAGGTGCTCTCTCAATTCGTAATGTGGAAATCAAATATGAAAATGTGATCCATTACAAAAGGGATATATTTCTTCAAGTAAGTGAAAATCTGTGCTTATTAGTATCCAATATGGATGGATGGTAATGTCTCATGAGCAAATTGCTGCATGCTAGCTATTATCTGGAAATGCATGGTTTAGGAGGAATTGTTGGTTCTCTATACATATCATTCATGTCAGTCTGGTCTAGTATGTACTCACCCAGCATATTATTTCTTTTGCACTTTTTCCTAGATTATGTAATTACTAGGATTATTATTTGCACACCCTTAATTAATATTTGTTCATCACTAACCACCCGCTCTATGAACGTTGATAGGTTGATTGCCTTAAGTGTCGGTGTGGTTGTCTGCATTTTAGTTTGTATGACAAGAACAATTATTTGGAGTATCACTTCATTCTACTATATTCATTCTGTTACTAATTTCAATTAGATTGTAAAAAAAAAAAAAAAAATAACTCTACTCAGCTTCTGTTTTGCCAATGGGCATCTAGATTGCAAATTAATTGCAGGTCGAGGGAACATTTTTCTGAAGGTTTTAGCAAAGTGAATCAAATCTAAAATATTCAATCAGCTAGTGAAGTCATGCCATTCTTAAATATGACCTTTTTCATGTGTGATGCATGTATTTTGCTCCAAAGAAAGGGAGTATTTGATGGATGGCCATCATCTCATCAGTCAAGATTTTATAGGAGTGAATTTTGACCTCATCAAAGCTTTCAAGTGTCGGTAGTAGGCCTCGTATTGGTAGCTTATAGATACAGGCTGGTGTGGTGCACTCCCCATTCTGACACATGGTATGCTGCTGGAGGAAGGACATCAGTTGTACCATTTGTCGATGCAATAAAATATCGAGCCCCCATAGCATGCCACTACTGTATTGGGTCAGAATTGTATGCTCGGTGCTAGATGATATGGGTTACTATTATAAAACCTTGGACCTTATATTCTTTGTTTCTCTTTTTAAAGTCATTTTTAAGTAAACAAGGAGGTTTTGTTTATCAACAGAAATGCCAAATATATGGTGGAGGAGGTCCACTGTTTACTCTTGCACTTTCTTTGAATGCTAGAAAGTGGAATTGGAAATAAGGGAGTAGAATGCATGGACCCCAATACTGGGAGTTTGCATTATGATAATAGAAATGTTGATTGTTAATCGACATTAATAGATTGTTCCTAGATTGCAAGATTAGTAAGTTCTTCATGTAGGAATGTTTGGACTCCCATGCTGGAGGTCACTACCACCATATATTTATCGTTGGAGGAATGTGAGCACGACTTCTGCCTACTCTGCTGATATACGTAAATGCCTAGATGGACTTGTCTAACTCCCTCCAAAATGAAGCTCCAAATCATGCTTAATTGATATTTAGGTAACCGATGAATGAGATTAAGACCACCAAGTAATGCATAATTTTCTGCTTCTTGATTCATATCATATCATGGGTGTACTCATCTCCCTTATAATATAAAATAGTATTCCATATCACTCCATTCATGGACACCTTTCTAGCATGCTTGCCATTGTTAGTATAGTTACTGTTTGTACTTGTCGGATGATTCTTTTTTTTTTTGCTCTGTCATATTGGCAAGATTTCCTTTTGTTCTCAATGACATTTGTTTGATGTAACACCATGAGTTTTTTTCTTCTTCGTGTCATGACTTTCCTGTTTTAGATCCTATCTCATTATTCATAATTGAACTCAAGGTTTTAAATCTTGTGGGATGGGGCTGTCTCGATTTCTCATGGAACGGGACGCGCTGCCATCTTACCCCATCCCGACAGCATGCAGGTGGGATGGCCCTATCTCGACACATGGGATGATACCCTGTCTATCGGGACTTGAAACCTTGATTGAACTTTTTATTGCATATTATGAATTAAGTCTTCCAGGTACACAATGTGACTCTCCAAATGCTTTTTCTTAGGAAACACTCTTTTTAATGTCTACTAACCATCTGACCTCAGCTTTCATCATTATTATTGGAGTAAAGTCAGGAGACAAGGTTGTGATCTTTACTCTCAGTCCTCACCAAGTTCCTGGTGATTAATGACCTTTTTGTAATTTCTTGCTTGGTGGCACATTATTTTAATAAACCTCCAGTGATATCCTAATTATATGCAATTAACAATACCAATAACTATCTACATGGAAATTTCTGTTTAAATTAGCAGATTAAAGAGTTCTGCATATGATCTTCCACTAGAAGAACCTAAGATGAAAAGTCACAATTGACTTGCAGTTGGCATGTTGTGATTGTAACACCAGATGGAAAATCAATTGAACCGCCACATTCTCTCAGACAAATGGAAAACGATGCATTTGGTCAGGACCAGGTTGGGATTTTGGCTATTATTTAATTTCAGTTCTGCTGCATGTGTTATGGAAACAGCCTCTCTGCATGTGGGTTAAGGCTGCATACATCTGACCCTTCCTAAAACTTATAGTGGTGGGAGCCTTGTGCACTAGGACACTAGTTCTGCTGAATGTGTTGCTAATTCTTAAAATATCATGAACTTACACTTTCAGCTTAACTATTCTTTGCTTATACTTCCATATCCATGTTCTTTTTTACACAGGAAATACAGCAAAAATGCATTTGAAAATAATAAATGATGCATGCATGGTTATTTACTGTTCTTAATTTGATAAAATTGTCTCGGCAATGATGCAACAGTTACTCTTAACATCATGTCTTCTGCCTTGCTTTTTATTTGCAAGATTTTCAATGTGCTCTGGTCTGCTTTGTTCTGGCATGTCCTTACTGCCCTATTACATAATCTGCGTTCCTTTTTTACATAATATATAACTCTAATCCTTGAAGTAAATTTAGTTTCCTTAACATTGGAATGAGATGCCATAAATTGATAATCTCTTTGCACCTATAGATAATCCATCACTTTGAGACATCTGAAATTTATTGCCTCAAGGCATTCAGTTGTGGGTTAAAGGCTGTTTTACTCCCTTATCCCACTATAACCGCGAAATGTTAGAAAGTAACCACTTTGTTCCTAGGGCAAAGTAGGCATTTGAAAAGTTGGTAGAGGTAGAGCTAGTTTTCCACCTAGTTCAGGGTAAACTATTCCACTATGCAGGATTGAGTAGTTTATTATGGAATAAAGTGGGTTTGGAGGAAATTAACTTGTTTAACTCTTATGTAACTAATTGTGCAGCTGAATGTAGCCCTAGGTGGTAGAACCTATTCTATGGATGACTCACTGAATCAAGAATATGAAAAAGATGTATGATCTATCAATGATCTGAAGCAAAGTTTTATGTCTTGCATGTGTGAAAGAATAAAAACATGCTAGTTTGTTAACCCTTTTGATAGGAGATATAATGATTTATTACAATACATTTGTAGGACCTTTTTCCAATTACTTAAAACTGTATATCTATTATAGTTTCCTTGTATTATTGTATCATCGACCATGAGTACTTAGAATACATGCTTCATATAGCTTGATGTATCTAAGAATTTGATTGGGGAGAAAGAAGATTTCTCTCAATCCGCTCAACTTGAATCCTGCAAAAGAAACAAGAAAGAAGGATTTTGTAAGTAGGGCTTAAGTCCTTTTTCTTCATTGATTGATTTAAAAATAAGAGACAACCCCTATTTATAATAGCAAGGTCTACCCTTGCACAATTGGGTTGGATTCCTCTTTCTAGCTTCTAGAAGGATATCTGTTGTACAATTGGTTTGGGGCATGCATGTGTGTTTCAAAACTTTATTTTCAAAACACCGTAGTGGATTAAAACACTTTTAATCTGAATCATGCATGCATAAAACATAAAATCACAATGATCTAGTTCATGTGTGAAAATTGACATATGCTGAAATTCAGATTGTGATCAAATCGCATACTTGTTTCGCAATTTTTTTTTCAAATCTGGATCTGGAAGAGAAGAGGTTGTCTTCTAGCCGCACAAGTGTTCGGCTTCTACGGGTATCCACTCGGGATCAGCCTGGAATAGTCCTCTTCAAGTTGAATTTTCTTCTCTAAGAAATTCAGCTTGCTGAATCTGAACGAAGCCTGGATCGTCTTCTTCTTCTCTTCTTCTCTTGCCTTTCTACCCTTGCTTGTGCTGCTACCAAGGATCAGGAACTAGCAAGGTGGACGCCAACAGCCTTGGTGTGATGAAGAACTTGGGATGCCCAAAATGCTATGGCGTGAGGATGCCTAAGGAGAAGAGAGGGAGAGAGGAAGAGAGGGTGTGGGGGGATCTAAGAGGTGTAGAGGGCTGCTGGATTGGATGCTATAGGGACCTTAGGGGAGATCTCTTTAAATAGGCACGAGGATTGAATTCTATTCAATCTCATAATACAAGTCCTACTTGCATTGGGTTTCCTAATAATTTAAGTTATTCAACTTATATTAGAAATCCTATTAGGTGTCAACTCTTGGAGCCCTTGCATCTATTATTTCACATCCTTTTTTGCACCCAAGGGACGCCCCATATGAAATCAAAAGGCCCTCTAATCATGGGACACGTATAATTTGATCCAATCAAGGTGGCGCCCCATAATAACTATAAAAAAAATTAATTAAGGATTTGCATT
>KE504786.1:679595-690395 GCA_000441515.1 Elaeis oleifera | reverse complement strand
CAATATGTAGTGGTAATCCAGTAGAATCGAAATGAACCTCAACATGTAATGAACCTTTGAGGGAATGAACCTTTGAGGGCCTCCAGTGATCCGGTGAGGTCTCCCCCTGTCTCTTCTTCCTTCCTCCATCCTTATCGAGCTTGAAAAGAGTCTAATCTTTCTCTTCCTCTCCCTCTCCCTCTCCTTCTCTTCCCCTCTCATCCTCTCTTTCTTCTCCCTCCCTCCGAGATGGGCACTGTGTCATTTTTCATGCTGGAACCGGACTGGTATCCCATCGGTACTGTTCGGCATAATCTGAACCATCCGATTTGGGACAGTTTGGCGAATGATGATTGGACCTCTCTAGTTCTATTGCAAACTGGAGAGAATTTGAAGTAAGTTACCTCTGATTAGTTCCTTCTTGCCCATCTGCAAGGTCTATGGAATTGGTATCAGGATCCGTACTAACCAGTTGACAGTACGAGTCGGTATGAATTCATACTGGACCGGACTGACATGAACTGACATAGAAGCGAAGAAAGGAACCGGAGAGGAGGAAAAAGAGAAAGAGGGGGGAGGAGAGGGTACCTGGAGGAGACGCCGGCAGTAGCTATACGTGGACCGCGGGCATGCTCGGAGAGCCACCAAAGACTCCGCTTTCTTCACCAAATCGCAGTCGAGAGAAAGAGAGATAGAGAGATGTGAAGAGGGAAGAAAAAGAGGGATAGAAAGCTGGCAGGGAGGCCGCTGGAGGACTTTCGGCTGGCTGTCGGGGCCATCGGACAGTAAAATCACGGCTGTGGCTTTGTGATGTGAACAGGGCTCTGTTTCATGGAATTTTTAAAAATCCTGACCATAGAGAAGATGGCAATGGGTTTGCCGATAGGGCTCCGGTTCCATAGCCACGACTTTGATCGTGCCTTTTCCACCATCCGGTGGTCATGGCAGCCACCCGGTGCCCTCCGACGGCCTCTCTGCCAGTTGCGCCTCTTTCCGATACTCTTGCTCCTCCCCCACTCTTTCTCTATCTCTCTCGATTAAATCCCTATCGGGTGACATGGAGCTGTGGAGGCCTCTACGGTCCTCTGACGACCTTGACGGGCCACCGCTGGCCCTCCAATGGCGACATCTCCTCTTTCCCTCCCATCCTGTCTCTCTCTCTTCCTCTCTCTCTTTCTTTCCCTCTTCCTTATCCGATCTAACGATTTGGAACACCGAACTATCCTGATTTGTTGTCGGTATGGCTCGGAACACCCCGAACTGCCCGGTTTGGGATGGTTCGGCGAACCTTGCCCATCTGATTGCTGTGAATGAGCTTTTTTATGACTGCCATTGTAGACGTCTAGAATATCCCTACATCCTGTTTTGTTCACTTGATTTTGTTTTACCATTGAACTTATATTTGGTTTCTCATTACTTTATTATCTGTATATTGGGGTTTCTGTCTTGCTTTAATCTATGAGTCTCAGTTTAGTTATATTTCTCTGTTGCCTGTCACAAGAAATAGTTAAAGTCTTTACAATTACTTACTGAGTTATTTGCAATTTCTTGAAGGGTGTATGACAGTGTTGATGCTAGTGCCAAACATTTGTCATTCAGAATCTATACATCACACAATGTTTTCATGCTAAGTTGCTAATAAGTAATAATACTTATTTTAGCTTTTTCTACTGATAAAAATGTTTTTTCATATCACATGCTTCAAAGAGCTAATACTTTTGCAGGATGTGGACATTGATGGAGAATTGCCAGAAAAGGTTTCTTGCTTTGAGGGAGTCTACTATAACTATTTTAGCATTGGTATGCTTTATACATTGTTACTTCAAATTTAGTTAACGAAACATTTTGCATCATTCATGTTGATTATTCTCATCATGGATTTAATTTTAGATAGAGTTTATGCAATTCTAATATGCACAATCTTTTTATGTCATTTTAACTCCATATGCTATTATGAACTCATGCGTGGGCTAATCATAGCATTTAAGCCGTGAGAGAGAATCTTCTTTCTGTGCTGATACCATCCAAGTGTCAGGGAACTTAACACTAATTGAGACGTCGGATTCTTTTCACCATTTTCCTTTAAAAAGTTTGTTCCGTGTCAGTGCCATCCATCTTAGGTTATGTCTCATAAATTATCAATGCTTCTTGGTCACTGATCCAGATAAATCAAATTGGTGGATTTCAATTGCACATTTCACTGTTTGCTTTTAGTCGCATTGACTTCTCAAAACATTGCCCTGCTTCCACCAAAACACGGACTGTGGCACATCACTAACAGGGATCTCCCTAGTGCTAGGCTGCTAGCTGTAAATTAATTTAGTAATCATTGCTAAGTTTTCGCCTTAGCATTATTGTAGTGTAAAGGAAAAGGTGACCACATTGATTTCTCAACAAATCAAACTCAAAACTCAACCATATAATTTTTTGATTTCTAGTAATGGATGATTGTTTTTTGAATGTGTATTCTGCCATTTAAATTGCCATCACTTATTGATTGTCTATGAGCATACATAGAGAAGGTTGTCAAGATAAAATTCCTTGGTATACTGTGTATTTTTCACACATTAAGATATTCATTTTATTTTTTTTAGCATCCTTAAAGTATATGTAGGTAATCTTATCCTCAACATTGGTCCCCTGCCTATGGTGATGTGGCTGATCATCTTGCTTCTAGATGCCATCAGCTCATATCTCTTGAAAATAAATGATTACACTGTTGTTCTATGGACTGGCGATGCTTAATTTGAAATGTGGGTTGGACTAGGGCTGTGTTGTGCTGTGATCTTGTTGTGGATATTTATAAATTATAATACTTCTATCTGCTGCGTCAGAGCCAATCGAAGCAAATCAAGATAGGTACACAAAGCTCACCATAGATATTGCTATTCACATTTTGTCTGATATATTACCAACATATTATATTCAGTAACATCCAGAAAGCAACTGCTTGATGATGCAAACAAGCAGAAATAGAAGAGGGAAATATGACTCCTCATGATTGTCGAAATCTGTTTAACATCATTTGATGAGCTTCTATGATTAATTATTAATTTGTGATTATGTTTTGTATTGTTTTGTGCTTGCGTATCCTTACTTTTTTTGGGGGGGGCTTTGTTGAATGCAGGAATGGATGCTCAAATCGCATATGGTTTCCGCCACATACGTAATAAAAACCATATCTTGCACAAGGTCCAATTTGAATAAGGTCTGTGCTGGTTTTAGTTTATTAATTGTGATGGACATCCCTATTTTTCTAGCCACCCAAATATCTGTCATGTTGGCTTAAGTATCTAATTGCTGCACCTTGTTCTATATATTTTCAATTTCCTTATTTCAACAAACACTTACATCAACTTCTTATCCATTTATGAAGTATCTATTTATAGAGAAACCTTTTCTTTTGGCATCTTAACTCCACCTTCACCCCTCTTCAACACCCCCCTCTCTCCTGCTCCATGCAGGCAGATGGCCTAGTGCTGCCAGTTTCTCCATTCATGTCTGAGGCAGAACTAAGACATATCTTTATCATAAATTATATAGTCTATATGTTTAAGATAATGTGCCTTTGCTATCTTTTGGAGGAACATAATTTCATCCTAAAAAATCTGGCTTGGTAAGTTTAAAAAATAAATTCTTTGTGCTATAATGTGCGGCCTGGTTTAGATAAATCTATACATAGAAGGTAAGTCTGGTATAAACGAATTACAGGGTCATCTTATGGTTCTTGATTCTAGTCATCACAAGCAATTGAGATGGAACAGTACTATTCTCCGTGGGTTATCGAAACACAACCAAAATTAGTAAGGACTTTCGTCATACATGAGAATGATTGGTTGCAGGTTATGCTTATATGCAGGTCAGTTGGAGAGAGAGGGAGCAAACTGCAGAGTGTGTATAGGATTTAGTGAACTGGGAGGAACAAAGTACTAAACAATGAGCTGAATGGTGTAAAAGGTTTAAATTTTACATAGGACATGGGTGAGATGTAGGCATCATAATTCACGCTGGCTACTTCGCTTAAAAAAATATAGCACAATAATAATGGATGAGATTTCAGAAGGAATTGGTCCTAAGATTATTCAAATAAATGGTTGAGTAGCTTAAGTTAGAAGATGCAATTATATCTTGCTATCTGTGGGTGGGTGGATTGTGGATGCATGTGAGCTCTCTCACATGTGCATGAATGCGTCCATGTGCATGTGAAGCCTATATATAATAATCCTTGATTCTATGGTTTGCTGTACAGCCTCGTACAGGATGTACCATACCGTACAAGGAGGAAACCGGTACAGAACCCTACTTTGAGTTGGTACAAGCCTCGTATTGTCTGTATCGAGGCGTACAGATGCATATGGATGTGCATACAGACCCGTACTGATTTGAACCGAGGTGTACTAAGATAAAATTAAGAAAATAGATTGGAAGCTATTTTGGCACATGGTGCATACCGTACCATACTGAACCAGTAAGGTACCGATATGGTACTCGGTACCAAGATAGTGAACGTTGCTTAATTCTTCTTCCCTATTCGTTTTTTTGGGTGATATTATGGTGAGGATTTGCTACAAGGGAGTCTGACACTATATACATTTCAAAGATATAAATGGGGAAGATATGTCTTAATGTGTTGTCATTGGGAAACCTAACATAATGGTGTAGCCCAAACTTGATGGATGCGGGTGTGCATTAGCTTTCCTATATAATGAGCTAACATAAACTCAAGATTTTTTTATTCCACCGTGATAATCTAATTTTATGCAAGTTAAAAAAAAAAACTAAAGCTAAACTACCATTTAATTATTAACACATCATATATGAATTATTTATGACCTTGTAGGAGTTATTGCACGGTTGCACCAAAACTTGCAAACAGATATCAGACTCCTGAAACTTTATGGACTACTGTAGAAAATGACTTATTGGAAATGCATGGTTGGTTTCTGAGAATTATTTCATATTTGGGATATGCTTTCCTTGGCCTTATAAGCAGTGACACCTGGACATGGTAAAATTAAGTAATTTTGCTGTGTTCACATGTGGACATGATATGATGTGCATCTCCCATGTCTTTCCTAGTGGACATGCCCGCCGCTCCTACCTACTCTTCCACGAGGTCCTTGGGTGTGGCTTTCTCGTGCCTCATGTCTCTCCCACTGTCTTGCCCAAGCCTATGAATAAAATAGACAAAAAAAAAGGAAACAAGAGAATGAGCAAGGGACTGGCTTCCCTGCTTCTCCATCTCGAAGGCTTCATCCTAAAGACATGGTGGTTTTTTCGCTGCTCTCTCAATGGCTGAATCCCTTCTTTGGGTTGAAGGAGACCATGAATCATCCGCCAGCATGCTCTTTCATTTCTCTTTGATGATATAGGGATTTTGTGGAGATGGGGATCATCAGAGAAAGGCGGTGAGATTGGAGAAGTGGGTTAGTGGTACAAGGGGCTGCTACTCTTGGATACTGGAAGCCAAATAAAAGGCACCAAAACCCTCAGTCTGGAGCACCCACCAGGCACAAAAAGCCTTCTACTTTAATGGTTTAAGAAACAGTGATAAAGTAACACTGGCTACAGCCCAAATCTTTTGCTTATAATGGAGCCAGCTCATGGTCCAAGTTGTTTTCAGCCCAAAGCACAATGCTACTTAAACTCCATTACAAAAAACTTCACAGCCAACATTATCTCAAATCATATACATAGTCATGTCCATATTCCCGAATTTTTTGAAATTACCATGTTGGATTCTGCAGGACACTTGGACATTTGACACTCGTTTCCTGTATCCATGTAACACTGCTTATATGCAGATTACCTTGATCTGCCATCATACCTTTGTGGCAAGATGATACTCAGTTTTACGTGTTTTCTTGCACATATGCATCCATAAGATTATATTTCATTTCTATCTTGGGTCGTATATGCGGATTGTTTTCTTCCAAAACTGTTGATATTGACTGTTTAGTTTACCTTTCTTCTTTATTTATATATACCTATATTTTAATTGCTAGAAGGATATCGGATAGAAACTCCAATTTGCTGAAAGCTTAGTACAGGCTAATGAGCTTGATATAATCAACTATTGAAATCTAATATAATTCATGTATGCTTACTTCAAGTGCCTTATGGAGATGGCGACTTCACAGAAGGGTGTCTATCTTCTTTTATGCTGTAATATCCTTGTATGCTGTCCTTGGTGTATTGTTAAACCTCATCTGCTGTTGAAGTTGCTTCTTTCTGACCCACCTTTTTGGTTGAATGTTGACAGATTGACACACCATTAAACATACTGTCATGTTTTCAAGCTCGTATTTGCATGGAAAGGTCCAAAAAATGCATTTTGTTATAAAAAGTAGTAGATTTCCAAATTTTACATGCCTTGGTTACATTTTTAGAATTTGCAAATTGGTTTCCAGCTGTATAGGCCATCTAAAAACTTAACCAATGTGAAGAGGCTTTGAGCATGAGAACATTCAAAATTACTAATATTTGCAGTTTTTGCTTTGCCCAAAACAAGATCTAAAGAATTTTCTGGATACTTTTAGCTTATTTGTGAAGCATATCACAGAGAAATCGTCACTAATGTCATTGACTTACTACGAAATGAGTTTCCCAGTAAAATGTTCTATCATTATTTATTTATTATGTACTACAAAATGAGGGTTCACAACCTTGGTTGCAGAACCCATATTGGTACCATCTTGGTACAATGTCTGCACACTCAATGCCTGATATGCCCTTCGTACTGCAAACCAGTTCAATACCTGTATGGCATACCATGCTATAGAATTTCGACTTTAGTGATATTCTAGAATGTTACAGAAATGACCTTTCTTTAGATTGGAGTATGTAGATCAGGAAATCCATAATTTTGGAAAGATTGAGAACATGTCTTTGCAATTATTCTGGTGATTCATTATCTTCTAGGATACCTAAAGTTTTTAGCATTTGCAATTGCAACTGCAGTTCTAGCCTGCTCATCAGTCGCACTTTTTCTTTGTGCAATATGGATATGAATATGTGATATAGGGCCTGCTAGATTCTTTCTACTTTGGTGTCATTACCAGTTACTATTGGTGTAGTGGCAGCAGAGAGACAAGTGTGGTTGCATTTTGAGTTCTTGCTGAGGGGTAAAGTATAAATGAACTGTCAAAACTTTTCTTATTCTGTCTAAAGACTCTTTTTATTGTAGTCTCATTTCTCAATGATATCCATAAGCTAGACTCGAAAACTTCTAATGGAACTGGAGAAACTACTTAAATGAATAATGTATACTTGGACCCCAATTTTCCATGTTGATTTCAGAGGACAGGCTTGTGACTATTGGTGACCATAATGTATAGTTTGTCCCAACTTGTAGTCAAAGTCTCAGGGTTTCGCAAGAAGAATTCAATACATCTTAATTAAAATTTGAAACTTGGTCATCCTTTTTAGCGTTAAAACAGATATCATCTCTTTGCTACATGCATCTTAATTTCTTATTTATTGTTTTAAAATGTCAAGTTCTACAAAGACCCACATGTATTACCAGCATTGGTCTGTCAGATTCAAGTTTGCTAAGTATGCTTGCAAAGATGAATCCCCTAATTCCCTTCCAGATTTTTATTTTTAAGAGAGCCCTGCTTGTAGAGAATGCTATTGTTACCGTTGGTTTAGTGCATTGTACTTGTCCTGGCCTTTTGGCCTTACCAGAAATCTGCATTTTAAATCATATATAGGTATTATGTAGTTCAGGATGCTGTTTGATGTATTCTTGATGGTATACTTTCCAAGGTGTTGACAGCTCTTTTGTACATGTACATTTACCTTTAGCAATAGCTTAATGAGAAAAGCATGCTCATACGTGCATAAATAAGTGCACATATATACTATATTGTAATTCACAATATTGTTGATATTTTTTGGGTATATTCTCACCATGTTGATGATGCACTCTCCGAACTTATATAATTATTTGAGCTATATTTTAATCACGTTCACAAATCTGGCTCATCTTCACTGCTCCTAATTATGCATAAAGCTATCTATGTAAACATAATTTTGATCTTGCAAGTTCTCACCCCTTTTATATTGATATTCATCTAATAGGTTTCCTTTTCTTTATTACATGTTTCATTGTTGGATATTGAAGAATATAGAAAATACCATTGTGGTCATTATTGTTTTTTTCCTCTATTTTTTGTCCTTGATAGAAGTTTTGCAAATGGAATATAGTTCCAATGATAAGTTTGCTAGTTCTAATACCTCCTCTTACCTGCCAAGTACCAAGGGAGGTCGAAGTTTCCTTCCATCAGATTGATATGCTTCTATGTTATAATTTCCAACTCAAACCATGCCTCAACTAATTTACTTTGTCGGCCATATAAATAATTCATATTTTTGATGACTGCTTCAATTTTTTCCTATGTTCAAATTATACTAATCAGGAGTCTCTTGAATGAAGTTTGATATTCTGATGATCAATTTTTGTCAACTTGCAAGATATAATTTCAGTTTCTCCTCATTTCAGTTGATTTACTCTATCTATAGCTGCACCCAAGGGTGGTTCTTTACACCATGCGTGCATGATCCAGGCTTAAGGTTAGGCATCAATCTCTTTACTTTTTTTTTGGTTAGGTATCAATCTCTTTACTTTTTTTTATTAACTTACTATTACTTACCATTACTTAATTCAATTATACTTAGGCATCAATCTCTTTACCTTTTTTTTTGGTTAGATATCAATCTTTTACTTTTTTTTTTATTAACTTACTATTACTTACATTCAATTATGCTAACGCACACGCGCGCGCGTGGCTGCATGCACAAACCACATCTCTTAAGAGAAATAGATTAACCACATCTCTTAAGAGAAATAGATTATGTGAAGTCTTTATTTTGTGGAGTCTTTGTATGAGTTATAGCTGCCATATTATGTATTCAAGTGCACAAATATTATTGCTTGAGTTGTTTATTATTAATTAGATTTCAAAGCATGTTATATGTTTGTAAGCATAATGAAGTTATATGGAACTAGTGTAAGAAGAGTACAAAAATATGGTTTGACACCCTTAACATGAAAGGAGCACCTTAAGCTACAAGTGCACAACAAATACATAAGTAAATGCGGCATGAAGCTAGATACGAACCCACAAATTGGGAGGGAATGCCCATACAATCAACTATTCCCGTTGACCAGACATAACTTTACTAGCCAATCCTTTGCAAAGCATAAATCATTTGTTGGCATATGAAGTTTGAAAGACCATCATAATGAGATGAGCAGTCAGATATTCTGTAATTCATTTACAAATCTTCCTTCTGCTTCACTGCTGGGACATGATTTTCCATATCTTTTTCATGGTGATGTATTATGTAAACCTATTTGTTGCCTGCAACCACTATGTAATTATTAGGTGGTGGAACAAAGTTGATTGATGGAAAAAATGGCAACATAAGCTTCACATCATAATATTTCATATGGCAATATATTTTCTTAACTCATATAGACAAGATCTTCCGTTCAGTTTGCTGATACCTTGCTATGTTTCTCAAGATGGTTAGCATGCATAAGCTTATTTTCTGACGGACCTAAAGATTCTAGCATCCTTGCACTCTTAGATGCACTGATGGTTGTTATAGAATCCAACCGCAAATTGAAGATACACTTGGAATGAAAACTGTAAAATGTCCCTATGAAGCCTACTATAGGCTCATCCACCTTCAATCCTACTTCTAATTTCACGCAAGAAATGGAAAAATGAGGCCCATCTCTTAAAGAAAGGGTTCCACTCCTTCAAACCCTCTGGACCAACTCAATGATTAGTCGCAAATAACTAGAGCATTGACCATGCTAAATTGGGTAGCTTATTCACATAATGTCCATGAGGTTTTTGGCTTGCTTTTTGATAACAATCCCTCCAGACCAACTTAGTGTATATTTGCGAATACAACTAGCCAATTGACCATGCTAAATTGGGTAGCTTGTTCACATAAAATCCAAGAGATTTTTTTTTTTAATCTTGCTTTTTGATAAGCATCTCATGACCTTCAAAAGAGAGAAGATCACTCTTTCCTTATGGAATTTGCTTAATCCACTCTTTTATCAATGAGGTCTTAGTCATGCTATTTAGTCTTGCCGTCCCTAAACTACACCAAGTTAGTAAATAAGAGGCAAGGTTTGCTGAACCGGTACCGCCGGCCGTTTCGGCCAGCCGGCGGTATGGTTCGGTATGGTTTCATACCGTACCGAACTGACAACCCGAACCGGAAGAAGAAAGTGAGAAATTGAGAGAAATAGAGAGAGAGAAAGAGGAAGAAAAAGAGAGAGGGAAGGAGCCGGCGGGGCCGCCGGACGGCCTCCGACTGGCCGCTGTGGCCGTCGGAGGGCGCTGTCCACGCGTGGCGCCGCAGGCGTGAACAGGGGCATCGCGATGCCTCTGTTTCGCAAATTTTTTTAAAACATGGTTTCAAGTGAAGTCGGCAAATGATTTGCCGGCTTCACGATTTTTATTTTTTTAAAAAAAATTCTTAAGTCGGCAACCCAGTTGCCTACTTCATAAGTTTAAAACAAAAAAAGAAAAAATCGAAACAGACGATGTCTGTTTCGAAAAGAAGGGGCGGAGCCGCAGAGGCATGGAATGCCGTACCATCCCGTACCGCCCCGTACCGTCCGTATCGTACCGTATCGGTCTCGTATCGGTACGCCATACCGGAGTGTACCGACATTACCGTACCGTACCGAACCGCGTACCGACATTAAACAATTTCATCGGTACAGGATCCGGTACCGGTACGGCGAACCTTGCGCGGAGGGGCTCCGCCCGCTCGACCGTCCTCAGACCGTCG
>KE504786.1:649207-672478 GCA_000441515.1 Elaeis oleifera | reverse complement strand
ATATATATATATATATATATATATATATATACATACATACGCACACATGCTAGAAAATTGCATGTGCAATGCATGTTTAGAGACATAATAAATAAAAAATTATCATTTTAATCAAATAAAATAAGTATTGGAAATATGAAATTCAATATATGTAACATAAAATATAAATATATGGGAAATAAATAAACAAACTGCAGATTGAGGAAATTACAATTTGAACCAAGACTGGGTATTATGAGAGCCAAAGAATGTAAAATTATGTAATTAATCTATAAAAGACACGGAGTCATGGCCGTGATTATGGATTACATGGCTCCTTTGGTGATGCAATCCAAGATTTGAAGTCCGAGTGTTGCTCAAAAAATAAGATATATTCAAAAAAATCAAGTACAGAACTACTTGATGTTGTATAAAAATATTCAAGTAATAGAACAACTAAAAAATGCTTTAATGACCAGAAATTAAATTACATATAAAATTATTGCAAACCATACTGTCATCTTATCACAATAATATTCTCTTATTTAAAAAATGTTGTTGAGCCTGGAATAAATGCAAATAGGCTAATGACAGATTTCAACTTTAAATAATTACAAAATAGAATGGTCTTGACCAAGTCAAGACCCAATCTAGTGCAACACAATTTTGACCCTCCCATAGCTAATTAAAAAGACCATTGTAAGAGAAAAAAGAATGGATGCATTTATACCTTTATAAGACCTCACTTTAGGATTTGCATACCTCGCATTTGGATGATGTGGCCCTTTACTTTTCGATGTAAGAATAAAGAGCAAAACATTATTTGCTGGAGGAGATAATGAGAGAGAGAGAGAGAGAGGAAGAGGAATATTATTTCTGCTCTCTGTTTTAGGTTTTTCTGTCAGGAGAGAATAATATTGATTACAACCAATGTCCAAATAAAAACCGACTAACTAAACCAACTAACTAACATGATCCACTACAGGTAAATATAAAATATAATTTAACAAAAAAATTGCTAACATCCTCCCTTAAATTAAATTTTGCATATACCTATTAAACACATGGATACATAAAATATTTGTCCTTAAAGGCTTGATAAAGATCCACCACTTGGTCTTCACTTTTACAATGCACCAATTCAATCACCTTCTTTTCACTTGATCACGAAGAAAGTGATACCGTACATGAATGTGCTTACTCCTTTATGGTTCACTAGATTTTTGACAACTTGATGGCAGAAGAGTTGTCACAAAAATTTTTGTGGACACATTTTGTTCGAATTCTAAATCTTCTAGTAAATTTCTGTGTCAAACTGCCTGAGATGCACATGCTGTCGTTGCTCTGTACTCTGCTTCAGTTGAGGAGAAGGCCACAATGTTTTGTTTCTTTGAAGATCATGAAATAGCTCCAGTGTCTAAAAAAAAGCATATCTAGATGTACTCTTTGCAATATCTGAATCACCTGCATCGTCATTTTCAGTAAACTAATTAAATATAAATTTTTCTATTATAGAAATATCATACTTCTGAGTGCCATTCAGGTAGTGCAAAATCCTCTTTGCAACTTGTAGGTGTACTTCGGTTGGGCTCTCCATATATCTGCTAATCAAGCTCACACTACATATGATATCTAGCCTTGTTACTATTAAATACATCAAGCTGGTGACAATCTGCCTATAGTAATTACTGTCAACTTTTCTACCATTTTCGGCTCTTGTCAACTTTAGGACAGGCTTAACAGAAGTACTAACTGATTACTTTTATCCATCTTGAATTTTTTAAAATCTCCTTTGTATACTTCTTCTGAGAATAAAATGTCACTCTCCATTTGATCAACCTCATTGCCAAGATAATAATTCATTAAGCCCAATCAATCATGTCAAACTTTCTTTCATAGAGCATTGAAACTCATGAATCATATCCACATCATTACCGGTGTAAGCAAGATCATCCACATGCAGACAAATAATCAAAATATTTTTCCATCACCATATTTAACAATAAAATATGCTCATAGGGATACTTTACAAAATCATGTGAATCAAAATATGACTTTATATGGCTATACCAAGCTCAGGATGCTTGCTTTAGACCATAAAGAGCCTTTTTACATCTATAAACTTTATGTTCTTATCTATTTTAATAAATCCAGACGGTTACTTAACATATACTTCTTCTTTCAAACTTCCATACAAAAAAAGCAGATTTAATATCTAATTGATAAATACACCATGAATTTTGAGCAACAAGAGAGAGGACAAGTCTTATGGTTTCTTACCAGATCACTGGTGCGAACACCTCATCATAATCAATTTTTTTTTGCTTGAAGCCCTTTGCAACCATCCTTGCTTTGTATTTCTTCATACTACTGTTTGACTTCAATTTGGTCTTGTAGACCCACTTCAAATCAATAGCTTCGTGCCCAGGAGGGAGATGTCAACTTTCAAGTTTCATTCTTCTCAATAGATTCAATCTCCTCAGCCATAGCTTTCTCCGACTTTTCATCATGTAATGCCTCCTTATATGTGATAAGAATCATAGGATCACCTTCTACAAATAAAGCAAAGTGTATCTGCTCCTCATCCTCATCAACAATCGGCTCATGATCTGTAACAAAGTCCTTCATCCATCCTGACTGCCTTCTAATTCTTTGAGAAGTTCTCAGGGCTGATGTGCCTGATGCTATTAGTAAAGCAGATGCTCTAATTGAACTATCATGCTTTTTAATTGAAGACTGTGGTGTTGGTGTACTAGACTCACTCATTGCTTGTACATCTGTATTGTCTTCTCCTGCATCTATCAAGTCAATAGCAACATATTTTCCTGCATTCACATTTCACTTGAAAGCTTTTTCTTCATTAAAATAACATCTCTATTAATCATAATTTTTTAGAAATTGAATTGTAGAGTTTATAAGCCTTAGAATGCCCATTGTAGCCAACAAATATGCAGGCCTCACCTTTATCATCCAACTTCTTCCTCTTCTCATCTAGCATATGGGCATATGCAACACATCCAAAAACTCTTAGATACTTGATATCTGGCTTGTAACCAGTCCAGGCCTCTTGAGGAGTTTTATGATTTAAACTCTTTGTAGGGCACAAATTCAAAATATAAATACTTCAACATGTAGCTTCAATCCAAAACTGTCTAAGTAAAGACTTAGCCTTCAACATGCTTCTCACCGTATTTAAGATAGTTCTATT
Source organism: Elaeis oleifera (assembly GCA_000441515.1). Classification (NCBI taxonomy): domain Eukaryota; kingdom Viridiplantae; phylum Streptophyta; class Magnoliopsida; order Arecales; family Arecaceae; genus Elaeis; species Elaeis oleifera. Next base: position 669,291 of record KE504786.1, on the reverse strand, counting down.
TTTTTTTCTGCAATACTTTTTTATTGTGGACTATATGCAGCGGTCAACTGGCGTCTAATTCTATGAAAATTACAAAATCGAGAAACTCATTTGAAGTGAATTCTCCTTCTCTATCGGTCCTTAAGATTTTAATAAATAATCATTTTCTTTCTCAATAAGAGATTTGAAACTTTAAAAATTGAAAAGGCTTCAGACTTTTCTTCAAGAAAATAAATCTATGTCTTTCTACTGTAATCATCAGTAAAAGTAAGAAAATATTTTTTCTTAACAAAGAAAGTAGATCAATTGGGCCACAAATATCTATATGAATAATCCAAAGTAGCTGATTGTCTCTTTTTACTTGTTCTCTAGGAAAAGAATCACGATGTTGCTTTTTAAAAATACATCCTTCGCACAGCTAGTCAGGATGATTGATAAGTGGAAGGTCTGTAACTATCGTCTTTTGATATAACTTCAAATCATAAAAATTTAAGTGCCCATACCATAGATGCCATAGCCAGGGCTCATCTTTCACAAGTGTTGAAGCAAGACAAACTCTGAAGAGAAATCTTCAAAAAAACATCCTATTCTCAAACATCAGCACACTAACTATCATCTGCTTGTTGCCATCTTTAATTCTGCAACACTTATTCTTCAAAGATATCTCATAGCCCTTTTCTACCAATTGTCTCAAACTCAACAAGTTGCTTTTGAGCTTAGGAACCTAAAGACATTAGCAATGAAAGCAAGACTGCCTCCCTTATTTTGGATTGGTATCTTTCAATGCCCTTGATCTTAACAATAGAATCATCATCAAATATAACTTTTGAAGAAAAAGATTCATCCAATTTACAAAACAGGGACTTGTTACTTGTCATATGGTTGCTAGCCCCTGTATCAAGATGCCATAAATTTTTAGATTTATCTTATATGATGTTGCAAGCAAGTAATAAATTCTCGGTTACTTCATGTTTCTCCTTTTCAATATAATTTGCTTGTTTTATGCAGCAGGATTTTGATAACATTCATAACTATAATGACCAAATTTATTCTAAGTATAACATTGAATTTGAGGCTTATTTGTAGACCATCACCCACATCCATGTCCACGGCTATGAAATTGACTTCTACCTTGATCATGTCCACCAAAATCATCATGATTCTAATTTTCTTCTTGTGTGGTATTATTGTCTATACCTCTTTCTCTGTTGAAATCTCTGTCACCTCTATCTCTGCCACTATTTCTGCCTCTGCCACGGCCTCTGCTTCTACTATAACTATCACCAATTTCTGCCTTTGATTGCAAAGCTTGCTCAATAGGGGTGTTTTTGTTGATCTTTTGCTCGTGGACCATCAAAGACCCTATCAACTCATCAACTATCAGATCATCTAGATCTTTGTTCTTCAGTAGAACACACCACATGATCAAACTTTAGTGTCAGAGATCAAAGGATCTTGTCAATCACCTTCAAATCTGGCATCTCTTCTCCATTGAATTTTATCTGATTCATTATAGCCAAGGTCCGAAAAAAGTAATCTGAGATACTTTCTGTCGGATTCATCTTCAAGTTCTCAAACTCTATCTGTAATGCTTGTAAACGGACCTTCTTCATCTTAGTTACTCCTTGATATATTTTTTTAAGGATTAATCATGCCTTATGAGAGATCTCTACTGCTGCAATCTTCTCAAACATACTTTCATTAACTGCTTGATGGATGAAAGCAAGTACCTTCTGATCTTTCTTTCTTTTATCTTTCAGATTTGTCTTTTTTGTTGCATCAAGAACGACTTCTTCTTTCCCCGTGGGCTCCTCAAATCCCTTCTTTACTACATCCCAAATCTTTTGAAATCTGAATAAAATCTTCATCTGAATTCTCCAGTGGTCATAATTAATTCTTATTGGTGAATCGTGAAATCTGCAGTTGGATCGTGCCTCTATTCGATCTCGATACCATCTGGGGTATTCTCCTTTCCCTCTTCTGCTTCCACAATCTCTACTTCAATCGAATCTAAAAATTACACTGAATCTTCCGGCTCTGATACCAGATGTAAGAAATAATGGGCAAAAACCTATTTGCTGGAGGAGATAACGAGAAAAAGAGATAAAGAGAGGAAGAGGAATATTATTTTGTTTCTGTCCTAAGTCTCTCTGTCAGGAGAGCATAATATTGATTACAACCGATCTCCAAAATGAAAATCAATTAACTAAACCAACTAACATGACCCACTACGCCTACTATAGATAAACATAAATTAATTAATAAAAAAATTGCTAACATTCAACGCCTACCGTTTCGATGCCAAACCTTATGGGAGTGATTCTATGAATTTGAAGGAAGCCATGCTGTTGCTAAAGTGAGACTTCCAATTTTTGTGGTAATTGTTGATCATAATTCCTACAAGACGAAGGGATATATCTCTGATGAAGGTAAGAGATCGTAAAATCCTTTATTTTAACCATTGGAAAGCTAATGGCTCATAAATAGTTCTCTTCGTATGAATTTTAATTACTTGGTGTCACCATGCATGTAACCCACTAGAAATTGGACCATGGTAAAGCTAATCTTTGTTTTTAGCTTGTTTTTCTCTTCCTGCGTGCGTTTGTCTCTGGGGTTAATAGGAATCAGTAAGATGCCATTTATAGGTGTAAGATTAAATTGAAAATTTTGGATTAGTATTTAAACTCACTATAATGCAGAAGGAGCTGAAAATGTAATGCAGTAGAAAGAGCTGAAATTAGTTGATCACGTTTTTGAGATAAAATATAAAACACAAGTTTATTTACCGGAAGATAGACCTGGTAGACAAGATCATCGTAGGTCCCTGAAGTTCATCCTTCAAGTAGATACAACTGATACAAATAATTGTAAAAATGCTAAATCCTACAAAAGATGGATCTAAGCTCATACATTAATTTATTTTAACCGCTCCGCTTAACTCTTCTTGGCTCGAAGGATATTGCTCGCAAAATTTTCTCGAAAAAAAAAATTGCTTTGATTGATTCATTTAAAGATCCAAACAATGATATTTGGCTTGGATCGCCTATGCGCTGTATCATAAAGCTTGAAAATTATTTTTTTTAAATATCAATTGTCAAAATACATTTAAGTTGTGATCTCCGAAAATATTGCATATGACTCAATTTTCTAATGTAGCTAATCTAGCTCTTGGATCAGACCTGTTTCTTTTCATAATGGTCAAAAAGATCTATATTAAGTCCGATAATCTTTTTGAACTTGATCAATGGACATCTTGTTGTCGATCAATCATGCCTTGCAATGAGCAAGATGTACGTCTATGCTGCTCATCATACAACTATGTTGTTCGTCTTGCACATCATGAGATTATGATAAATGGCTGGCTGATGTTGGATTCAATGCGAAAGATTGAAGGTTGTAACTGATTGGGCGCACGCAGCACGCAAAAACATCCAATATGGGCCCACTCAAATGTGCCACTTAATGAAGCAACTTGATTGGTGCAAACCTAAATGACTTTCTTGAGCGTTTTTTCTGAGTTACCTTGATTGTAGAATGTTCGTACCGTCCTCACAGTATAGTCAAAATGGAAGTGAAACAATACATCACTTATCCCCCTGGGAATGCGTGCTCGCATTTTCTTGCTTGTTGGAACTCACTGCTCCAAAGATGGCTGGATACTTCAATAAAAGAGACTCCATTGTCTTAATACGTCCGCTCATCAATATGGGCTGCATTATTTTTTCATTTTTTAAATTAAGAATTAAGTTTTAAATCTCCTACAAGCTTTTAGAAATAACGTGCCAATCAATTGGACTAATGGTTGTTTGTTGGTGTCAATTTAGACTATCCACTTTGTAGCACCTTCTTTTTGCATGAGTCACGCAAACTAGTGATTTTTTTAAATTGGGAGAAGAATGTGAGGCATTTTCTTTCCGATTTTCGTGCTTGAGCTTGACTTCTGAAGGGGAATAAAAAATGAACACAATTAGCTTTCATTCTTCTTCAAAAGAAATTTTTTTTTCTTTTTGTCTTTCAAGAAGGATAATTCCTATCAAATATTCAGTAGGAGAATGGATTGTATAAAGTCTTCCCAAAACAAGCAAGGCTAATCGCATGCCGGTTAGGTAGGTGGAGGTGGGCATACCCTTTTTTTTTTCATTTGCGCTTTCTAGTTGTTCTCCAAGTTCTTTCAACACTGCCAGCAACGAAGAGATTGCTGGCTTTAGTTCCGCAGTATGGCATGATGTCCAACCTTCCAAAGTGCAACGACCATATATATTGAAGAATTGCATTGTATAAATAGGCTTCAAAGCGGAATATTCTTCTGTTCCATAGCATCTAAGTTAGAACCGGTACTATACGATCCCAAACTCCCTTGTGAATATGTTTTGGTAGATGGTTTCGCCATTGTATCCATATTTCTTTGATTGTGCACGGTTCCTGGTCAATGTGAAGCATTTATGTCTTCACTGTATTGCATATCGATAAGTGGTATGTGAGAAAGGGGTGATCTGCGGTCTCTTCATGCAGTGAATTGGCCTTTATTCTAGCTCTGAAAATGGATATACTTTGATGGTGGCCGGATCTGAGCTAGAGGTGCAATCGAGTCGAACCGAAATGAATAGTTGCAAGTTCGAGCTCCATTCGACTCAAAAATACTCAGGCTCAAAATTCGATTCGAGATCGATCAAACTTTAATATTTCAAGTTTGAGCTTAACTCGATAAAAAATAAGTAAAACTCGAGATCAGTTCGATTCGATTCGAATATCAACCGAACTATACTTGAGCTCGAAATCAAATTTTAGTCTATTAATAATATATATATTAATATATATTATAAATAAAATAATATTATATATTTGAGCACAAATTAAATTTTAACCTATTAATAATATATATTATAATAAAATAATATTATTAAGTATATATAAACTCGAGAAGGTTCGATAGTTTTCGAGCAGAGTATCCTCCTTACTTGAACTCGACTCGAAAAACTATTCGAGATCGACTCAAGCTTGATAATAATCGAGTTGAGTCAAGCTCGAGTAGCTCGCAAGCAGTTCGATTCGTTTGCATCTTAAATTGAGCAATTTATCTTTGCTCAATTTAAATTTGTAAAGAAAAAAATAGATTATTTTAGAACCTACTTGAAGTAAAATCATGGTAGCCACTCTGGCAATCCTAGTTCAGGACCTTTGTCTAACGTTGTCTTAGTCCTGTTTGGATTTCTGGATGACTTGTCCGTGGAGTAATCCACGTGTAGCGAAGAAAAAGGGGTTTTGGTGAGAACTTATGTGGAATAGAAGAAGTTCACTTTATTAGGATGAAATAGAATGTTAGATGAATAATATATGATTGGATGATGTATACGAGTCATGATGATATAGATTTTTTTTTTATATATATCTATATTGTTCTTGCAAAAGGCAGGAGGAAAAGAAGAATGGGGTTAAGAATATGATTAAGACTGGAGTAGAATTAGTAATATAATAATATATTATCAATATATTTTTATTTAAATTTATATTATCTTTTCATATTATTTTTAACTATCCGTTTCCTATTAGTTTTATTTTAGATCATACTTAAAAATCAAAATATCTAATTAGAATTTTTTAAACTATAAAGATTATATAAAATATTCATAAAATTTAGAGAATTAAAAGTATAATTTATAATATATGGGGTGATGATGTAGCATATACGTAAGGATGTGATATTATAACACTTGACACTTAGACATTTTTAGATAGAAAATTTCACCATATGTGCCACATCATCATTCATATGCCATGTCATCATCCATGCATCGCATCACTAAAATAAAATTTTATCTTTATACCACATTGTTTATATAAAGTCATTTTGTTTAATGTCACATTATCTCTGTTTGGACAATTTTACTGTATAAGCATTCATTTTGACCATCTAAACAGTAGTTATTGTGAGTTGGGATTTCTGATTAGAAAAAATCCTTTTATATTAAAATGGTTTAGAAAATAGAGGGTCAAAATTGAAATTTTTTTTTGAACTTAATGAATCATTTAAAAATTACTCTAAACTTTGAGACGACAAATATAACTTTTTATTTATTTTTTTGAGATGAGTTTTTTGTAACTACTTGTCGATCAGTGTTTCGTTCGCTACCCGTTCCATGTGGTTTTGGCACTCGCTGTTCGCTGTTTTCAGCACCATTCAGATCTTGAAATGGCCCAGCTCATGCTGAGTTACATGTCGACTGGGCCAGCCCACCTTTCGCATCACGTGTATATCACATGCTTTGGTTCTGGCAGACGCTTGCAACTATGCCGCCTCGTTTCAAACCTTGCACCGCCTTTTCTTGTCCCAGGTCGCTTCCCTCTCTTTCTCGCCTATCCGGTCTAACAGTCCGCGGCCGAGTACGTTCTTTCTTTCTGAATCCTGTTCTAAAGTTTTTGTACTAGGGTTAGGTTTCCGGTCCGGGGATCTCGCCTTCTACGGGCGGTGTTAGGTTTTTAATAAGTTTGGCCCTTCGGATTTTGTTAGGGTTAGGGTTCCTCCTCGTTTCTTTTGGTTTCCAAATTCCTCCTTTGAACGCGTTTGCCGGGTCCCCGTTTTCATTGGTTTATATACTTTTATTATTTTATTTTGTTCAAATACCGTCGGATATAATGAATTCTTGAATTGCTCTTCCCTACTTTTATTGTGTGTGCAAACAGATGATCGGTTTTTCGGAGATTTCCATAAATTATTTGGGGATTCATTGAGATTGTTTCTCTACTAAAGACTGCTTTTTATGATAATAAGTGTTATGCGAGGAGGAGGTATTGGTGCTGACATTTTGTTTCCCCTCTTCTTCACTTGACAGGCTTGGTGGCAAGGCTATGCCAATAAGGAATCCTGTTGTTGCTGCTGATTTTTCAAGCTTGACTGGGATTGTGAATCTGTATGCATTACAATCTCAATTACTCTTGGTTCTTTCTTTTTATATTCTTCATGTCTTATGTTATATCAATGTTCTGTTATGGTTTAATAAACAACCGAAAAGATTTGTTCTGCTTAACCTGGTTCAGTTCCAAGGTCAAAGCCTCCAGAAGGGAAGCTGGCCTTAACTGGTGCCTCGCTACTCCAATCATTGTCCCCTTTTGGAGCTTTTTGATGTGGACTTATGGGCCGTTGTATTTAGAAGGCTATTTCTTGCTTGTGGTGCATATAGTTTCCTGGGTTTCTTACTCTTAGTGTGTTATCACAGTGCCATGATAAGCTAGCTCTCTTGGGATAAAACATAGTCGATCACGTTTTTGAGATAACAGTATGAAAACACTAGTTTCTTTTCTGTGTTTCATAGCTCTCCAGTCCATATTTCAGTTTGTTGAAACAGTAGAGACAAGTTCAGCTTCTGCACTAGGATTTGCATGCTCTGCGGAGGAGCTTTCTTCTTCAGGTCGGCCAGAGTTGGCATCTGAATTGCTCGAAATGATTAATTGATTGTGTGAGGCTTCAACATTGGCTTCATCTCGGCGGTATATACTGGCATCACTGTTAATGTCATTAGTTTTTTCCCTTCTGAAAGTATAAGAATTTTCATCTTTCCTGTTGAAATAATTTATCCAGGAAATGAGCCTCTGCAAAATGGACTTGTCATGATCAATATTTCTCATCTCTTGCCAATTTTTGTAGAAGAACGTTGCTAAAAATATTACAAGGGCACAAGTTGAAGCTACTCCAGTGATGAGAAATAGTCCCCAAAAGTGACTCAAACTCAGGTTGTTAGAGCTGACGGTACTTCCCTCGTTTAGACAAGAATTGTGATCCCCAAACCACTTCCTCCCAATCTCCAATATATCATCTCTCTTGGTTAGATCTAGTATCCCCATTGAGATATCAGGGACTAGAGGGGAGCCTTTAGGAAAAGCCTGTGGAAGTCAGAGGATCAGAAGTGTTAGGAATACCAACTACTTAGGCAATAAAACGTTTGCTTCTGGGCAAAAGAATGGGAATTTCACATTCATTACACTGGTAAAAAAAAAAATCAATTCCATGTTTAAAGATTTCTGGTTTTGCAAGATGCTTCCAAATACTTTTTCTTTAAAATAAAGTGAAAACATATTTCCTCCTCATAAAGCATGCATGTTGTCAGCGATATTGTGATTTCGGTTTATGTTAAAAAGCTTCCTATACTTCTTCTTCTTCTTTTCCCTTTTTCAATTTTTTGCTGGATCTACCTCATGAGAACTGCGTAGGTGCACTGTAGAATTTTGCTTTGTAGAAATTGAGTATTCTTTAGATATAAGATATTATACTGATGGTTAAGATCAGGATGGTAAAACTCACAAATCCAAATCCTGCAGTCTTTATAATTGGTCCAACCATGGTGTAATCAGGGCAATGTTTTGCAAGAAATTCTGTGATATATGGGATTTCATCGACAATTGCAGCAACGCCACCATTCTTGCTTCCTTTTAAGAGAGCCTGGGCATATTCTTCAGGAGAGCCGTAGGCCCTGATCTTTGATTTGTCAAAATTGAGTTGCTTCAGTACATCCTCTATGAAGGAACCCCTGCTATATCCAACATAGTCTCCATTTTTAAGGAGCTCGTACACATCTGTTACAGCCGGTTGAAGCTGTTGTACAGTAAGCATCGATGCCAAGTTAGCAGTGTAACTTGATGTAAGCACAAGCACAACAAAAACCCATATAATTATGACGAGCCTCGACAAGTTGTTCTCCACCTTCTCCCCTGCACATTTAGATATTGTAAGCTTTCATGGAAAAGGTAGAATTTGTATAAACTTATAATTCATATTATCTGATCGTCTAATATAGCATGCTCTGAGTGTTTGGGTTATGAATAACAAGCTTGTAACATCCATAAACGGTTATGAATCACTCTTTGGCATCTTTTCCCACTACGTGCACTGTATTTGTCAATTGATGAATCTTAAAATAATCTCTTGCAACCATCATTCAGGATTGTTTAGTTTTCTTGAACGAAGTTTAGTTTCAAATTATGCTATTATGCATCTTGGTCCTTAATTAATTCATTGTTGCATTTCTTTAATAATGGTGTTGGATTCAAGCACCACAAACCATAAATGATATTTTAAAGATTGTAAAATGTGGAAAAAATCATCAATAAACGTTAATAATATGATGATTTTGGAAGAATTAATATAACAACATAATAAGGTAATGATATTCCTAGTTTACTAGGTTGAGTTTATTTTACCAGTATTGGTTTTTTCTGAAGTGATCCTGATGATTATATGTTTTTCCCCGTTAAGAAAAGTAGTAGCTTATGGTGTAGCCATCTGATAGATTAGGATTTGTAATGCAAGTACCTTTTAAAGTATGATATATATATATATATATTGCTGCATTCTTGTCTTTTTTTTTTTGGTCCTATTATTTGTAAAATCATAACCGGTTTCATGTAGAATAGGTATTAGTGGTGTTAAACATAAGCAGATACCTGTTTCAGGGTCAATTTGTTTGGTGGGAACTTGAGGTTTTGCACAAGTCGACTTTTTAGTTTGATAAGTTTTTCTCCTAAGTCAAAGTTGATTCTAAATATGTATATATGTATCTGTATATATATATATGTACATATATGTATATGCATAGTAGACACACGCACACACACAAAAATTTATATATTCATATACAAGCTGGCACATTATATCAAGATATTAAGGCATCATTGGGAAAGCTTTGGAGTGAAGATTTTAGTACTTAACCGTGGGCAAAGACAAGTGTTGAGAAGGAGAAGTAGAAAATGGTTCCAATCTGTTGGGAAAGTGGACCCCTGAACTCCTTGTTGTTCCTATGCTCTATCACCCAAACGACAAAGCCTGTATAGATGAAGAAGAAGAAGCTCCCCAGCCACAGGTCCGTGGTCAATGGCTTCAAGAAAGTCCATGCACTGTTGTCTATGTTTCTTTGACTGGAACGATCATTGACACCCCTGATTCCATGTATGGCAAAGTGAAATCGACATGCAACGATCTGTTGAATCTGATCGTTACATCCCCTACCACGGCATCATATTTCTGTTACCTCAAATGAGTTAGTAATGTAATCAACGGAACAAATATTTGGTTAAGAGGAAAAAATGTTCCAAGTCGAACTTTACAAACCATACTGTGAGAACTTTTGAAATTATAGAAACAGAAAAATGACATGTCATGCCGCGATAAGTCTTACATGACCAAATATTGTACTCAAGATATCCAAGGAAGCAGTTGCTTAATCACAAATGAGAATATTTGGACTATGGAACAAATATTCTAAGCAAAATAGTGTATTCACTATCATTTATAAATCTGATGGAAGTAGATTTGAGGATCATTCTAATACGTGTTCAGGGTAATCAGTTCTATTTGTATGCTTATTAGTCATCTTTTACTTGGCTAAGCAACCAAAATGCTAGTTTTTTATCAAATCGAAACGTTTTAGGTACCTGAAGATAGACCTGGTAGACAAGATCATTGTAGGTCCATGCAGTTCCTTCTGAATTCCCAAATGGAATATACTCATACGGCATTGCATAAGGCAGCTTCTGTATGGCAGCTTCAAAGACATCAATGCAGTACCCACTGACAGTCGTCATATTTGTGAAGGCATTCCTTTCTACCTTCACAAATTCACCAATTCCATCCCTTACGGGAGCACCAATCCTCAGTTTCGTCCCACTTACTGGCATTTCCCAACCCTTTGGTATTTCAGTCGATTCCCCCGGCCAGATCACCGGACACAGATCGGTCATCAAGGTCGAGCACTCTTTACTTATACTCTGATTTAACTTTTCGACAATCCATATTGTGGCGTCCAAAATCCAACCTCTCTCCCTCCTCTTCCAACCACATTGATTATTTGGAAGGCGGAGGACTGCAGCTGCCCATCTACCAGATGGAAATGGCCGGTGATACCTCTGAATCTGCTTTCTAGAATTGCTTTCAGAAGTTTCGGACCATTCATGGAAATCCCACTGCGTCCAAGTCCGTCAGGTTAGGACCAGCTTGTGGCTTGTCAAAGGTCGCATTTGCCACCCAACCTTCTCCGCTGCCATAGCCACCGCCCAAACTGCGTCGTAAGCCCACAGTCCAAAGATGCCTGGCTCGGTTAGCTGATCACTGGGGTTGTCTTTCTGGAATCTTCTCTTCCATCTTATGGTGAAATCATGGAGCTCCCTCGACTTGGGCACGTATGACTTCACACCCAGGGCACCCTGCATTGAATCGATGATGGAAGGATCGAGGGAATCCACGACGTTTGCCAGCCCATCCGTCATGATCCACACGTACCCTTCGCTCATCATTCCTGCGACCCTGGCCTTTGGGAATAGGCGGGAGGCCATAGGGGATGTCATGTGCACGATGAATACCCTGGTTTGCATTCTCCGTAATTTGCGGAGCTCTTCCATGATTTCGTCGTTTGTTGCTGATAGGGGGATCATACTATGGTAGGGGATGTGGGTGTCGATCCCTTGGAGGGCATCCATCAGGTATGGCATGATGCCCCTGCCATAGTCGGTGTCCTCATAGACGGGTACCACCTTCCTCCATCCATAGGCCTTGATAATGGAGGCGATGCTGTTTACCTGACAAGAATCATTTACTGTTGTCCTCACAAGGTATGGTGTGCGAGTGGAGGAGAGGGAAGGGCTTGTTGCTGAGAAGGTGACGATGGGGACCTGACTCTTGTTGCCGAGATCAGAGACGAAAGCAGCCTGTGATGATTTTTGGGGACCTATGATGGTTTGTACCTCTCTGTTTTTCAGCAGGTCCAGGGCTGTGTCCATGCAGCGAAGTGGCAGATTTTAGTTAAAAAATGCATGGCGTATTGAGGTGGACGGTGGAAATGGGATGATGCCTGACTAACGATCCACAGTTGAACCAGCTTTCGGGGAAACAATCAGATCAAAACATGATACCCTTTCTTCATATAGGTAAATTTCTTGACTCCCTTTATTCTGAAATATTTGTATAATTCTTTTTTAATTTGTAAATTCACCAGCATGGTTCACGATCTTGGATGATGCGGTCATTATCAAGAGTTGTAGAGCTCTCTGCAGTGCAATAGGCATACAGTAGAGGAACCCAACCCAGGCCCATGACCCAATTGCTCTCCCATCCTCTCTTCCTTTCTCCAACATATTATTTTAGATCCATAGAAATTTCTTGATTTGTTCCTCAAAGTTTGGGGGTGGGGTGGGTGTGGGTTGCAAATGAGCTGAATAGCTTGTGAGCTGCTCATGCTCGACTTGGATCTAAGATCAACTTAACTCAATTATTATTGAGCTCGAGGCAAGCTCAAGTAGCTGGAACAAATTTTCGAGTTGAATTTGAATAGTAAAATACTCAACTCGAAGTCTTGTAAGCCTAATTGAGTGTATATATCTTTAATAATATTTATATTTATTTATACTATTTTTTATTAATTTAATAATTTAAAATATGATATTATATTATATTTGTTTTAGCTATATTTCTTAATTATGACCAAGGCTTAAATTCAGGCATGAGTATAACTTGGTTGATATTTCAGATGAGTTAAGTTGTAAGCTTAGATGTGAAGGCTCAATCGATTTCGAGTCGAGTTTCAAGTCCATATTTTGAATTGAGCCAAGCAAGAGCCTTTAGCTACTTGACATAGCTCAACTTGATCGCACCCTTACTTTAAAGCATGAATTGAATTAAGGAAGTCATAATTCTATTTGAAGTTTGAATCATCTGTTGCATTTATTCTGATAAAGAATGCAAAATTTAAGATCTTAAGTTTTACAAAATTAAAATAGAGAACTTCCTATAAAAATCAAAAATATAAAATTATAGATAAAAATAAAGCCCTCTCTCTTCTTCATCTTATCCATTTCGTTTCTCATTTTCTTAAATTCTCCTTGAAGCACAAGTTCTAGTGCAACTACTACAAGTTATAGTGCAACTTCAACTAGAAGGCTCTAATAGACTTTAAATTTTAATGTTGCATCATCTATTGCAATAAAGATATTAATCGACACCAAAAGATAATTTTCTACGAAATAAGATAACAGGGCATGAAAAATGTGCTTGCATATGGTAACAACTCCCTTATTCTCCTAAGATTGTTGTGAACAATATAATAATGGAAAGATTTCACAGATATGCAAATATCAAAGTAATTTTGAAGGTGTTTTCCTTCATACAATATTGATAGCTCTATACCATTTCACTTAATCAAGATATTCTTTGTGATGATCCATGTGGGTGTACATTTAGTCTATTGCCCTAGAGAGATTTTGGATACTTATACGGACCAAGAAACCTAAATACCACGTTCTAATGAGTCTTTTGGATGGTGTATTGGATTGTTATAAATAGTACTATTGGAGCAGACTCATTACACGACCTATGTGTGCCTAGGGGACACTGCAATATAAACCCTTTTGGGACAATTATTTGTAGATCGTAGTGTTTGTAATTAGACTTCACTAGATTCGGTCCCTTAGTCTACTTGTGAGGGTGCCATGGTTTAAAAATGTAGTTTATGTGAGAAACCGTGCGAGCACGTGTTTTGCCCCAAATCGATTGTGCATGGGAAAACAAGGACCTAAATAATATCTTCTAGTTAGCTTTTAGATGAGATCCTAATTGTTGCACTCTTCAATCTTCTACTTTCTTCCTTAGTTGAAAACAAGGCAACAACCCAGAACCTCTCGCTGGTGCATGCACTGAGGAGAGGGTGATGACTGGAAGAACCAAATCCTGTTGGCTCCGTATCAATTTTATTCTATTTGACCAACAGGCATAATTAGAAGAACACATTATGGTAGTTTCCTAGTCTCCTTTTCTTATATATTTTAATTGTTAGATAATCACATGCAGCACTTGTCATGCAACTTTGGATCTATCACTTGTATCATCCTAGTCTGTAGAGGAAGGAATTTATATCTTTCCACAGTGAAACTCATTCCCTTGCTATACTGATCAGATGCAAGATGCTGAGAGTGATCTATGGCCGAATGATTTGTTTCAGTTTTAGTTTTCTGTTTGAAAGGAAGGCAGAAAGTGCAGCAGATTATTGGTGATCCTGTTAATAATGGCTAATTACTACCTGCCGATGCAGCTCGCACAACATCGTTGTTGGAATCCAGGGTGTGAACAACCAGCCTTGTGGTGCAGTTGCTGTGCTTGGCATAGAAATCCTCGATTGCCATGGAAATGCTTGTCCGGGCGGTCTTCCCGACCAATGTGCCCAAGTCAAGAACCACTCCAACATGGAAAGCATTCGTTGCTTTTGTGCTGATATTTTCTACTGAGGGAAGGAAAAAGCACAAGCAGAGGCAGAGAATGAATTTAGTTGGTTTCTCCATCTTGAGCCGATTGGGTTCTGCTTGATGTTGGTCCCAGGTGTCTTTCTTATAAGAAAGATCCCCCACTTTGAAATTATAACCATTCCCACCATATTCTTATTTTTCTTGTTCCGAAACAAATAATAATTATTTAATAACCATCGATTTGTTCGGAGTGAAAAGTTCTGTTGAGATTGCCGACAGAAACAATACTCCAGATTCCTTGATCATGATGTTTTGCTGCAATACAGACATAAGATGTCACCCATTAATGAATTGATGACATTACTAGTAAAATGCGTGGAGAAATTCTGCCGTCTCGGAAAATCAGCACGTCATTTTTAATCAACTTGCTCGGAAAGTCCTCATCTCGGTAGATTTGTCTGCTCCCTTTGGGCTTCCATTGGCCATCACAATCTGCAAGCATATTCGTTGCCATTCCTAAGCACAGGTTGACCCTGATAACCTCCCGAAATCCATAGGTCAAACTATATGCATTTAAGCTGTTATTTCTTGGTGATTACGAGCCCTCGTTACGACTGGTTGTCTCAGTTATTTACAAATGATCGAGTGGGGGCACATGATAGTTGATTGACGTTACCGTTTTCTACCATCACATAATAAATGCGATCTTTTATCAATTCTTTTGGTAACATGAAAGAGCCTGGGTATCCATGATATACAGCATGCACTGTCCGTTACATGATAGATGGCTGTATACGGCTGTACATGCGGCATGCATTGTACAGCACCCGTTCACGGCTGTCCATTATATGATAGATGGTGTGGTAACATGATAAGCAAAGTACCTTATTTATACCAAACAGTAATATTCACAAACCCATATATAATATACCAAAACATAATAAGCAGAGGAGAAAGCACACAGAGCGCGTAATTGCTCACATTGCGCAGATAGGTGAGAAGACCCAAAACTTTTAGGGGTACATGAGAAATGGATGCAGGAAATTAGTGCATACAGTAGCTGGTTTCCTTGAATAACACGAAGTCTCCCTTGAGCAAATCGATCAGCACGAAGTGTGACTAAGCTTTGATATGAAAGAGCCGATGAAGTATCAAAAGGGGAAGCCTTATAAGTGAACTCCACATAGGAATAGACTATCGTTGCTGGGCAAAGCAGAGCATTCTCCCATTATACAACTTGGGAATACAGCTAGGATGATCTGTGAGATGCTGAATAGTCTAGATAATAATGACGAAACAGCGGTATATAATTGCTCCAAAGGAGTAGATAAGACCAGAGAACGTGATGGAATGAACTTGAACTAGTCTCCGTTTCCCGAGGAGCTGCATCTTTGAGCCAAACGGAGAACCATAACATGGATAGAACATAAACCTTCCGATGAGTAAGCAAATACCACCGGATATCCTTTTAATAGGGACCATAAAGCAACCCTTTAAATAAAGACCCGGCACCAGCAGCTCGATAAGCCTATACCACCAGATGGCCGTTGGACGGGTATAGCGACATGCTCCCCATCGGAAAAGGAGGGCAGAAAGAAGATCTACACCCTCGACTGCTCCACATAAGCTTGAAGTATAAAAATACAGACATCCAAACCACACACTGGAGCTGTATATAGCCATAAAACTGATGGAAGGAACTGAGATAATAAACCAGAGACCTTGAGATTATGGACCAAACCAGTAGGTAACAGTAAATTAGATTAATGGAGTGGTGGCGCTGTATCATGACAACAGGTGTAGCCACCAGAAGCAGTAGAATTGTGATAAGCATAGTATGAAAAATGGAAGTATAGAGAAACATGGACCTTAGCTTCCATAGTGTCTGACGCAACTGAGCCATCTAGATATTCAGAATATAGACAAGAATGGATAAATGAGGAATGATGCCATAAAACATGTCACAATACCTTCACTCATGCCAAAAAGGGGCAAGGCACCTAAAGGAATTCCGAGGTCCTTGCATTAGCATGTGCCAATACTTAATCTCCATGATGGAGCTCAGCAATCTGTATCTGATCATGCTGCAAAATCTGGGCAAAATGAAATGGCTGAGGGTCTCCCAAAGAGAAGGAGCGATCACCAACAAGGCCTGTTTGTGTAGCCAGTCAGCCGCTTGGTTCTGCTCCTGATAAACATGGGAAGGGATACAAGTGGGAAAAGATGAATTGTGGCCAAAAGATCTTTGAAGATAGGGAGGTCCGCCACTTTACAAGATGAGGGATGCGTGATCCAATGAACCGCAGAGCAAGAGTCTCCTTGCACCAATAACTTCCTATCTGAATAGAGTTGAGCTGCTACTTTTAAACCCAGCCAAGCTGCTGTAAGTTCAGCATATGGCACAGAACAAGGGGATATACGTTACCCTAAGCAAAAAAGAGAGTGCCGTAAGCATCCCTAACAATGAAAGCGGCACCAGCTCCTCAAGTTTGTATAGAGGCATCAAAGTTTAGCATTGACTCCCCAAAGGGAGGAGGCAGCCAAGTAAGCAAATGTGCCGAGGCACATGAGAGTTGCCCCAGATCTTTGACCAGGAGATTTTGCCCAAAGACTTCGTTGATGTCCAGCAGACAGAGAGCTTGCGAATCAATTGCGTAGGAGAGGTAGGATCCTGCTGAAAAATTCGTTCATTATGAGAATTCCAGGATAACTAAGCCATGTTACTCATCATAGCTTTCATCCTAATTCTACCTAGGCATGAGTTAGAAATCAACGCCGACGAAGAAATAGGAGGGAGTTCAACTCAGAAGACATGGCTAGGTGAGTCCAACATTGCTTTCGAAATGAACGTAACACAATAATATGTTCTGAATCTTCCACAATGTTTTGACAAATGTCACAATGAATCAAGGAGTCTGGTAGAATGCCCCTTTGGTTTAAAGTAGACTTACAAGGCAAACAATCCCACACTAATTTCCAAAGAAACATTTTACCCTCATCGGGACAACAAGTTTCCAGATCCAGTGAAATTGTTGAGGATAGGAAGTAGAGTCGTGTGAAGAGACAATCATACAAATGTCTGATAAAATACAGTTGGGCATTGGATGGAAATTAGCATAACTGATTAGACTATATTCACAAATGTAATTTGCAAAATAGCAGACATCATGTCAGCATTAAAGCAAGAGGCAAGGGCCTGCATATTCCATTATTGGTTAGCAATGATAAAATCAGTAATTTGAAAGGAAGACAAATCAACATCCGAGTTAATAAAAATAGACCATCGAGATAGAGGTAAATTAGACAGCCATGGGTCGTGATAAATATTGATAGAGGCACCCACTTCCAATCTCCAGATCAAATTATGCTACAGCTGAGCACCAATGGCATTAATTTTTGCCCAGATGGTTGAACATCGTTGAGGGCGATGGTAGCCAACTTAGGTACTATATAATTTATATTTAGAATAAACCAATTGGGCCCATGATGATGAGGGATGTAGAATGAGGTTAATTGCTATTTTTGCCATTAAAGGTAGATGCCTGATTTGCAATGTCTGCAGAACAAGACCACCCCAGCTCTTAGATTTGCAAATTTTGGACCAAAAAATTAGACGAAGACCTCGACGAGAAGAAGGTTGTCCCTACAAAAAGGCATAAAACTCTTTTTCTACAGATTTAAGGACTAAAGGAAGTATATCTATGGAAGATATAGCATAAAGTGGAATAAAAGATAAAATTGATCGTAGAAATGTTGTTCGTCCAGCAAGAAAAGAGCCATCCACTTCGATCCCCAAATTTTATTTTTCCAACTTCTCAATGAGGTAATTAAAGTCAGATGTGGTTAAAGCCATACTTGATAATGGAATCCTAAATAGCTCCAAACCCCTCTATTGTTGGGCATGTGAAACAAATGTAAAATCTGTTCCTTTATAGAGGGAGCTACAGTGGGGCTAAGTGATAAATATTACTTAGAGACATTGATGGCTTGCTTGGAAGCTGAACAGTAAGCATCAAGAATTGATATCAGAGTAATAGCATCTCAGATAGTAGCCCCTAAAGATCAAATGATAATCATCAGCATGTAAAATATGAGAGATCACTGGATCTTGTGGTCTTGGCTTATATGCCTGGTCTTGGCTTATATGCCTCGAGCAAGCCCATCTGAATCGCCCCTTGCAAATAGGTGGAAAGTAATTTGGAGCCAACTATGAATAAATAAGGTGATACAGGGCACCTTTGGCCTAAGCTGTAGATAGGATACAACAAATCCAATGGAGAGCCATTAAGGAGTACAACAAATTGAGGATGAGAAACACATGCATGGATCCGAGAAATAAACTTGTCGTCAAAATGAAAAGCAGTCAAATAATCCCATTGAACTTTGTCAGAAGCTTTTTCTATATCTAATTTTATTAACATGAGACTTCAATTGGGGGAGGCTTTTTGAAGAGAATGAACAATTTTCTAAGCCAGCAAGATGTTATCAATAATATTTCTATCTGAGACAAAGGCCGCCTGAGAAGAGGACATAAGAAGGGCATGACTTTTGCCATTCATTTTGCAAGGATTTTGACAGCAATTTTGTAAATAGTGTTACAAAGACTTAAGGCGAAAATCCTGAGCGTATGAAGGATTTAAAACTTTTGGAAGAAGAGCAATAAAGTTCTATTTCCAAGAGGTCCGCATTGTAGAATTTTGAAAGAAAAATTGAGCCACAATAATAACATTTGATTTGATAAGATCCCAAAAAGTTTGGAAGAAGAAGGGTTGGAACCCATCAAGACCGGGAGCCTTATTAGGGTGGAAAGAAACAGAGCCTCCTCAATCTCTCTATGTGAGATTTCAAAATTAAAGCTTCGTTGCTAGTTGTTGAGAGAGTGTTGGCATCTGAGAGACAAGAACATCTTGAGGGTGTCAATCAAGTTCCCACCGAGATTTAAAATGGCGAACAAGAAGATCCCAGATGTCATCCTTTGTATCCATAACATTATCAGCTTCAGATTTTAAATGTGAAATTTGATTCTATCTGCACCTCAACAGGATGGACTGATGAAAGAAATATATCTTTGTATCACCTTTTAACCAAAGAGCTCTAAGCTTCTGCTTCCAAACCTTCCAATTGAGCCTCAAGTTCTTGTAAGGAGAGAACGCCTGAATTTAAAAAATCCACAGTGCCAAAAAGATTTCTGATCTTCCTTTATTCCAATGACCAACTTGGCGTCTAACATTGTCTAATATTAATTAACAAGGATAGCTTGTCGTGGGGTGGGGGGGGGGGGGGGCGATTGAAGTTAGAAGACCAAGCTTTGAGAATGATATTTTTAATATCATAACACATTAGCCAAAACATCTCAAACCGAGAGGGATATGCATATTTTCTATATCATTTGATGGATGTTATATCATTTAAGGTAATTTTGATCATTTTATTTTTTTAATATGGTATTTGGGTCCCATTTAGGGTTACCAGTTTAACTAACATTCTGTAATTTTTATTAAGTTATGAGTTAAAATATTGGATAAAATAAATCTTAGAGGCATAAGCATAGATTTTTTTAATTATTGAGTGTAAGCATAATTTATCTTTAATTCTAGAAGATTTTATAATTTACTCTTTATTAAAAAAATCATATTATTCAAAATGACCGTATGTCGGTGTAGGCACTTTTATGTTCACATTTTTTCTCATGTGAATCACTTTTAGGGAGTGCACAAAAGATTTGGTATTTGTAGAGATGGCAATTTGATCCATTCCATCAGATAACCAAACCGATCTGGTTCGATTTTAATAAGCTAAGTTTTATCCGTTCTAAAGTAAATGAAAAAAAACTATCTTGATATACATACATTATATATGTATATGTATATATATATATATATATATAT
>KE504786.1:626556-637412 GCA_000441515.1 Elaeis oleifera | reverse complement strand
AGCTCCGTTTCAGATGATCTTGGTCTCGTTGGACTCCGTTTTCGCCACGAACCTCGCTGTGGGCTCAATGTGGACTGAATCTCGAGACGTCAAATTCTAACATTATGAATTAAAATTAGGAATATTTCATGAAGACCTGGAAGGAAAGTCATCATATATCTTATTTGAGCTAAATAATATTTAGAAAATCGGCATATCATGTTCCATGAGAACCCCAGAACTGTTCTTACTTTTTAGCTTATGCTGCTCAACATGTCAAAGTAGGTTTTCTGTTATTTTTGGATTTACTTGCTGCGCGAGGGGTGCTTGAACTCAACGGTCATCATGACACCCTAAAAATCCAAGAAGTTGGTCCATGATATAACACAGGATGGACCATATGCATATGTTGTTTTCATGCGATTCTGAGCTTCCTTAGGGCTGGCTATCTCCGGTACTCACGATGATCCAGAAGACATGACAGCTGATTAGCATTTTATGTGTCCAATCATCACAAAATTAATGTTCTATTTGAGACATAAATTTACATGTTGGATGGTTTGAATTCTTGTTGATTTGCTACTGTTTATTAGCATTTTGTGTCTACTTATCACAAAATACATGTTCTATGAATGAAGCGCATGTGCAAGAGATTATTTATTTTTTTACATGTTCAATGATCACAAAATTCATGTTCGATATTTTTTTTTTTTTTTGGGCTATAAAATTCATGTTCTACATGAATCTACAAATCCTTAGGTGGTTTGAAGTTTCGCTAATTTGTGGGGAGTTGTAGACAGCCTAGGGAGCACCCATGGCATGTAGGTGCAAATTCCTTTTATATCCGCATTCTTCTCATGATGAGCGGTCGACCTATGTGTTGATTTGATTGAAAAAGAGGAAGCAATTTTTTTTCATTGGTTTAACTTAAATCTTTTAAAAAATTTAGAAAAAAAAAGGCCAAAAGTAGGATCTAAATTTTTTTTTATTAATGAACAACAAATCGAGATACATAGTTTCTATTTATAATAGTGATATCCATTCTTATATAATTTAGTTTGTATTCCTTTTCTGATTAAAAGATGATACAATTTTTTTTAAACAGATAAATTAATATAAAATTATTATTAAAAATTAAAATATCTTATAGAAGATGTATCTCGACTCGTACATCGATTTTGCCTATAGCCATTTTGTTTAACTCTTTTGAAGTTGAAAGATATGTTCGATAAAAATTTTTTTCGAAAAGAAAATTTTTATTTGATTCATCCATTTGAAACTTAAATGATGAATTTTCTCTCTGATTGCTCAATGTGCTATATCATAGACTTTGAGAAATTATCTAATTTCAAAATACAGTCAATTGGGCAATATATGGTCAAGCTATGATCTCTGGAAGTCTCACCTATGAGCCGACTTTTTGATATTGCAAAAAGCTATTAGCTCCTAAATTAGGTCTAGCCATTTCTATAATGGCAAAAGTTGTCAGTTTAGTGATTCTTCTAAACTAACACATATGATAGATATGGAATTATCGATTTGATCAGTTGGCATCATGTTGCCGATCAATCATGCCTCGCAATGAGCAACGCGTATATCTATGCTGCTCATTGTACAACTATGTTGCTCATCTTGCATATGATGAGACTGCATATAGTAAATGGTTGATATTGGATTCGATGGGAAGGATCGAAGGTTGTAATTGATTGGGGCCACGCAGCACCGAACAACATTCTACATGGGGCCCACTCTAATGTGCCTCTTAACGAAGCAACATCATTGGAGCAAGTCTGAATGACTTTCTTGAGTGTTTTTTCCAAAACGCTCGTACCATCCTCACACGGTGGTCACAGTGGAAGCGAAATAATATGTCACTCCTCCTCCCGGGAAAGTATGCATTTTCTTGCTTGTCAACTCACTGCCCTAAAGACGGCTGGGATACTTCAATAAAGAGGCTCCATTCTTTACGTCCACTCATCTATGCGGGCTGCATTATTTTCTTCATTTTTTAAATTAAGAATTAAGATTTGAATCTCCTACAAGCTTTTAGAAATGACGTGCCAATCAATTGGACTACTGGTTGTTTGTTGGTGTCAATTTAGACCATTGACTTGATATATAACAGAAAATGTTGTTTTGCCATCTGTTCCAGTCAGCATTGATTCATGGGATCCGTTTTGTATGAGTGACCCAAACAAGTGATTTTTTAACTTGGGAAAAGAATGTGAGGCATTTTCTTTCCGATTTTGGCGCTCGAGCTTGACTTCTAAGAGAGAATAAAAACAAACCTTTCTTCTTTGAAGAAGTTTGTCTTTTTTTTGTTTTTTTAAAAAAGACAATTTTCCATCAAATATTCTTCAAAAGAATGGAATATATAAAGCCTTCCACAAGCAAACTAGGGTAATCGCAATTGTTTGTTTTGACTCTTCTGGTTGCATTCATACAAGCACCGTTTCTTTAAAAAAAAAAAAAAGGGAAGGAAACATATATATTGAAGTATATACAAATGGTTGGGACTGTCCGGGTCAGCCTGGCGTGCCCATGTGCGGGAGCGCTCCAAAGGCCAGCGGCCAGCCCGGCATGTCCGGGTCAGCCTGGCGTGCCCATGTGCGGGAGCGCTGCAAAGGCCAGCGGCCAGCCCGGCATGGGACTGCGAGGTCCAAACAAGAGTCCTTATTAACTTCTATCATTCTCCGCTTTCTTTCAACATTGCCGGCAAGGTGATCGCTGGCCATAGTTTCTCAGTACAGTGTGATGTCCAATTCTAAAGTGCGGATGCTATGCAGGAGAATTGCATTATGTCAATAGGCTTCGAAGCAGAATTTTTTTTTTGTTCCACAACACCCAAGTTAGAACTGTTATCCGTAGGTCTCATGAAAAGAGTTTCAAGTCTATTCAAACAGTACTATAAAAGATAAGATCAAAAAATTGACTTATCTAGCACCTGTTGAGTTGGCTCATTGATTTAAATAAAAGAAGAGAGGATCTGAAAGACACTGTTCTAATGTAAATTTTTGATCCTAGAATCCGCATCACCAGAAATTCTGCCCCAAAATAGGATCAGGATATTCTCTTTTAGAACATGATCATAGAGAAGGTTAATAGTCATTCTTTAATACTCAACAAGCGAATCTGATAAGAAGAATGGTGAAAACTTT
Organism: Elaeis oleifera; assembly: GCA_000441515.1. Classification (NCBI taxonomy): domain Eukaryota; kingdom Viridiplantae; phylum Streptophyta; class Magnoliopsida; order Arecales; family Arecaceae; genus Elaeis; species Elaeis oleifera. The sequence goes on along the minus strand of KE504786.1, from coordinate 634,275 downwards.
TCATTAGAGAAGAAAGAGTTTGCTAAAGAGAGGACTCTCGGAGAAAGAACGAAAGAGATATTGTAGATTTAAGATCTCCCAATGATCTGAACTCATGGCATTTTATAGACTGTGAGAAAAAGTCAATAAACGATAATTTGACTGATTGATCAGGAACAGAAGCAACTAGTCAAAAAAGAATACGTCTGCCTAGGAAAGGCCTATTGACCTTTTGACCTTGAAAGGAAGTGATCATTTAAAATACCATAAAAGTAAAATAAAAAATAAAATAAAATGTAACATCATCTCGTATACGTCACACAGCGTTGCATTTGTACGTGCGAGCCGAACCAAGCTGGTGCGCATGTGAAACATAAAATCTACCTCATCGTAAAACCCCCAGGCAAAGATGGACAAAAAAAAAAATGATTATAGGTATCAAAAACTAATTGTTCCTTTCTAATATGCGACTAAATATTTATAGAATTTTAAAAAATTTGAGTTTTTCTCAAAAATACTAACAAGAACTGATACCATGCAATCACAAACTCCCTCGTAAATATGGTTTGGTAGATGGTTTCGCGGTTGTATCCATATTCCTTTGATTGTGCACGGTTGATAACCAATGTGAAGCTTTTGGCCAAGTCTTCACCATTTTGCGCAGGAGAATTTGCATGTGAGAAGGAGGTGCTCTGCGGTCTCTTCATACGGTGAAGTGGGCCCTTCATCCTGGCCATCGGAAGCGGGGGTATGCTTTGATAGCGCCTGGATCTGAGACATCTATCTCTGCTCGATTCAAGTTTGAGAAAAGAAAAGATGGATTATTTTAGAAGCTACTTGAAAATAAAGTGGGAGCAGTCCATTTTGTCAGGGAACTTAACAGTATAAATCACCTTCAAGGAGGACAATGACATCCTAGTTTTGGTGATTGCATGATCGGGCGCTTCTCCTAATTATCCGCGATTTTTCTCACTATTCCTTGGGCAGGTATATTGGCTATCAAACAGACCAACAGACCCTTAAACTTAGGTAGCTCTTTTTGAGTATGTTTATCATTTAATATACTAGTCCTGCACCCGTGCAATGCACGGAAATTTGAATAAAAAATTTATAAACGATAACAAAAAATAATATTTTATTAAATTACATAAATAAAGATGAAAAACAGTTAAAGATGAAGAAATTAATAACAAATAATAAATTAAACTCATATAAGAAAAAATAAAAAAAATAAAGGATAAAAAAGAAGATCCATATGTCCAACATTAGAAATACCAATATGTTCTTATATTTCGGAAAGCACTTCTTATTATTTTATGTCTCCAATAGCTAAGGCAAATAGATATTTTTAGGTTCAATATCTATCATTTCATTCTCAGTGAGCAACTAAGCAAAAAAGAAGATCCAATGAGGAAAGAAAACAGCGTTTATGCTAGATAATTATTGTAAAGTAAACTTTGGAAATGAGAACTTTAAATTGGAATGCATAATTCATTCTTCCCTTTTGATGGAATTTAAAGTGTTAACTATTGTAAAGCAAAAATTGGAAGTGAGAACTTTAAGTTGGAATGCATAATTCATTCTTCTCTTTTGATGGAATTTAAAGTGTAAAACACTAATACGAATGATATCATAATTTCATAAAATTAGTATCTATAACTTAGAACTTCAAATTAACATATCTAAACATCCCATCAATTTTAAATAAAACAAAAGAAGGCAGATTCCTTCAACAGAAAATATCATCATTTATATTCTAAAAAAAAAGAATATTTAATAACAAAATCCTTCATATTGCACCTCAATTCTTTCTTGCTTAATGAACTTTTTCTGTTTGATGTAATTAGAGAATAATTTAGCAGTTAAATCTTCATTAAATACTTCATCACTGTGCCTCTTGGTAGGAGTAAGTTCCTTAAGAAGGATCACACGACTCTTATTTCATCCTGTTTAAAAAAATAGGCCTGAAATAATTTTAAAATTCACATACTAATTAATCATCTTATCGTATACAGAAAAGATCTCAAACATAATAACAATAAATCAATTCCATTTCTAATTCAATAAAACAACCATTATCAAACCTTATCAAAACTATTTTCATTTTTGAAACCATCATTAAAACTCTAAGACTGTTTCTATTCAACGTAATCCTATTGCACCAAATAAAATAAATGAATATAGAAATCAATAATAATATGATGATTAAATAGATAAGCATGCAGAAATTATGAATATATAAGAAGGAAAAGCAATATTGTACCAAAGAAGAATAAGAAGCAGCACTAAAGGACTTAATAAATTCTTCATCTAAACAGGCCTTCATAACAAAATATGTGTTGAACTCTCCAGTTAAGCTTTCTTGCTTAATTTAAATTTGAATAGATATTATTTTTAATTAAATAAAATTTCATCAGGACAAACACTAACATCTTTCCCATTCTGCCAAATATAATTTTTAATAGTGCTAATTGAATGCAATGAATTATAAAATAGTTAATATTTTTTTAAAATATCAGAATTGAAAGCTGTCAATTACAAACTAGTTAGTAAAATATGTCTAAAGTATTTTAATTTATCCTGATTTATTTCTCAGACAATTCATATGCAGAGATTCCTACTAAGCAATGAAGGATCCAACAAATACACTGCAAAAGAGTAAATAATTAAGCAATCATCTGAAAGAAGCAATTATAGACCATTGTAAAACAAAGTCCCAAAATTATAATATGTAAATATAAAATCTATTACAGATGCGAACCTTATAAGACAAACCTTTTAGTTTATATTTTGAAAAACTTCTTTAAAGACAATATTTCTTGTAGATTCAACATTAACATCTTCATCTTCAGTAACTAAAATTTTTAATCCTCTTCTGCTCCTCACCCTTGATATTACAACGTAAAGTTGCCCATGACTGAAAACTAATTTTGAAAGATACAAACCAATATGGGAAACAGTCCACCCTTGGCTTTTGTTTATAGTCATTGCAAAGCATACAGCCAACGGATATTATGTTTGTTGAAGTTTAAAAGGCAATCTAGAATCAAAAAGAATCAAATTTATTCGAGGTATGAATACCTTTTCACCCATATTGCTCTCTAAAATTAATTACTTTCTTCAATCACATATTTTTCTAATTGTGTAATCACCAATCTAGTTTCATTGCACAATTCTTTCTATTGATCAATATTCTTAAGTAACATAATAGGAACTCCTCTTTTCAGCATCAATTTGTGTTTAGGAATACTTGAACACCTAATACTATTCAAATATTCAGGTGTATGCACATCTTCATTTCCTTCATTTATATCTGATTTGAAAATAGAATCTGAGCTTAAATATATCTTCCCTCAATAGACATTAATGACAAAATATATTCATTGATTGTTTTACTATTTCAAGAGTAGGAGCAAGAATAGCTTTCTCTTGAAAGAACTTTGGATCAGTCATATTCTTTAATAAAGAAGGATACGCGCTGTTGACTATATCAATAAGTGGATTTTTAGAATTTTTTATTAAGATATCATCAAGAATGGCAATAATAACCTCATCGTCATTTGGCTCTCCTTTTTTATCATCTCCTATTTTCAATATCCACTTTGGAAAATCCTGAATTCCAGCCAAATCAGAAGTTGAAGATCTACTTGCACGTCTCATGTTTTTTGTCAATTTGAGGATCTAACAATAATTCTATAAATAAGAAGAATTAATGGCTGAATTTATAATATCTTGTCTGCTCTCTTTTGGAATTATAAGAAAATTTATCTAAAATCACCACCGAATACAACAACTTTTCCACTAAAAGGTTCTTGCAAACTGTTTGGATTGGAGAACTTCAAAATATCTGTTAAAGATCTATCCAAAGTTCAAAATAATATTTATGCACCATAGGTGCTTCATCCCAAATAATCAACTTGGTAACAGTTAAAAGTTCAACAATAGGACTATCTTTCTTGATGTTGCAAGTGGAGTCTTCATTAATCATCAAGGATATTCCAAATCTTGAATGTACAGTTCTACCATCTGGAAGAAGCAAAGATGCTATTCCATTGGAAGCTATAGTTAGAACAATCTTCTTTTTAACCATAAAGCAGCTGCTAAAGTTTGATAAATCAAGATTTTTTCGGTTCCTCTATAACCATAATGAAGAAATACTACTTTTATTGCTTGACACAGCATTCATGATTTTTTCATATACTTACTTCTGTTTATCAGGTAGATTAGAGAAAAGATTGTTATGCTCTTCTGTCAGTTTAGATCTATCATAACAAAGAATGATAGAAATGCATCCGATCGAATAGAAAAGATAAGAGAAAGAGAGAGACCAAGGGTGTTAACCCAGCCAATATTACTGATAGTTCATTAAAACACTGATTTAATAATACTAAAATCTTAGTAGTTACATACCAATTCATCCAAAAGCATCATTTCAAGTCTGCATTCTTCTTTTTTGGATTGAAATGGAATGAAACCTCTCACAATCTTATTATTCTAATCTTAATCTTATGTGGTTCACCAGCAGTAGAAATATCTTTGATATGATGAATTCTTCGGGCCATCATCGAAACTATAATTTTACTAAGGGATTATTGACATTTGTGTGATTCACTAACAGATATAAAGAAAGGAGAGGCAACATTCTCGAGTATTGGTTCATTTTAAGGGTTAGGTATTCCAAAGATCAGATTTATGGTTTCAAAGAATAATTTCAAATCTCAAAAAATTGACTATGAAGCATGCATACAACACAAATAATAAAAGAATATCATATGTGCAAAATATTTCTTATCTACAACAATCAAAAGCCTTGCTTGCTTTTTCAGAAAAAAGAAGAATAATACATTTGTTGGAATGCATGCAACACTTCCATAATAACCTAATCAACTTGAAATTTAATCCAATCATCCAGAAGTAAGAATATGTGAAAAGAGGGAAAAGCAAAATGTATCATCATTTCATAAGGTTTTATGCATATCTGGCAAACATAATCTAATCATGGCTTATCAGGCTTTCTCTGATTATCTATTAATATGCTGATATGAGCTTAAATTTATTAAATATAGTCTAGAAGGTCATTCCATCTAAACCCATCTTAACTTTGCACGGAAAATAATTACAACAATGGATCATAAAAGATGATTAGAATCTATAAATCACCTCCGATTGGATATGAAATTATAGATTCTGGATCGGAATAGAAAATCTAAATTGAGAAGTGGTGACCTTACCAATCAGATTTAGAGTTTAAAGAATGAAAAGATGGTCAAATTGAGGCTATGATCGAATTTGTGATGCTGATTGAGATCAGAGACGACGATCGGATCTTGGAAGAAAGAAAAACTACTTTCGACGATACTTCTCGAAGCCAACAGACGAGGTCTGACACTCTAAACGATGAAATTGTTATATATATACTACCTCAAGAAGACTAATATATCTTACCCGTCAAGTTTCATAAAAATAATTACAACATAAAGTCTAAGAACAAAAAACATCTGGATGATAAAGTCTTTCAAAACACCATATGCATAAATTTATGTATACCTACATACTCATCAATTAAACATGCCAACCTAAGGGTCAAAACATTGCAAAACCAATACATGACATGTCAAGTAAAATCTAAAGGATATCAATCTCACCCAAGAATCTCATTCCATGAAGCATGCGCAAAATATAAATTTCACTCAGCTATAGACCACAGATCTACAGTGGCAAAATAGAGCCAAAATGATCTTCCCTGCTGCCAACTAAGGAATAATATTGTGTTTCTTTAACAAGATCAAATAGCACCATATTAAACATAATTCATATCCCTATAGATTTTATTAGACAGGAATAGTAGTATGTGAACAGAAAATCACAAGGCAAAACTTCATGTGTCAAACGCTTAACTAACAATAGCAAATAAATAAAAAAATATGAAGTGAAAAAATATTAGAGGAAGAAACTCAAAAGATGTGGACAAACTACAAATGCCTTGCCTCACTTGTAAATCATGATAGTCTCAACCATCAACAGAGAAAAAGAGAGCGGATCTGGTACCTGGGATGCTAGGAAAGTTGGGCAACTCGCATGGGATTGAAGAAGCAGGATCCCCTTGTCATGTCCCGAACCCAACACCTGGGTCGGATATGTGATGGCCGCACACTCTTTAAGGTAAGCCTTAAAGAATATGCAAGGTCTAAAATAATTCATTACAATCTCAACATCTATAATATCTAATTTTAACAATAATTAGTAAATTTATATAATTACAATTAAATTTTTTCAATCCTCTAATCAGGTATTAATGACACTCTATCTATGCATCCGCTCACTCGCAAATCCATACCATAGCCAATCATGAGCATCTTGTAATTCTGAGAAGAAAAAAAAATGAAGGGGTGTGAGCTTTACAGCCAAGTAAAAATTCTACATATCACATCAGTATAATAATATAATCTGAAAATAAGGATAAGCAATAAAATATAAAATCTCATGTTCAATATCCAGAATACTGCAAATATCCATAAGTTATCTGTCTTGTCAAAAGAGATGCATCATCATATGTTAACGGTGAAACATTTTTATTCAGTATTAGTTTCATGTCTTATCTTCTGTTTCTCTTTTCATAATCACATGATCTTTAATCTTTTCTTTCTAACTTTGGACTAACCAAGTCTATACCTCAGTCTCCATCCGATCAAATTCTATTCATAAGCCTTTCAAGGCTGTCTCAGGTATGAGTTTCTGGCCGACTGTCCCACGTATGAAAGTTCGTGGGGGACTGTCCCAGGCATAAGCTCCTAGCAGGCTGTCACAGGTATGAGCTCCTGGCCGGTTGATCCACGTATAAGTCCGTGGAGGCTGTCCCAGGTATAAGCTCCTGATAGACTGTCTCAGGCATAAGCTCCTGGCGGGCTGTTCTGCATGAAGAGGCTAGTCCAAACCATATCTTTTTCATTTAATTATTACATATTGATTTCATCAAATTAATTTTAATTTACAGTACGATCAAATTAGATATGTCATATCCATATAATCATATCATCAATCACTAGCATACATACATATTAACACACAATATATATACATTGAAAAATCATACGAGAAACTATAGTATCTCAACATGATAATCCATCAACACGAATCCAACGATATAAAACTAAAGATACAAATCCAACAATAAAAATAGTATATATAATGGAGATCATGTATAGGGACTCTTACCTCTACTGGTGATTGATTCAAGCACAGCAATCAACGAACTCTTTGATTTATAAATTTTAAAATAAATATTTCACTCAACATCTTTTGCAGATAGTCGCATCTCTACATGACCATGATCAAACATAAAAATTATATATGGAGAAATTACAGATAAATAATCCTAATAACATAAATCCAGGACCTCTCCTAGGATCAACCAAATTAAAATTTGTCTAAGTATCTGGACCCTCCACTAGTCCATAAGACTTCTAGAGAGAGAAATTCATAAAGAGAGAGAAATTTTAGAGAGAGAAATTTTAGAAAGAGAAAGTAGAGAGAGAAAGTGAAGGAAGAATCTTCGTATCCTTCAGATAAGACAATCATGATCGAGATCATCAGAGATCATATCAGGATGACTCAATATGAATTAACTATGATCTGATCTTATAAATTTTGAATAAAGATCAGGATACGATCCAACTTACTGCACGAATTTCGAAGTGATTTAAGTCATCTTATTTTCATCTCAAGTTTATCCTAGGATCT
>KE504786.1:592093-626361 GCA_000441515.1 Elaeis oleifera | reverse complement strand
TTTTCTTTTCTTTTCTTCCTTCTTCTTTTCTCTTTTTTTTCTTTGGCCGAACAGAAGAGGGATACGAGGGGGGCTTGGTGGTTCGTGCTCCGATGAGGTGTGGTGGCATGGTCGGAGGTCCGATAGTGACGGTCGACGACGGTGGGGCAAGGGATGGCCGGTGGCAAGGTGATGGAATTCACGGGCATATCTCGAAAATAGGAATCTGCCCCATTTTTTGATCCAGAGAAGGAAGCTAAGTAGGTGGGGGTCATGAACCATGGATGCAGCACCATGGGCGGCGGCGCTGGTGGCCGGAAAAGAGAGGGAGAGAGCTCGTTCAAAACAGAGAGAACAGGGCTTCTTCTTTTGTGGATTTTTTGGCAAATCCGACAGTCAGTGGGGGTGCACGATGCCATAGAATGGAGGGAAGGAAGAGAGAAAGGAGGACCGGGGCTTACTTTCATCACTGATGAGGTCTCCGGTAAGGATTTGAGATGAACACAATAAGGACGTCTGCAGCTTCAATGAGAAAATCAAGAAAATAAGAGGAGAAATCCGATGCTCGTCGTGGCCAATCTTGGAGGAGAGGAGAGGAGATTTATAGGTTGGAGGGGAGGCCGAATTCCCCTTGAATCCGACTTCTCCTCTGATGATTTTGGATGGAAGAAGACTCCCAACAGGAGTCTTCTTCGTTTGCTTCCTCTTGTTTTTTTTTTTGGACGGGTTATTACACCCCTTTGTTCAGTAAGGGTAGAATTGTTGCATCGGAGAAGCTTGGAATAGCCACTACGAAGAGTTAGCAATCCCGTTTTATAGTTTTTAATAGCTTTTGTCTTATATGTCATATTTTTTATAAACAACAAAATCATAATTATGGATTCGTAAAGATTGAGGTTGACTTTAGAAGTTATGATCATTCCTATTTTATCTGTCTCTTAAAAAGAAAATAAATCAATAAATAAATAAAAAAATAGTGAATACATGTCCCTTTCTGACTTTGGTTTCAGTGAGATTCCACGAATTCAGATTAATTTTGAAATTTGAAAGATCTCCCATCATTCCACGTGATTGATTTAGAGTTTCTAATTATAAGAAATTCTGTTATTACGAATCCATTGAGAGCCTATCCATTATAAAATTTCTTCTTAAACAATAACAGCAACAAATCCTAATGGTTCGGGATTGCCTCACATTATTACGACTTTGGTTTTGGAGAGATTCCATGAATTCATGAATTTTGAAATTTGAAAGATCTCCCACTGTTTCACGTGATTGATTTAGAGTTTCTAATGATGAGGAATTCTATTATTATGAATTCATTAAGAGCCTATCCATTATAAAATTTCTTTCTTTCGGTGTGTCTGCGCTTTTATAGAATATATTTCAGCTAGGATTTTAATGAGATTACATTTTCAGACGATGACACATGGTAGATTCTCAACTATCATACCTCTGTCTTTATATAATATTACATTTTCAGATGATGACACATGGCAGATTCTTAGCCATCGTACCTCTATTTTGTATAATATATTGATTGATGATTGCATTCTTGAAAGACGAAATGTGAAATCTTACATAAGATTTGAGAAAATTATCCACTAGAAACATCTAAAATTAGTAGATGAAGTTTGTGAAGGGAAAAGGAACACAAGTGTTCCTGCCTCTATTGCATAGTTTATATGTCTATATTTCAGTTATCCACAACAATAGACACTAGTTAAGCTTCTCCGCTTGGACCTGCAAGCTCTGGGGAGGAGCTTTTTTCTTCTTGTTGGGAGGAATTCCCATCTGAATAGTTTGAAATGCTTAATTGATTCTGTGAATCATCACCATTGAGTGAGGCTTCAATGTCGGTAATGCCTTGGCAGTTCACATTGGCATCACTGTTCGTGTCATTTGTCTTCTCTCTCCTGAAAGTGTAAGAATTTTCATCTTTCTTGTCGTAATATTTTAAACAGGATATGAGCCTTCGTGAAATGGACTTATCGTGATCGATTTTTCTCATTTCATGCCAGTTTTGTTGAAGAACATGGCTAAGAATATAGTGAGGGCACAAGTTGAAGCAACTCCAGTGATGAGAAATAGCCCCCAGAAGCTACGAAAGGTGAGGCTGTTAGAGCTGACAGTACTTCCTTGATTTAGACAAGCATTTTGATCCCCAAACCACTTCTTCTCAATCTCTAGTATGTCATCTCCATCGGTTACATTTAGTATTCCCCTTGAGATATCAGGGACTAGAGGGGACCCTTTAGGGAAAACCTGTGGAAGTGAGAGAGGTGAGGAGTTAGGCATACCTACTAATCAGGAATTCTTATGTCTCAAGGGCAGCATAATGACACAAATGCTAGAGATGTTAGCATGCTTATTGATGAAATTGAGCTTGAACAATGAAAAACTGCAAGTGGTGAATATGCTTATTGACTACTGAAAACAACAGAATCTTTATTGTTAGAAGTTTCTACTGTCAAATTAACTATGTCATATTTCTTTTCTTGAATTCATATAGCTTTTGGATTTCAAAATTTTATGGATCAAATATCTAGTTTCCAAAAAAGATTCAACATGTTTACCTTTGGATGAGAGGGTGGGAACTTATAATATTTACTCTTATTAGAAAGTTTCAGTTCCATGTCAAGATTTTTTATTTTTTTGGGTTGCCAAAGTGCATCCAAAATCCTTCCTTTCTTTAATAAAATGAAAACATAATTTCACCCATGGATCATGCTAGTTTCTATAAGCACATATGTGCATGAATGCATGCATCCATGTGTGTGTGTATGCATGTATGTATGTAAATTCTGGATCTATTTATGAGAACCATGTAGGTGGATTGCAAAAGTTTGTTTTGCTGATATTAAGTATTCTCTAGATATAGTTATTGCACCGATAATGAAGATTAGGATAGTGAAACTCACAAATCCAAACCCTGCAGTCTTATAAATTGGTCCGATCATGGTGTAACCAGTGCAATGTTGTGCAAGAAATTGCTTGATATAGGGAACTTCATGGACAATTGCAGCGACACCACCATTCTTGCTTCCTTTGGAGAGGGCCTCAACATATTCTTCAGGGGTGTCATAGGCCCTGATCTTCGATTCATCAAAGTGGAGTTGCTTCAAGAGATCCTTAACAAAGGAATTCCTATTAAAGCCGACATAGTCTCCATTCTTAAGGAGATCTTGTACATCAGTTATAGTTGGCTGAAGCTGTTGTACAGTAAGCATTGATGCTAAGCTAGCAGTGTAACTTGATGTAAGGACCAGCACAACAAACAACCATATGATTACCACAAACTTAGATAAGATGTTCTGCACCTTCTCCCCTGCAATATATAGATTATAAACTTTCTAATGGAAAGGTTAGAAGTTGTATGATCTTGTATTTTGTTATATCTAATTATCCAGTAGCATACTTGAGTTTTAGTCTTTGTGAAAGTTACAAGCATGCAACATCCATTAAGGGATCATGAATCACTATTGGCCTTTTTTCTTCCCCCACATGTGGTGTCTTTTGTGAACTCATGAATTTTAAAATCATCTTTCACAATTAACATCTAAATTATCTTAGCCTTCTTAAACAAAGCTTAGGTTTCAAAGTATGCCATTGTGAATCTTTTCATTGTTGCATTTTGTTTATAACAATACTGGATTGAAACAGGCTAAATTATAAATGATATTTAAAAGATTGAAAGTTATGAAAACACTTTATCCCTAAACATTTAGAGTACAATGATTATGGAAGAGATAGACTAACAGCATAAAAGACTAACGATATTTTTAGTTTACGGAAGTCTGTCTTAACTAATATCAAAGTTTTTTAGGATAGTTCTGAATTTTTTGTTGAGAAAAAATTGAAGTATTTCCAATAAAGCAGGAAGAAACAATCCATATATCAACTCTACATTATGAAGTATTTGAATTACTACTCATAATATCAAATTGTTACAATAAAAGCTACTAGAATTCTTTTTTTGGAAAAAGCATATCCTGGAGTAGTTTCAATATGTTTTTCGGTTTAAAAAAATACTTGTTAATGTATAATTTATATATTGTTCATTCTGTTCTTGCTTTGGTATTCTTGCACCTAAAGTAGGTTTTAGCAGGGTTAACCATGATAGAAATCTCTTTCAACATCTCAATTTTGTTAGCATAAACTTTAAGAGGTTTTGTGCAGATCGGCTTATTAGATGGATACACAAATCATTTGCCCGTCATAAGCACAATTCGATTATAATCATGTTGATTGGCACATCTAATCATGATACTCAAGCATTAATACGAAATTTTAGGGTTAAAGACAATATTTACGCAACTGTGAGCATAAACAAGCGTTGAGAAGGAGAAGTAGAAGATGGTTCCAAGCTGATGCAAAATGGACCCTGAACTCCTTGTTTATCCTGTGTTCCATTACCCAAATAACAAAGCCTGTGAAGACAAAGAAGGCAAAGCTCCCAACCACAGTTCCATACTTAGTGGCCTTAAAAAATCCATGCGTTCTTGTTTGTGTTGTCTTTGACCGGCACGATCATTGACACCCCTGATTCAGTGTATGGCAATGTGAAATCCACGTACAAAGATCTGTCGAATCTGATGGTTACATCCCCTACCAAGGCATCATATTCCTGTTACTTCAAACCAGTCAGTAATATTGGACTTGAAGGCAATACATACATCATTTGTTAAGAGGAGAAAAGTAGTTCAGATTTGAATTTTTCTAACCAAATTCTTGGAACGTGTTGCATGACACTCAATGATGTGGTAAGTGTTATTAGATCGAAAACGAAACCCAAAGACTATTAGAAAGAATCATTTCAAACAGTAATTTTAAACTTACTACCACTCGATCACTACAGGAGCTAAGAAAGCGTTCTCGTGTGAATAGTGAAAGACTATATATCTTTTAATCAATGTCAACTTTGGAATGAAACATAGAATCAATTACAAAATATCAGTAGATGATTAAGCAAATAATGCCAAAAAATGCCAAAAGTTGATGCAGTAGAAAATCACCGTACATGGGGAAGAAAGTATTCAATCTTATCTAATATAATCTAATATAATATATAAAAAGAAGGATCAGGTTGGTGACTTTTTGATAATTGACATTCTGGATGTTTGACAAGTAACATTTTGAGTGTTTAGCATGATTTATTACGGTTTAATAGAAAGGACCGGATTGGTGATCTTTTGACAAATGACATTTTGAGTGTTTGACAAGTGACATTCTGAGTGTTTAACATTATTTATTATAATTTAATAAAAAAAATTATATTAATCATTAGAAGAAAGAATTATTTATTAATTATTTTTAATATTAGATTAATTAATTAATTTTAATTATTATTCTATTTAATTTTTACAAAATATACAATTTTTTTTTTGATATACTCTCCTCTTTTTTTTGTTACTTCATGCATCCATGGGTTTTAATATCTAGTTTTTTTTAAAAAAATATCAAATTCTATTTGTAACCTAGCTGTCATGTTTACTCCAAGAAAAAGGGTGAAAGCTCACCACAATATTATTTACCAAGAAAAACCCACGACAATATTATATCGCTCAATGAAATGCAATAGTTGTCATGTTTACTCATCTGTACCACTAAAATAGAGTAAAATGGGTAAAGGATAGAAAAGAGTTAGAGCAGGGGCCTTCTGCGGTGCGTGTGCTATACTGTAGAGTACGATGCACTCTGTGAGTGCTGCACCATAGAGTGCAATGCACTCATGGATGGTCGCCAACAGAGGATGGGATGGCTATCAAAATACATATTATTTAATGGCCGTCCATTCTTTGATAACGGCATCCACGAGTGCACCATACTTGATGGTGCCGCACGTGCACCACAGAGGATCCCTAGGAAAGGATTAATCCCTGCTAATCTCGAAGAAGAGGAGGGATACCTGAAGATAGATCTGGTAGACCAGATCAGTGTAGGTCCTGGAACCCTGACCTTGGGCATTGAGGGGACGTACTCATGAGGTATCGCATATGGCAGTCTCTGTACTGCAGCCTCGAAGACGTCGATGCAATACCCACTTACCGTCGTTATATTTGTTATGGGATCCCTTTCCACGTTTATAAATTCGCGAATTTCATCCCTCACGGGAACACCAATCCTTAGTTCTTCCCACTTACCGGCATTTCCCAACCCTTCGGTACTGCAGTCGATTCCCCCGGCCAGATCGCATGATACAGATCGGTCATCAAGGTCGAGTACGCTTTAGTCATACTCTGATTTAACTCTTTCGACAATCCATACTGTGGCGTCCAAAACCCAACCCCTCTCCCTCCTCTTCCAACCACATTGATTATTTGGAATGCGGAGGACTGCAGCTGCCCATCTACCAGATGGAAATCGCCGCTGATGCCTCTGAATCTGCTCTCTAGAATTGCTTTCAGAAGTTTAGGACCATTCATAGAAATCCCCACTGCGTCCAAGTCCGTCAAGTCGGTGGCATTTTGTGGCTTCTCGAAGCTAGCATTTCCCACCCGACCTTCTCCGCCGCCATGGCCATTGCCCAAACTGTATCGTAAGCCCACAGTCCGAAGGTGCTCGGCTCGGTTAGCTGATCACTGGGGTTGTCTTTCTGGAATCTTCTCTTCCATCTCATGGCGAAATCATGGAGCTCCCTCGACTTGGGCACGTATGGCTTCACACCCAGGGCACCCTGCATTGAGTCGATGACGGACGGGTCGAGAGAATCCATGACGTTTGCTAACCCATCCGTCATGATCCACACGTACCCTTCGCTCATCATTCCTGCCACCTTGGCCTTTGGAAACAGGCGAGAACCCATAGGGGACGTCATGTGCACGATGAATACCCTGGTTTGCATGGTCTTTAATTTGTAGAGCTCTTCCATGATTTCATCATTTGTTGCTGATAGAGGGATCATGCTATGGTAGGGGATGCGGATGTCGATCCCTTGGAGGGCATCGATGAGGTATGGTATGATGCCCCTGCCGTAGTCGGTGTCCTCGTAGATGGGTACCACCTCCCTCCATCCATTGGCCTTGATAATGGAGGCGATGCTGTTACCTGACAAGAATCATTTACTGTTGTCCTCACAAGGTATGGTGTGCGAGTGGAGGAGAGGGAAGGGCTTGTTGCTGAGAAGGTGACGATGGGGACCTGACTCTTGTTGCCGAGATCAGAGACGAAAGCAGCCTGTGATGATTTTTGGGGACCTATGATGATTTGCACCTCTCTGTTTTTCAGCAGGTCCAGGGCTGTGTTCATGCAGCGAAGTGGTAGATTTAGTTAAAAATGAGGTGGATTGAGGTGGATGTTGGGAATGGAATGATGCCTGACTAACAATCAATTGCCAATTCATCGCGGTTGAACAGGAAAACAAGGAGATCAAAACATGATACCTTTCTCGATACTGGTAAATTTCTTGACTACCTTTATTATTCTGAAATATTTGTATAATTTCTTTCTTTAACTTGCAAGTTCACCAATATGGTTGACGATCTTGGATTAAGTGGGGACCGCACAGCCCTCTACGATGCAATACACATGCCACAGAGGAGCCGAACCCAGGCCCGTGACCCACTTGCTCTCTCATTCTTTCTCGTCCTTTCTCCAGCACATTATGTTGGATCCACAGAAAATTCTGAGCAAGCCCTTAAGATTAATTAGTTATTGGGCTGCATCTCTTGATTTGTTCCCCCGGCATGGAGGGTGCGGATGAGCCAAATAACTTGCGAGCTGCTCAAATTTGATTTGGGTCCAAAATCAACTCAACTCAATTATTATCGAGCTCCAGTAATAAAATATTCAGCTTAAAAGATCATGAGCCTAATTAAGTATATATATTTTTAATAATATTATATTTATTATTATATATTATTAATTAATAATTTAAATATTATATTATATTATATTTTGTATTAGCCATATTTCTTAATGATGATCAAAGATCAAATTCGAGCTCGAACTCAAACTTAAGTATGACTTGGTTGATATTCGAGTTGAGTTGAATTTGATAATAATAAAGCTCAATCAATCTCGAATTAAGTTTTGAGTCTATGTATTTTGAATTGAGTCAAGAAAAATCGATAGTTACTAGACTCAGCTCGGCTCGACTACACCCTTACTTCAAATATTAATTGAATTGTTTGTTGCATTTATTCTAATTATGACTGCAAATTTTAAGATTTCAAGTTTTACAAAATTAAATAGAGTACTTTTGTAAAGATTAAAAATCTAAAATTATAAATTGAAAATAAAACCCTCTCTCTTCTTTATCTTATCCATTTTTAAACTTTCCTTCGAATACAAGAAGTGAGCTTCTTTGTTAGTCAACTACTGCAAGTTGCAATACAACTTGTATTATAGTGCAACTTCAACTACAGAGCTATAATAGACATTGAATTGTATTTTGCTTGATCTATTGTAATGAAGGTATTAGTCAACACCAAAAATAATTTATAAAGAAAGATAATAGGGCATGCAATATGTGCTTGCATATGGTATCACCATCCTCATTCTCTTAAGATTGTTGTGAATATTATAATAATGGAAAGATTTTGCAGATGTGTGAATATTGAAGTAATTTTGAAGGTGTTTACCTTTATACAAGATTGATAGCTCTATGTCATTTCACTTAGTCATAATATTCTTTGTGATGATCCATGTGGATGCACATTTAGTTTTATAATATTGTACCTTAGGAAGATTTTGGATGCTTATGCAAGATCAAGAAACTTAAATAACACCTTCCAATAAATTTTTTGGATAGGGTCTTGGATTGTTTTAAATAGTACCATTAGAGCATGCTTATTACATGACCTATGTGTGCTTAGGGGAATATAGACCCTTTTGGGATAACTATGGATTGATCATAGTGTTTGTGATTACATTTGACTAGATTCAATCCCATCTACTTGTGAGGGTGTCATGGTTTAAAAATAGAGTGTATGTGAGAAACCGTCCAAGCACATGTTTTGCCTCATATTAATTATGCGTTGAAAAATCTTGGATACATATGCAAAAAGTAATGAACTTAAATAATATCTTCTAGCTAGTTTTTGGATGAGATCCTAGTTGTTGCACTCTTCAATCTTCTACATTTTTTTTTCATTTTTAGTTGAAAACAAGGCAACAACCCAAAACATTTTGCTGGTGCATGCACTGAGGAGAGGGTGATGACTAGAAGAACCAAATCGTGTTGGCTGTGTATCAAGTTTATTCTATTTGACCAACAAGCATAATTAAAAGAACACATTATGATAGTATTGTGGTGTAAAAGAGAGGGTATCATTAGTTCCATATTGATTATAAATCAAGATGGGCTTTGGCTTATATAAGAAAATATCATTCTTCCAATATAAGGTGTCTTTTGAAAGACAAAATTATGAGGCTTATAGGCTAGAGTAGACAATATCTCATATACCGAGTCATGAGCTTTTAACCGCAATGGTGGCACATCAGGTAGGAGAACACCTCTACAACTATGGGGCTCCTTCCGTCTGTACATGGATTGTGGTAAAAATAAGGAAAGGGCATCTTATGTTCGAGCACAAATTCCTCCTTTACTAGAGGACTATGGTAAAAATAAGGAGGCCATCTGTATATATCAACCTCATGATTTTGCCCTTCAAAAGGTGCCTTATGTGGGAATGATGGTTCTTTCCTATATAAGTCAGAGTTCTTCTGGACTCACAACCAATGTGGGATTAATGATATTTTTTCTTCTACACCACAACATAGCCCCTAGTCAAGAAGAATCTGTGTACGGATGGAAAGTATTTTCTCCTTATTTTATTTATTATGGTGTAGGAGGAGGGCATCATTAGTCTTATATTAGTTGTGAGTCAAGAGGGACTCTAGTTTATATAGGAAGAGACGATCTATATGAGACGCCTTTTGAAAGACAAAATCATGAGGCCCATAAGCCATAGCGAATAATACCTCACGTGCAACTGTGAGACTTCTTTTCGTACATGATATATGCTAAAAATAAGGAGGATACCTCTCGTCTGTATCTAGACTCCTCTTTATTGAAGGATTGTGGTAAAAATAAGGAGGAGAGCACCTCCCTTCCGCATATAGACTCCCTCTTGAATGGGCCTTACTATTTTACCGTTCAAAAGATGCCTCATGTATGATAGGTGGCCCCTTCCTATATAAGTTATAGTGTCTCTTGACTCACAATTAATATGAAATTAATGATAAGCTATAGTCTCTCTTGACTCACAATCAATATAGAACTAATGATGCCTTTCATTTTATACCACAACATAGCCCCCAAGTTAGGGAGAGTATATGTATGGATGGGAGATACCCTCCTCCATATTCTTACCATAGTCCGTGTACGGATAGGAGGTACCCTCCTTATTTTACCACAGCCCTCCAATAAAGGGGAGTGTGTACGGACGAATGATGCCCTCCTCCTTATTTTACCATAATTTGTGTACAGACAAGAAGAGCTCCACAGTTGCAGGGGTAGTCTCCTATTTGGGACATCACTGTTGCAGCCAAGGGCTCATGACTCCAATAAAATGGGAGTCTGTGTATGAATGGAAGGCATCCTTCTTATTTTTATCATAAACTGTGTACGGACAAGAGGAGTCCCACAATTGCAGGTGTGGTCCCTTGATGTACCACTATTATGGCAAGGGTTCATGGCTCGACACATGAGGTATTGTCCGCTCTAACCTATAGGCCTTATGATTTTGTCCTTTAAAAGGCACCTCACATGAGAAGGATGGTCCTTTCCTATATAAGTTAGAGTCCCTCTTGACTCACAACTAATGTGAAATTAATGATGCCCTCTCTTTTACACCACAACAGGTGGTTTCTAATCTCTTTTCTCATATATTTTAATTGTTAGGTAATCACATGCGGGACTTCTCATGCAAGTTTGGATCGATCAATTGTATCATCATAGTCTGTAGAGAAAGGAATTTGTATCTTTTCCCCGGCTAACTCATTCCCTTGCTATGCTGATCAGATACAAGATGCTATGAGTGATCTATGGCCAAATAATTTGTTTCAATTTTTTTTTTCTATTTGAAAGGAAGAAAGCGCAGCAGATCACTAGTGATACTGTTAATTAATAACGGCTAATTGCTACCTGCTGATGCAGCTTGCACAGCATCGTTGTCGGAATCTAGAGTGTGAACAACCAGCCTTGTGGTGCCCTTGCTGTGCTTGGCATAGAAATCTTCGATTGCCATGGAAATGCTTGTCCGGCCGGTCTTCCCGACCGACGTGCCCAAGTCGAGAACCACTCCGACATGGAAAGCATTCGTTGCCTTTGTGCTGCTATTTCTGCTGATGCAAGGAAAAAGCACAAGCAAACGCAGAGAATGAAGTTAGTTGGTTTCTCCATCTAGAGCTGCATGGGTACTGCTTAATGTGTCAGCTGGTCCCAAGAGCCTGTTTTATAAGAAATGGTAGGAGTAAGTTCCCCCCAAGTTGAGTCAATTTGACAAAGTCAAATAAAAATAACTAAAATATTATAACCAGTCCCATAAGCATAACTTTGCTATTCTTTCTTTTATCTTGTTCTGAAACAAATAAATAATCATTAATTATTTAAAACCATCGAGTTTTGGAGTGAAAATACGGAATGTGGTTGCTGATTTTTTTGCTGAAGTTTCTGTTGAGGTTGCCGAATGCCGATAGAGAAGTATTCCAAGGATATTCAGACATCGTTTGCATAGAAGATTCTGCAATACAGGGATGTATTGGTTTTGGGCAATACGACATAAGATGTCACTAACTAATGAATTGATTAATGAAGAGCTATTGCTAGGAAAGTGCACGGAGAAATACTGCTATCATTTAGTGGACAGGTCAAGTATCTCGAAGTCGTTGTAGTTCAGCAGAGTCATGGAATTTTTTCTTTTTTGGTAGAGCGGGGTCATGGAAATTATCATCTGTCATCATGCCTGCAACTTCTTATAACAAACAAATGTGACAGGGTCCTTCTCCGCCGCACATACATTTAAGGTGCATTTGGTTAGCCATTAAAAAATATATATTTTTAATTTTTAATTTTAAAAATAAAATCAAAATAATATTTGGTAACACAATAAAAATAAAAGCAAAAGTAAAGAAATCAAAATAATTACTTTATATGCAAAGATAAAAATTTTTTGCTTTTCAAAATTTACTTTCCTATTTTTTTTTTGCTTCCGCACATCTAAAACGTCAAACCAAAAAGTAAAAAGCCCGAATCTCTCTTTTTCGTCGAGCTATTCACCTCTCTATCCCCTTCTCCCTCTCTTCTTGAATTCTTCTTCCTTGTCGAGCTCTTCATCTGTCGTCTCCAAACGTTACTTTTTGTTTTATAGTAACGTAGTTATCAAACATATTTTTATTTTTTATTTTACTCAATAACAAAAATCAAAAAAATAAAAAATATTTTTAAAATTAAAAATTAAAAATCAAAAAATATAATCAACGCACCCTTAGTTTAAGCATGGGTGAAAAAAGTCATCACATCACTTATAATCAACTCTCGCGGAAAGTCCCCATCTTGGTAGATTAGTCTGATCCTTTTGGTCTTATATTGGCCATCACAATCTGCAAGCACGCTTGCTGCCATTCCTCATCACATGGTTGATCGTGATGACTTCCTGAAATCCATACAGCTGGCCCAGGACAAGTTACATGCATTTAACCTACCCGTTACGTTATTTTGTTGGTGACTACGACTGGTTATCTAAGCTATTTACAAACGATCGAGTGGGACACATGATACTTGATTGACATTAGCTTTTTCTACCATACCATCACATAATAAATGTTTACAAATGATCAGGTGGGGCGCATGATAGCTGATTGATGTTAGCTTTTTCTATCCTCACATAACAAATGCGATCTCGTCAAAGACATCCACGGATGCACGTCCTGTTGATGCGAAATTCCCTGCGTCCAGACGTGTTTATAAATAGCCAAACGTGGCAGGAATCTGCCGTGTCTCCCAACGAAACTTTGTTAGTTGATCCATGCAAGCGCAAGCTTACCCAAGGGAACAAAGATTTACTCTATAAGGCTCGGTTCTTCCTTTGGCCTACTGCAATGCATTTGAGCCCCATGTCCATCTTGACGGTGGAATTTGTGTTCTTACATGGGAGTGCACAATAATTTTGGTCTTATTTTTTACTTTGGGTTTTGTAAAATATGCTTTTGATTTTTGAAATTTAGCATGATTTTAAATAATCCTTTAAGTTCAAAAAAGTTTAAATTTAGTTTCTCGATTTTCTGAACCATTTTAATATGATTTTCTCTGAATTTTGGGCACTTTTTCTTACCAGAAGTCTCAACTGACAATAATCAGTATTTATGTGATGAAAACGGATTCTTGTTTGGTAAAAGCTGCCTAAACAAAAATAGTGTGATATTAACCAAAGTGACATGGCACAAATAACATAGCATATAAGTGATGATGTAGTATAATGGATGAAAATTTTATTTTGACGATATGGCACATAAATGATGATGTGGCATATATGTGATTATGTGGTGCGTGCTGTAGAATTTTCTCCTAAATATATGCAATTATCAAGTGCAGCATCATAATCCACATACCACATCATTACTTATATTTCACGTCATCACTCATATGCCACAACATCACCCATACACCATAAATTATGTTTTTCATCATCTAGGTTAATTTCAACAATCTTTTTATATAGTCTTTATGTTGAATAGTTTGTAATATTGTGTGGGTGAATAGCCCCACATCGAAAAGTTTACAAAACTTTTAAGTCTTTATATATGGAGGCCCACCTCCCTTTATAAAATTATCTTTTATCCATTAGTTTAATTATATTGTATAATATATATATATATATATATATATTATTAATATATTTATTATTTAAATAACTTGGATTTGTACTTATTTATTTTGTCAATGGGCATAATTGAATACTGATTCATTGTCTATAAAATACATTCAAACGTGACTTTCATTACGAGAGACCATTATCATTGATTGTTTTGTAGAGACTTGTTGCATCCAGAGAAGAGGATTGTCTGCAAATCTCACTTAGTGCAAACAATAAACTCTTCAAAGAAAGTATATATGCATGCCACAAGTCTTGATCATTCTTTATATTATTTTTGAATATTCTTGAAGAGTTTATTGTAATGGCTGTTGAATAAGTTCTGCTTTTAATTCATGAAGCAAGATTTCATCAAACTTGATTGTTTTGATGGAATAAACTTCACTCGTTGGATGGACAAAATGGTATTCTTATGGACAGCATTGAAGATCTACTATGTTCTTGATCCGAATCTACCTCCAATGCTAGACCCCAAGCCAGATGACATGATCAAGGTACAAACGAAGAAACATGACAAGGATGAACTGGTGTGCCATGGTTACATTCTGAATACTCCGACAAATTGTCTATATGATCTCTACTCCAATTTGAAGTCTCCAAAGAAAATTTAGATTGCTCTGGAAACCAAATACAAAAACGAAAAGCGAGGTACTGATAAATTTTGGCATTATAGTATTTCGAATTTAAAATCACTGATAACATGCCAAACATGGATCAAGTCCATGAACTGTAAGTTTTGATATCCAAATTAACTGATCTTGATGTTAAAATCTCTAATACACTTTAAATTGGCATAATTTTCTTTAAACTTTCTTTTCCTAAAATAATTAAAGAAGATAATTCCGTATTCTATAGAATCTCTCACTTTAGAACAGTTTCAAACTTCTCTACAAATTGAGTCAGAAACTCGCACACATGATGCATAATTTATACTGATGTTCGTTCTAAATAAATTATGTTAGTCAGAACAAACCAAGTAGTTCTGGAAAATCACAGGACTATTTGAAAGCCAAGCATGATGGTTTCAAGAAGATTAACAAAAGAAAGAATCCGTCATATTTCATTATGGAAAAAGAGGATATTTAATTCATGAATGCAGAATAATTGAAGAAAGAAGGAAGGAGAGTTATGAGAATGCAAATAAGGCAAATCTAGTGGAAGAAAAGTGACTGAACTTATTATAATGATATCTGATTTGCATATCGAAATGATAATCAAATTAAATATGGCTGCTGCAAATAAAGCCCATGACTGGTAGCTTGATTCTGGTGCAACAATTCATATCTGCAATGATAGACAACAATTCAAGTCTTATATGGAACTTGAAGAATCAGAAGTTCTGATGGAAAATCATGTTACTGTCAAGGTGCAAGGCAAAGGAACTGTTGAACTGAACTTCACATCCGGATAAAATTAACTTTATTGAATATATTCTATGTTCCTAAAATTAGGAAGAATTTAGTTTCTATCAGTTTGCTTAGCAAGAAGGGATTTAAAATTGTCACTGAATCTGACTATGTAATTATATCCAAGAATGGTGTGTTTGTTGAAAAAGGATACACTATACTGACAGCATGTTTAAACTCAGTGTTAATATAATAATAAGGTTTCTGCTTATATTATTTAGTCTGATTTTCTTTATGTAATGCTAGATTAGGATATTTAAATTTTAGTATTTGAAGTTTATGTCTAAGCATGGTTACATTTTGTGCAAGCATTATCATAAGGATAAATGTGAAATCTGCATTCAAGCTAAAATGATAAAGAACCTTTTTTTAAGGTTGAAAAAAATAGAATTGTTAGAACTAGTACATTCTGATATATGTGAATTGAATGGATAATTAACTAGCTGAGGCAAAAGATATTTTATAATATTTATAGATGACTACTCTAGATTCAATGCCTGATTAGAACTAAAAATGAAGCATTTCATAAATTTAAAGAATATAAATCTATTATAGAAAATCAGAAAGAGAAGAAAATCAAAATTCTTTATAGTGACAGAGGTGAAGAGTATTTTTCAGAAGAATTAAATAAATTTTATGGTGAACATGAAATTATTCACCAAAGAACTGCACCTTATACACCACAACAGAACAGTTTGATAGAAAGAAAAAATAGAACTTTAGTTGATATGACAAATGCGATGCTTTTGAATGCTAAATTACTTTATAATTTATGGGTTGAAGCTTTACTAACAGCATATCATATATAATAGAATTCTTTCAAAAAAATTACAGAAATCACCTTATGAAATTTAGAACGAAAGAAAGCCTAATCTAGATTATTTTAAAGTGTAGGAGTGTCTTATCTTTTACAAATATCAGACCAATAAAGAACTAAATTAGGTCCCAGAGAGGCATCAAGAATATTTTTGTTGGTTATGCACAACATTCAAAAGCATATAGACTTTTAGATTTGCAATCAAATATCATTGTAGAATCTGTACATGTTGAGTTCCTTGAAAATATTTTTTTACGTTATTCATGTGAAATACATCAGAATGATGATACATCTGATTCATTTGTGGATAAAAGTCCAAGTGAGACAATTGAAAAGAGAAAAATTATTGATGCTCAAATTGAGCCCAGGAGTCAAAGAACTAGGAAAGAAAATACTTAGATCTTGAGTTTATTTCTTCTCAGTCAATTACTTTCTTGTAGAAGGAAAAGAACCATAGTGCTTAGAAAATACCCATTTTATTCAATGTGGAGGATGATCCTAAAATATTTTAAGAGGCTATGTCCTCTAGAGATTTAGCCTTCTGGAGAGAAGCTATAAATGATGAAATGGACTCAATTATGTCTAATAATACATGGATTTAGTGGATTTAACTCTTTGATCAAAGTCAATTGGATGGGAATAAGTATTTAGAAAGAAATATAATACTGATGGTTTTGTTCAGACCTTCAAGGCAAGGTTGGTAGCAAAATAATTTTCTCAAAGGAAAGAATAGGCCATTTTAATACCTATGCACTAGTAGCAAGAATAATATCCATAAGAGTGCTGATCGCTTTAGCATCCATTTATAAATTGTATATACACCAAATAGATGTTAAGATTATTTTTTTGAATGGAGATCTAAGTGAAGAGATATATATGAAATAGCCAGAGGGATTTGTACTTCCTGATAATGAGAAAAAAATTTGTAAATTGATGAAATCTCTTTATGGACTAAAACAAGCTCCAAAGCAATAGCATGAGAAATTTGATAGTACAGTACTATCAAATAGTTTTGTCCATAATAGTGCAGACAAGTGTATTTGTTCTAAGTTTACTAAAGATTATGATATCATTATATGTCTCTATGTTGATGACATGTTAATTTTTAGTACTAATATGCTTGGAGTCTTGAAAACTAAGAAGTATCTAACTTCTGTATTTAAAATGAAAGATTTTAATGAAGTAGATATGATCTTAGAAATTAAGGTCAAAAGAGATAATACAGGATTTCTGATGTATCTTAAAAGTAACCGCAAGTGCACGATGTATAATATAATATTTTCGACGAGTACGGATCGATCTCACGAGGAATTAGATATTTTTGAGTTTATGTTAGATTGTTGCTCAGGCAAGCTTTGATAAGAAGGGGATGATGGTTTATATTAAAACTAAAGATGCAGAAAAGAAAATAAATGTAGAGAGGCAATATATAGAAACTAAAATTTTTGAATCCACCAGATCCTTGATTTAGGTATCTACTTGATTGATTTCTTTTTTTGTACTCAACGTCCTTTTTTAGTACATGACACAATCAAGCATACGCTATGAATAGCCAGAAAATAATAGTCTATCAAGTTTATTCCCATACATTAATTAAACTATATACCTTTCCTTGTACTAGAATAAGCATAGACCATGAACAAACTTAACCTAACTATGATTTATCAAACCCTTATTGCACAAAGGAAAGGATGATGATGAATCTCTACTTCAGCTACCTATTTTTGATCATTGCCTCAAGCATGGGCTATGAAGGGATTTAACTCAACTATAACCCATCAAGATTGATCAAGAGAGGAGAAAAGTTAAGATTCATGGGAGGGAGATTTTTTAAGAAATAAAAACCATCCACATAAATACTAAAACCAAAAAGAATTCTCGCTTCATTGCAAACCTCAGAGGAATTACTTAGCTAGACATGATTTTAATGGAGGTGTAAGAAGAGATTAAAAGAAACTAATTCTAGTGCTAAAAAGTAATTACAAAAATAAAAAAATCATAAGAAAATGAAACTATCTTAATGCTGAAATTAAATGTTGTAAAATTTAACTTGTATAAAAGAAAAGAAGTCTTATTACTGGAGTATTAAAATCTTGATTCCAATAAACTCCCAACTCCTAAGCCATTAAAGAGATTTGGAGTTGGATTCAAAATAGAAAATAAACAAAAGAAAGAAATCACCTAGACTAAGATCTTCTCTCTAGCTCTTTTTCTCCCTCCTTTGGCTTTGAGCCAACCTCTGGCTGACTCTTCTTCTCGTGTATTGGAAGGATGGAAGAAAGTGAGAACAAGATGGCTAAAGAACCTAAGGCAGGCATGGAGGCTAGAGCGTAAAAATAGAGATCACCCCAAGGTAGAGGTATGGAAGTCTTTTATAGATGTTAGGAGGAAAGAGGTTTTTTTATTTTTTCCATGTGGGACTAATGATGTGAGTTGCCTTAGGGGAATGGATGGATGGAATGAAGAGATAAGGGAGGTTTGGATAACTTGATGAAGAGGATGGGATGCTAGGGTTTTCTAAAATAATTTTCATCTTAAAACCGTGTGCATATAGGCCTGTTTTCATGGCTGCTCAGCCGCTTCTACACCGCTTGGACTGCACATCGCTTGCAAAAACCGCATGTAGACCCAACCAGCGCTTCGTGCCTTTGTTTCATAGGTCCCCGTGTTTCTTTGTCGTGCTCCTACATACCAACTCATGCATCAGCACCCACACAACACCCAGCAAGACCCTTTTCTCTTCTATTACTTTAAATGCATCATAGGCCCCTCCTCTTAAATGCCCATGCCAAAGCCCACCAAAATATTTCCCATTTACGCTAATATCGTGCATATTTCTTGCTTCATTCATTATTTTGGTCTTCCTTCCCAGCGTCGTTCCACATCCGTGTCACGCCCCGCACTCTGCACCATGTATGTCATATATCGTGCTACGTTCACATGAGTCTTCTTTCATATTTACTCTTGGCTTGTCCTGAAACTCTGACTTAGTCTTCGAGTCAGATTCTTCACAAATAATGGATTCGGACTTTCTAACCAATGATACTTGAAAATAATAAGAGAAGTATCAAATTCACAATAAATAGATTAATTAACATCAATATTAATACTTCTAATATAAATTTAGCATATCTATCATATCTCCAAACTTGAATTTTACTCATCTTCAAGTAAAGAAATATCGATATTCAATACTAGCTTCCTTTGATATGAGTGTTCGATTAAATAATTTTAGAAGTAAATAATATCCACTTAGAAAATTATCAAAGCATGTCATTGAGATATTAAGGCTATCCGATATAATGGTTGATTAAAGAATATAAAATTTTTCAAAGCTTTTTCTTGACCACTCTTACCTTTATCCTTGGATCATCTAACTCTAAGATGGGCTAGTGGTTTTGCATTCTCATATCCATTCTTTCATTATTTTTTATAAATATAGTCCACACAATGTCAGTTTTTATTAACTTTGTAGCAAGTGTTAGGTTAATGACTCTCAAATCAACTTTAGAAATTAGGTTTAAGACACCTTTTGGACTTATTGACTCAAGTCAAATAGGCTATGGGTTGAGACTTGGCTATATAACAAGTTTTTTTTATATGATCCATTTTTTGACATGAATATCATTGCTTACTTAGGCAATGAGATCTGATTACTCAGTGGAAATTAATATTTAAATTTGTTTAAATTTTATTGTTATTATTTTAATATATAGAAGAAACTGTATGCATCAACATATCTCACTCATATCCATAAGAGGTCGACTCTCTTTAGATATTAACAGAAAATGTTAGAAATGCTCAAAAATTAATTTTTATTCTAGACCCAATCCTCTATTGAATTTTATTAATATGCAGTCCCTCGATACTCCATAACTTATCTAAACTATGCATCAAATGCTGCTAAAATATCTAATATTGCTCAAGTCTGAAACATAGTTAGGTATATGAGTATCAATATATTTATGAGTTCAAAGTTCAAAGTTTATCTCTCACCCCAACTTATTCTATATTGTCCTCAATGGAGTAAGAAAATAAAAGATGTAATTGGTAAAAGGAATAGGAAGAATACACCTAACTTGATGTGTTCTTGGTTCAGCAGGGATCTTCAGATGTCCTTGAGGATGCATATTTGGCTCTCTCCTCCTAACTTATTCGATAAAGTTCTCACTGAAGTAAGACCTAAATAAACTGAAAAGAGAAAGTAAAATGCAAGAAGCTAGATTGCCTACCAGAAATACTAAGTTTAATATTTTCAGCCAAATTTTTATTAAGACTACTCCTAAAAAATTGGATTGCCTCCAATAAATGCTAAATTTAAAATTTTCAGATGGATTAAACTTGATATAAGGTCAACCAATATCAGACTTGAGGTGTTTAAGGAAGGTTTAAGATCTAACTTGGTGTTTCCTCAGTCGATGGTTTGTATAATGGTTCGCCTATTGTTATTAGTGGTTTAACTGGTGGTTCCCATCTTGGTTGAGTTCTATGGTCAATAGATACTTCGTTGATGCTTTCTAATTTTTGGTTGAACCAGAGATTGTAATCGAATGCTTCATTACTAATATCAATAGGCTCATACATAATGTCTTGGATTAGGTTCATATTAAAGGATTGTTCTGATTCATTTTTCAAGTTAAAGATATTCAGATCAATGGTCATGTTTCCAAAGAAGATCTTCATGAGTCTGTTGCGATAAATTAATCAGAGCATTGGCAGTTGCTAAGAATGGTCTCCCTAAAATAACTGGAATGTGACCCTCAGGATTTGATATCGATTCAGTTTTCGAGATTACGAAATCTACAAGGTATATGAATTCCCCTACTTTGATCAATACATCTTCCATTACCCCTTTGGAACCTTGACAGATTGGTCTGCTAATTGAACCATGATTCCTATTGACTAAAGTTCTCCCAACCCTAGTTGTTCATACATGAAATTAGGCAATATGTTCACACTAGCCCATAAGTCCAATAATGCCTTCTCAATTATGATCTCTCCTATGATACATGAGATTGTGGGAGACTTTGGATCTTTGTATTTAACAGGTGTGTGGCTTGACAGGTACGAGCCCACACTGGCAGCCAAGAAAGCTCTTTTGGGCACATTAGTGATTTTTTTCTTTGTGTGCATATCCTTGAAAAATTTGGTATAGGTCAGGATTTACTGGACCATGTCTAGTAGAGGAATGTTCACCTTAAACTATTTAAAAACTTCTAAGATTTTATCTAATTGGATTATCTATTGGTTAGACCTCAGTCTATTGGAAAAGGAACTATAGGTCTGGTGGTTGGTTCAGCTACTCGTTCAGATCTTGACTCTACAAGTGGGTCAAGTGACTCATCCGATTTGGATGGCTTGGTATCCTTAGCCTGGCTCTGAGTGATAAGTGGTTTGACAAATGGTTCAGAAGGTGGGTCTTCTTGAGTTTCAAATGTACCCACTTTGTTATCCATCTTTTTTTTCAGATCTTAATGTGTGAATTGCATTAACTTGGTTAACTTGATTTTCTAATTGAGGTCTTGGGTTGTTCTGGGCTCTAGGGTTATCCTCGGGTTGGCTAGGTAGCTTACCTCGTTCTTGCTCACTCATAGTAGAGACCAGCTGATGCACTTGCATTTCTAAATAGATTATGGCCTGGGTGTTAGCATTTAAAAGTTGGCCCGTGGTCTGCATAAAGTTTTTCAGGATAGTGTTGGTGTCGGTATTAGATTTGTCAGGACTTCAAGATTTTTCTCTAGAGAGTTAAGTTTCTTTTCATTATTATTGAAGCCTGGTAGGTTATTTATCATAGAATTGGGCCTCTGGTTGGGCTGGTTGAAACTAGGACTGCCTACATTCGGACTTTGCGATCATGAAAAGTTTGGATGATTCTTTCATTCTGGGTTATATGTGGTGTATAAGGGTTATTTATTGATTTTTAATATGTAGCATTTATTTGTGCACACCCATTCTTCATTGGGTTCATCAGGAGAGGACATTCTTCAAGGATATGGTCTGGTACACTACACCTGTTGCACATGGGTGCAGACACTTGGTTTATACTGACTGATCTTTAAAATTCTAAGGCCTCTAACCTTCGTGTTAAAGTGATAATTTTGACCTCTGTGGCTAGGGATGTTGGTATTTGATGCATTCCACCTCTTGAGGGGGTAGATTTTTCTGGCTCACTAGTCATTTTTCACTGTAAATTTTTTTCGTCTAAGTCTTCTAGAAATTGCTAGATCTCATTGGGTTCTTTATACATGAATTGATCCTAACACATAGACTTTAGTATGGTTCTAGAATTCGAGTCTAGCCCCTTGTAGACTATTTGACACAACCTCTAGGTCTCTATTCCATGATGTGGGCATTGGATTAGGAGGTTCTTAAAGCGGTCAAAGCATTTTCAAAATTATTCATCAGCTAGTTGGTAAAATTGGTTAATCTCATTTTTAATTCTAGCTGTCTTATGATGGGGGAAGAATTTTTTAAGAACACTCTCACAAAGCGTTCCCAGGTCATGATAGAATGATTTGGAAAGTTGTATAGCCATTTTTTACGTTATCCTTAAGGACAAAGTTAATTAGTCTCAGTTTGGTCTCGTCTTCTGAAAGTTGTTGGAGCCTCATGGTTGCACAAACCTCTTCGAATTTTGTAATGAATATATATGCATCATCTATTTCAGTAAACCTTGAAAGTATATTAATAATTTGAGATTTAATTTAAAGTTATTTGTAGTGGTTGGGGCCACCTGATGCAGGATGGTTGGAGAGAACCAACTAGATAACATAAATCTTTAAGAGTTTGGGGCTGATTGGTTTCTTCCATTTTAGCGACTTTAGGGCTTGACATAGGAATCGAATCAATTCTAACCAGTCGACTCGATATCCTCCTTTACAAGAGAAGTAGAGAATTCACTATATTTTTTATTTTTTTTATTTTGATTTTTTTTGTTTGTTTTTTTCAAGCAAGTTTTCAATCAAAAGAATAGAAAAGAAGAAAAGAAATCCTAATTAGGATTCTCCTAACTCTAAATAGCTCCTAACTGTCAATGTTGCTTTCGAATACTCCAAGTTCGAAATTGACTAACCGAATAGACCAGATAAGTGTAAGATTGATGGAAGGCTCTCTGTACTTTCGTAATGAACCTAATTAAATAATCATCTTTCTTTAAAACATAGTTTCTGAACTATTTTCTTAAACACTGACAAGCCAACCAACTCGAACCCAATCCAAATCTTAGGTTTTCTTGTCCTAATGAGCTCGGATGTTCCTAGGATTGATGTCTAATTGATTTTATTTAAGGATTAGGGTTAATGCAAATGAAGAAACTTATTTGTGGCCTAAAGAAGGGTAACAAAATCCCTACCTTATATTGTTTAGGTTCATACTCTTAAAGTAGTTTAGATATGCTTATGCACAATCAATAAGAATAAATAAGTTTCAAATAAAACTAATAATAATTAAGATCTAGTATGCAAAAAGAAAGAATAGCTTAGAACACGTACTTGCCTTCTAGCACTCACCAACTTAATGTAAAGCAAGATAAAGAAGATAGATAAGAAATATTAAAACTAAAAGCACGAAGGGTAAAATTTAGATATAAATTAAAATACATCAATTCTCCGACAATAGTGCCAAAAATTTGATATATTTTAAAAGTAATCGCAAATGCACTATGTGCACTGTAGCACTTCCGATGAGTACGGGTCGATCCCATAAGGAATTATGTGTTTTTGAGTTTATGTCAGATTATTGCTCAGGCGAGCTTTGACAAAAAGAGGATGATGGTTTATATTAAAAACTAAAGATGTAAAAAAGAAATAAATGTAGAAAGGCAATATATAGAAACTAGGATTTTGAATCCATTGGATCTTTGATTTAGGTATTTACTTGGTTGGTTTCTCTTTTTATACTCAACCTCTCTTTTTAGTACATGGCACAATCAAGCATAGGCTATGAATAGCTAGGAACAATAGCCTATCTGTTCCCATACACTAATTAAACTATATATTTCTTTGTACTAGAATAAGCATAGATTATGAAAAGACTTAACCTAACTATGATCTATCAAATTCTTGTTGCACAAAGGAAAGGATGATGATGAATCTCTACTTCAGCCATCTATCTTTGATCATTGCCTCAAGCATGGGCTATGAAGGGATTTAACTCAACTATAACCCATCAAGATTGATCAACAAAGGAGAAAAAATTGAGATTCATGAGAGAAGAGATTTCTTTAAGAAATAAAAATCATCCACATAAATACTAAAATTAGAAAAGATTCTAGCTTCATCGCAAACTCCAGAGAGATTACTTAGCTAGACATAATTTTGATGGAGGTGTAGGAAGAGATTAAAAGAAACTAATTCTAGTGCTAAAAAGTAATTATCAAAATAAAAGAAATTATAAGAAAATAAAACTATCCTAATGTTGAAATTAAATGTTATAGTATTTAACTTGCATAAAAGAAAAAAAATTATTGCTGGAATATTAAAACCTTAATTATAATAAACTCCCGATTCTTAAGCCATTAAAGAGACTTGAAGTTGGATTCAAAATAGAAAATAAATAAATAAAAAATCACCTAAACTAGGATTTTCTCTCTAGCTCTTTCTCTACCTCTTTCGATTTTGGGCCGACCTATCTCTGCCTGACTCTCCTTCTCATGTGTTGGAAAGGTGGAAGAAAGTGAGAACAAGGTGGCTAAAGAACCTAGGGGAGGCATGGAGGCTAGGGCATGAGAAATAGAGATCATCCCCAAGATGGAGGTATGGAGGTCTTTTATAGATGTTAGGAGGAGGAGGTTTTTTATTTTTCCATATGGGACTAATAATGTGAGATGCCCTAGGAGAATGGATGGATGGGATGAAGAGATAAGGGAGGTTTGGATGGCTTGATGAAGAGGATGGGATGCTAGGATTTTTTTAAAATAATTTCCATCTTAATCCCACGCACTTTCAGGCTTGTTCCATGTTTGCTCGATCACTTTTGCACTGCTTGGACCGCACATCAATCGCCAAAGCCGCACGTAGACCCAGCCAGCACTTCATACTTTGTTCATAGGTCCCTGTGTTCTTTGCTGTGCTCCTGCATACCAACTCATGCACCAGCACCTGCATGAAACCCAGCAAGACTCTTTTCTCTTCTATTACTTTAAATGCACCATGGCCCCTCATAAATGCCCATGCCAAAGCCTACCAAAATCTTTCCCATTTTGTGCTAATGCTGTGCATATCCCGTACTTCATTCTTTATTTTGGATCTTCCTTTTCAGCGCCGTTCTGCGTGTCACGTCCCGCGCTCTGCATCACGTATTCCATATACCATCTCGCATTCACATGAGTCCTCTCCCATATTTACTCTTGGCTTGTTCTGAAATTCGGACTCAGACTCAGTCTTCGAGTTGGATCTTTTATAAACAATAGATTCGAACTTTCCAACCAATGATACCTGAAAGTTAACAAGAGAAGTGTCAAATTCACAATAAAATAGATTAATTAATGCTAGTATTGATACTTCTAATATAAATTTAGCATATCTATCAATTTCTGTTAACTCAATCTCATTATCTTGGAAAGATACTAAAAAAATTTGAGTATCTAGGAGTAAAAGAAGCAAGTACTCATAATGAGAAAAGATACTAAAAAATTTAAGCATCTAGGAGTAAAAGAAGCATGTACTCCATATGATCCAAGTTTGAAGTTAATAGAAAATACAGAAAGAGCAGTGGCTTAATTAGAATATGCAAGTGCAATAGGCAGCAAAATGCATGCAATGCACTATCCTGAGCCAGATATTGTATTTGCTATATGCAAACTGTCAAGATACACAAGTAATCCTAGTACTATTCATTGAAGAGCAATAGCAAGAATACTTGGATATCTTAAGAAACTAAAGAGCTAGCACATTTTTATAATGGTTTTCTTGCTGTGTTGGAAGGATATACTGATGCAAGTTAAATAATCAATGCTAATGATAACAAATCCACTTCTGGTTGGATTTTTATATTGGGAGGAGGTGTTATTAGTTGGACATCTAAAAGACAGACTTGTATAACTCACTCAACTATGAAATCGAAGTTTATTGCATTAACAACTGTTGGAAAGAAAGTAGAATGGCAGAGAAATATGCTATTAGATACAAAGTTGTGGCCACAACTAATATCAATCATTCCAATACATTGTGATGGTGAGGCAACAATGTCTCGAGCTTATAATAAAATTCATAATGAAAAATCTAGACATGTAAGTCTACAACGTGAATATGTGAGAGAGTTGATTTCAAATGATACCATGACTATTATGTTTGTAAGATCTTATAAAAATTAGCTGATCCTCTCATAAAGGGACTATCAAGAGATGCAATCAAATCAACATCTAGTGAAATGGGATTGAAACTTTTAATCATAAAATATAAGTAATGAGAACCCAACTTTGACTAGACAAAATCTACACTCAAAGTTTAATGGGCAACAACAAGTTACTGTTGTGTCTTGAGGAAGCACTGAAATCGTATAAATTATCAAAAACTCTACTAGAATGTCAGTGCTACATTAGTGAGTTTGAAGGATGAGTGAAAAGGTTTACTCTTAATGGAGTCAAAGTTTAGACTAGTAACTCCATCTATATGAATATCGAAGTGGTGCCATTTCTAGCAAAGATTCAAGAGTTGTCTTTGTACATATTCATGAATCCAGAAAGAGCACATGGCCATTAAAGTACTAAAGCTAGTATGAACATCATGATATTTGACATATATCATGTGTGTGGTATTTTGGTTTGTTATAAGGAGTTATGCTTTAATCCTAGGATATCAATAACTTCATCAAAACTTTGAAATACTTACACTAAAAAAAAATTTAATCCTCGAGAATATTTCTTATATGCATGATATTATGTGAGTAAATATTACAAACTAGTGGGGATTATTGAATAGTTTGTAATATTGTGTGGGTGAATAGTCCCACATTGGGAAGTTTACAAAACTTTTAAGTCTTTATATATGGAGGCCCACCTCATTTTATAAAATTATCTTTTGTGTACTAGTTTAATTATATTATATAATAAATATATATATTATTAATATATATATATTTAAATAACTTGGATTTGGACTTGGACTTGGGTCGTAGTAAATTTAATTATTTATTTTGCCAACAGGCACAACTGAATACCGATTCATTATCTATAAAATACATTTAAATGTAACTTTCTAGATAATGAGAGGCGATTATCCTTGATTGTTCTATAAAGGCTTATTATATCTTGAGAAGAGGATTGTCTGTAAATTTTATTTAGTGTAGGTAATAAACTCTTCCAGAAAAGTGTATATACATGCCTCAAGCCTTGATCATTCTGTTATATTATTTTCTAACACTTTATAATTAAAAAAAATCTCTACTT
Source organism: Elaeis oleifera (assembly GCA_000441515.1). NCBI lineage: Eukaryota > Viridiplantae > Streptophyta > Magnoliopsida > Arecales > Arecaceae > Elaeis > Elaeis oleifera. The sequence continues at coordinate 598,956 of KE504786.1, read as the reverse complement.
AGATCTTTTGATTTTATAATCTTTTTAGCTTGGTGGCAGGATGGATGATGATTTGAAATGGAATGATTCACTAGATGCATTTAAAACATTGAAGATGGGGGTGGTGTTTGAAATAGGAAGGTTGGGTCTAGACTTGGAAATGGTCTCGAAGTAGATCGCGTTTTGGCTAAGACCGCCACTATTGTTGTGGGACAATGGAAAAATATACACCCTCGGCATTCTCAATTTCACTATCACCAAGCTTGCTGTTGATGTCCACTTTCTTTTTGAAGAAAAATGGATTGACAATCATGGATTATGCAAAGCATTTGCTTCAGTTGAAATAAAATGAGAAAGCCAAGAAAATAAATAAGGGTGCATTTGGTTAGCCATTAAAATATATATTTTTATTTTAATTTTAAAAATAAAATCAAAAATAATGTTTGATAATATCATGAAAATAAAAATAAAAATAAAATAATCAAAATAATTGCTTTATATGTAGAGCATAAATTTTTTGCTTTTCAAAACTTGCTTTTTTGCTTCCGTCCGTTTAAAACGCCAAATTAAAAGTAAAGAACCTGAATCCTTCTTTCTCGTCGAACTCTTTACCTCTTCATTTCCTTCTCCCTTCCTTTTGAACTCTTCTTCCTCGTCGAGCTCTTTACCTGTCGTCTTCAAATATTACTTTTGCTTTATAGCAACATACTTATCAAATATATTTTTTATTTTTTATTTTACTCAATAACAAAAATCAAAAAAATAAAAATATTTTTAAAATCAAAATAAAAAATATAACTAAATACATCTTAAATTAAAACTAGAAATTATTTTCTCTCCCTTGTTTATCTTGTTCTGCTTTGTATTCTTCTTGGGTTCGAATGGGACTCTCTACTTGCATTTTAGGAAAACAAAATTCAAGGGAAGAACTGCAAGGTTAGTTAAGTAATATGTGACTAGCTGTTATATATAAGTCGTGATGGCGTTGATTTTTTTTCTCATATATATTTATATTTGTTGTGGTGGAAGGTTAAAGAAAAGGAGGATGGGGTTAAGGATTAAAGATGGAGTAGAATAAGTGACGTAATAATATATTATTAATAAATTTTTATTTTAAATTTTATATTATCTCTTCATATTATTTTGAACCATTCTCTTCACATCAGTTTACATTAAATCATACTTTAAAATCAAAAATATATAACTAGATATTTTTTAAACTAATATCTATACAACTTAAAAGATTAAAAGCATAATTAACAATACATGAGGTGATGATATGTGGCGTATAGATTTTGTTATATAAGCATTTATTTTTACCATTTAAACATAAGTTATTGCTAGCTGGGATTTTTTATTCGAAAAAAATGTTCTTTCACGCTAAAACGGTTCAGAAAATAGGAAGGCCGAATTTGAGTTTTTCTGAACTCAAGGAATCATTGAAAGAATTACTCCAAACTTTGGAGACCAAAAACATATTTTATTTTATCATATTGAGATGAGTTGTTTTTTCTTTTAAGCACTTGTTGATCAGCCTTTCGTTTCGTTACTCGTTCCACGTAGTTTTGGTATGTGTTGTTCACCCCTTCCAGTGTTTGCTGTCAATTAATAAGTTTGGCCCTTTGGATTTTGTTAGGGTTAAGGTTCCTCCTCATTTCTCTTGGTTTCCGAATTCCTCCTTTGAACGGGTTTGTCGGGACCCATTTTCTCTCTTTTCTGCCCTTCGATGCATTTTTTTTGCAATCCCTTGGAATATTTATCAGACATATTTTAATTCCTTGTAATTTATTTTTGTTCTCTGGTTTAATCTAAATTTCAGATCCTTTTGTAGATCCCGCGGCTAAAGCATAGACAGGAGAAGTAAAGGCGGGGGACATTTCAGTGACTAAATCATCAGATCTTTCGTTCTTTCTTAATCTTCCTCTCCTGGTTGTCGAGCCAGTTTTCACTTCCCCCAGCCCCTGGTTTCGTTACCATAATTCATTGGTTTATATACTTTTATTAATTTATTTTTGTTCAAATACCGTCGGATATTATGAATTCTTAAATTGCTCTTCCCTACGCTCTTGTGCGTGCAAACAGATGATCGGTATTTCAGCGATCTCCATAATTATTTGGGGTCCAGTGAGATTGTTTCTCTAATAGGGACTGAATGATTTCTCAACGAGTTTTATGCGAGGAGGACCTTTTGGTGCTCACATTTTTGTTCCCTTCTTCTTCACTTGATAGGTTTTGTGAGAAGGCTATGCCGATGGCGAGGAGCTAACAAGGAATCCCTGTTGCTGCTGCTGATTTTTGCAAGCTTGACTGGGACTATGAATCTGTATGCATTACAATCTCAATTACTCTTGGTTTTTCTTTATTTCATGATGTCTCGTTTAATAAAAACCAAAAGATTGTTCTGCTTCACCTGGTTCAGTTCCGAGGTCAAAGCCTCCAGAAGGGAAGCTGGCCTTGACTGGCTTCTCGCTACTGCAATCATTGTCCCACGTTGGAACTTTTTTATGTTGACTTATGGGCCCTTGTATTACAAGGCAATTTCTTGGTTATGTTGCGTATGTTTTCCTGGTTTTCTTACTCTTAGTGTGTTATTGCTGTCCCATGATAAGCTATCTCTCTTGGGCTTAGCATGGTTCCTACAGGTGATGTAAATTATTGAACCAAGAACGGCCAATGTACAATGTCCCATGCACAGTTGGCATCTAGAAATTTTACAGTAGCCTCTTATGTTAACCCAAAATTCACTAAGGGACAATCATTTAATTCTTTGGTACTCTAGGATTGCATTCTTTTTTCATATATTGTTTATCATCCTCTTGGAGGAGGGGTCTAGTACTTCATGCCATGAATCACAAATTCCCTACACTCGAGCAATGAAAAATCTCTTCCTTTTAGTTATTGGATTAGTTGACAACTTTTATTCCTTTGTGGTCGAACTTAATAGTTCAATTCCATGAACTATGATTCTTCAGTAAAAAGGTTCTCACAGGACAAATTCTAAATGTGAAATAACACCATGATGGGGACTTATGTTCTCAAGGGCTCGACCATTTGCCTACCACCCATTTGCAAATAGAAAGGTCTACCTTTATGGTTACATAGATTAAAAGCTCATGCATTCAAGAGCAAAACATGTTATTGCATAATATGCTTGCATGTAGGTTGCTAATGTCTTTACCAGTCTTTAGATAAATCATAGTTTATGCCACCTCTTGCTCGGCCCATTAATTTTAAAGGAATGGGATGATGGATGAAGATAATTTTGGCAGATGAAGTGGCGAGGTGCCTCTAAGGTGTCATGTGATTATCAATAATGCACCAGTAGCACATACTTCAAAGTGTTGGTCAATGAAAGAATCTCCATCAAAAGAAGATGAATTTGATAGAACTAGAAATATTAACATGAATGTGTTGTAGAACTAGAAATAGAGTGATGAACTAATTATTGGAGAAAGCATAGTAGACTAAACAATCAAGAAGAAAGTAATCAAGAAACATTTGAGATGATGTGAGCAAGTTTGATGGGAATTTGAGAAGGTCTTGTTTAGAAGAGGCTATTGAATCTGTATAAGATTTTGAAAAGAGGAAAAGGCCTAAGCTAACATGGATGGAAGTTGTTAGGAAAATTTAAAGGGCTGGCTACTAACATGGAGGTAGTCGTAAATAGGAATGACTAGCTAATAAGAATTTATGAAGCCCAAATTAAATTGCTGGCGCAAGCCTGATGGTTACACTTACCATTAATTCAATGCATGCATTGTGTTGTGTGGCATCTTAGTTATGTATTGTCTTTTCAAATAGTTATACTGACCTTCTTGCTCAAGTTTGGATCAGCTTTTGAGCTTAGTAAGGAGGTGCTTTTGATTAGGTTGCTATCAATACTTAGTGATAAAGGATATGATATTGTTATGAAGGGTCAAAAGGTAATAAATATCCTTATATTCAGTGTATTAAAAGATTGTAAGCATTAAATGTGTGGGAGGGGGCACTATAGAATAAATTTAAGGAGAAGTGTACAAGGTTATAATCCAATAAATAAAGCATAAAGAAGGCCATTACCTAGTTATGGTTACAGCAATTGGGGTCCCCCGGGGGGGGGGGGAGGGGGGGGGGCGTTGGGGTTAGATTGGGAATAGACATAATTTTTGGCCCTTTTTTGGCAAACATGGCTGTTCCAGAACTTTAAATTGTACTACCGCACTTGTCAAACCAAGCCTTTACCATTGCATCAAGCAATAGCCCCTCCAATGAATAATACATGAATGTTAAATAATATTTAGTATGTCTATGGGAAATATCAACTCTGATATGTCCGATAGGGTACTAAATAAAGGATGTGATGCAAAATCATTAAGGTAGGTTGTCTGTGGAGTGAAGTCAGTTATGTTCTAAAACAATGTTATAAAACAGAAGAACTGATAAAAGTAGGATCTAGGTTCCTTTTTTCATAATAATGATAAAACTGAGTTTCAAGATCTTTCTTTAAACTAATCAGATCCACCCTTACACAACCCCAGTTGGAGTTCTCTTCTATTTAAAAGATGGCACAACTTTCCTAAAATAGACATGTCTAGTTAAAACAATCATAAAAACTTAATTCTTACAAGAGGTGGATCTAAATTTTATATTGACTTTGTTTTCAGCCACTTTGCTTTATTTTCCCATTCTGAGAAATATGTCCAGTCAAAGTCTTTGTCAAAAAGAATTTTGTTTTGACCAGTCTATTTTGAGATCTAAAGGATGGAATTTGCCCTTGATCGTTAAGTGTGTTATTCCCTTAGGGTTTGGTGTCATGTTGTAGATCTTGAGAAGTTTTCGATTTCAAAAAAGAAAAAAAAAGCATATTAGTCACAGGCAAGTTAGGGTCCGTAGGAGTTGGTGTGCATTTTGGCTTCCTGATGTAGCTATCTTGCTCCTGTACTCTATGCAGACTTGCCCATACTGGTCCAAATTGAGTTTGGTGATCCTCTTGAATTTGATCATAAGAGAGTAGCATATACATGAATGGGCATTGAGGTCAAATTGTAGTGAATGTAAAATAGATAGTCATGCTATGTTAGTATAATGCAGTTGGGTCATAAAAGGAGTAGCATGTGGATGAAGAGACATTGAAATCAGATTAATTGGGAATAAACAATGAAGCAAGACATATATAATTCTTTTCCATCTTAGTTTTAACAATCTCACCAACTCCAGCTCGATGCCTTAGTATATCTCTGTAGAGGCTTGTGTATCTTGAGTTTCTGTGCTTGGACCACCAAGTTCTTGAGAAGACATTCCTTCATATGGTGGGAAGATGCTCAGATCAGAATGTTCAGAAATGCTAATGGGACTGTGCAATCCATCAGCATTAATTGAAGCCCTCATATTTTCTATGTTCACAAGGCTATCACCAGCATATGAGGATCCACCAATTGGCACATCCCTTTTGAATGTAGAGGAGGTTAAATCTTTCTTGTCCTAGTGTTTGCTCCACACAACAATTCTTGTCCAAATGGAATATCTGGAACCCATTGTTTTCAGCTCATCCCAGTTTTATAGATAAAGATAGCAGGGAATATCAAGAGAGCTGAAGTTGTAGTAATTCCCGTGATGAGGAAGAGTCCACCAAAGTTGTGGAAGTTTAGACTGTGTGAACCTATGGTGTTGTCTTGATTTTGGCAAGTATTTTCGTAACCAATCCATTTCCTCTCTATTTCCACCATTTTATCCCCCTGTGTTACATTTAAGACTGCCCTTGATACGTCAGGGACTAATGGGGAACCTTTGGCAAAGACCTGTGAAACAGATAAAAGTAAGAATATCTCCATAATATGTTCATCTGTGATAAAAGATTCAAGCTTCCTACAGAGCAGAAACAATGTATAGCTTGCATGTATAAACAAGGATTTTGAGAACCTGAAAAGTTAAATTTTAAGATTTCAAATATTCTTGTTGAGTTATGAAGAGAGGGAAGAGGGATAACGTACAAATCCAAACCCAGCAGTCCTGTAGACTGGTCCAACCATTGTGTATCCACTACAGTGTTCTGCAAGGAAGCTCTTGACGTATGGGATCTCATGGAAGGTGGCAGATACACCATTATTGTGGCTCCCTTTGGAGAGTGCCTCTGCATATTGATCAGAACTTCCCAAGTCTCTAAGCTTGGACTCATCAAAGTGGAGCTGCATCGGCAGCTCTTCACAAAGGAACCCCGATGATAGCCAACATGGTCACCATTTTTATAAGCTGTTTATGTCCGTAACAGTTGGCTGGAGCTGTTCAACAGTCAACATGGAGATCAAACTGGCTGTGTAACTTGATGTGAGGATCAGCACAACAAATACCCATATGATCAGTACAATCTTTGATAAGTTGCTCTCCACTTTTCTCCTGAAACCATAGTAAAAATATTACTCTTTCTCAATCATGGCTGTGGTTGCCTGATCTTGGCATTAGATAGTTAAGGGGTAATTACTTAACTATGAGCAAAACAAGTGTTGAGAAAGCAAAATAGAAGATGGTTCCAAGTTGTTGGGACGTATGGCCCCGAAATTCTTCGTTGATTCAATGCTCCACCACCCACACCACAAATCCTGTAAAGAAAAAGAAGGCCAAGGTCCCAAGCCAGAGGTCCACTGTGAGAGGCTTCAAGAAGATCCATGCATTCTTCCTTGCATCCTCTTTGACTGGAACAATCATAACCACTCCTGATTCTGTGTATGGCAACGTAAAATCCACATACAACGAACAGTTGGCTATAATTGTGACGTCTCCTGCCACAGCATCATAATTCTGTTGAACCCAAATGTGGTCAGTAACTTATATACAGGCACTGTAGCAATAGCATTTAAAAACAATAATTCAGTCAGGTGATTTCATTGTGTGTTTTTTTTTTTGGTTGG